>CM053170.1:83798167-83865311 GCA_012977825.3 Pteromalus puparum | reverse complement strand
GTCGCCCTGATGCATCGCGGACATCGCTGTTTGGTAGGCGAGACAGTCCGGTCCCTTAAATCACCGACGTCTAATTTTCCTAAGGATACAACTTTGCCCGGTAATTATAAGGGCGAGGGAGGGCACAGCGACTCGATTCTCTCTCTCTCTCTCTCCCGCGTCGGCCTGATCTGTTGCTGGACGCATACGTTTCTGTCGGCGTCGTTAATACTCCGCGGAGCTGCCGCCGTGTTTATACTTTGTCTTTCCCTCTTCGCCCTTCCTTGCTATGCTGCATGCCGCTGCTTCCGCCGGCCGTGATGTATATGCACCCGTGTTTTTCATAACACACCGGAGGACGACTGTATCGAGCTCGTCTCACTTGAGAAGATATATATCGATTGATTCGATAAATAACCGATGTTTACGTAATCGCTTCGGAGCCATCGCCGTACGCGATGTAGGCGAGAAAAATTGCGCAGGGAAGCGCGCCGGTCCGAGAAAGATGGGGTTATATTGCGGGATGGAAAAAATTCGTGGCAGCAGCGCCATCTGGCTGACAACCAATTGGATCCGCGCGATTTTTATCCACGTCGACACTCTACTATAATTAGTGGTGAACTCGCTTCGCACCTCCGTGTTGATTACGAGCTACGGTTCCGTCCGCAGAAAATTCGCACGAATCGAAACGGATCCGATCCAGTAGTAGCTGCCCGATCGGTCAGCCGGCGCAATATCATCCCCGCGTCGAAATCCATCCGTCAGCAGGTTCTCGCGCCGAGAACGAGGGGCAGGCAAATCAGATCCGGCGAATGCATAATCGCCGACAGCTGCAACGAAAGACGCGCGAATAAACGAGAGCTGCCGCCGCCGTCGATACGCGCGAATTGAGTTTCTTCGCGGAGGCCGTCGCCGACCACGCGGTGATGGAGATTTTTTCTCCGCCCGTCGTCTCGATATCGCATTGCATTGCAAATGCGTTCCAACTGTATACGAGAGGTGCGCAGGCGGTAGTGTTATGCAGACCGGCTTGGATTTATGGCTGCGCGTGTGTGTCAATTTGCGTGTGCGTCCGTAGACGCGAGGCGCAAATATGTTGCGCGGCAGCCGACGATACGTTGCAGGTTCGCCTCCAGCAGCGGAATGAACTGTCGGCGTATACGTTATGCTGGCGACGTATTTTGCGGCTGTCCCTCTCGAGGAAAGTTGCGGCGCGTAACGTCGCTTTTGAAAAAGACGGAAGTCGATATACCCGCCGTAGCTACTTCTGGCCCGCGTGTTGTCTACACAGCCCCGGCGCCAGGCACACGTACACACACGTCGCTGGGAATAAGGTCGCTTTTGCCGCTGCGGGAAATTGTCGGTGCGGTATCGGCCCGCCGCGGTGGCGAGTCCGCGTATGTTTACACGGGGCGAGCTTTCGATTCGGACGAGAGGAGCCGTATATATACTCGCGACAATGGAGCCTCTTGTGCGGGGGTGTTGTATGTATACGCGGAGGAGACGCGCCGTTGAATGGATGTTCTCTTTGAACCCGGACCTCTGGACCTTATTGCGCCCGGTTTTTTCAGACGCAGCAGCTGCTGCTGGACAATTGACGGGATTCCTCTCCTCGTCTTTGGGTACACGCGTTTATTCGAATCGATTTTGTATGTATATATATTTTCGATCGCAGCAATGTTTCGAGAAAAAAACGCGCCGACATATCGCTCGGTTAATTTTTCAAAACTGCCAGCCTCCGCGTCCACCTACTGCCAACAGTCGGATCGATGTGCTCTAGACACTCGGTCAGTTATTCATTCGGCCATACATTGAAGCTGCAGCAGCAGCAGCAGCAGCCGACGATAATTTTCCAGCCGTTCGCTCCGTCCGCCGTTCCATCTATCAACGGATTTAGCCCCGGAGCAGCGGAGACTGATGGACTGCTTGTCTGCAATCACTGTCCGATACACTCGCGCACGCTATAATCGTTGCATTTTCCGCAGCTAAGAACACAGCCCGCTCGTCTCCGCGACGTCCGGCGTCGGTTAATTCCCTTCTATTGACTCGTTTCGCAACGTGCCGTCAGGAAAAAAGTTCGCCAGAGCAGTGCACTGCAGCTCTTTTTGCGTATAAAATCGAGAGCGGACGACACATATTTCAGTGGGGCTGAATCTGGCGATCGTCCGTCATAGGGCAATTCATCTGTCGCGCGGCGCGATAGACGCGTACGGATATATGTGTGCCGGTAAAAATCAGCTATTTTTTCAGGGCTGACGCTCGACGCGCCGGTTGCGTAAACCGATAGCCCACGGGGAATTGAATTTGCATGAGATACACGCGCGCACGTCTACTGCAAGCCAGGAGAGAGAGAGAGAGAGAGAGAGGGAAAGGCTTCAATTATTGCTCGGCGCTCAGAGGAATATTATCATGCAGAAGTTCGACTTTTGGGCGGGAAATTCAAATACTCCTTCCACTGGGACACGCGGCGGTGCGTGCGGGCTCCATTATTCATCGAACCGAGCGCATTAACGCTTCCTCCGTGTAAATACAGCTGGTATATATGGAAAAGAAGAGCATCAGCTCGTTCTTTCGGAACCAACGCATCCCCGTGCGCATTTGCATTGGATTAATATACATTCCGCATGCAGCTCGGTGCGTATACGTAATCCCATCGCAGGCTGGCGCGCGCACTTACGGCCCCCGATCGTATACATAATGACGAAGCACCGGCGGCGGCTCGCATGCGGAATACGCGCATTTGGAAATTCATATTCGGCTGTTAGCAGCGGCCCCCGCCCCCGCCCGCGAACTTAACCGTTACGGCTGCGGCAGCAGCCACTACTGCAGCTGCCGCGATAACCCTAATGCAGAGTGCGCGGCCGGGGATCAGCGCTCAGGTAAGTCAGCGGATCGAAACGGCCCTGTCTTTGTGCGTGTGTGATCCCGCGCCGCGCTCGTGGTAGTCGTGCTCGTACTGCTCTGGGAGATAGAGAGAGAGAGAGAGAGAGAGAGAGAGAGATCGAAAGTCGGGCGAGTGTGATCGAGGGCGACGGAGCGAGATAGAGAGCTTGCAGATGGCGAGCGACGCTCCGGGGAGACGACGCTGTATGCTATCTCGCACCGCTTGCTGCCACTGTGCCAGTGTTATCTTTGCTCTCTCTCTCGCGTCCTTGTTTATTGTGCGATCGCGCTCGCTCGTCCGATTCTGCGATTCCCATCGCTGCGTCGCGTCCCCCTTTTTTGTCGCTCGGCCGCAACTGTCGGGGGAGGACGCTATAGAAACGCTCGTTTCAGGAGGTATGGAATTAGGAGGACCGATTTCGGAGCTTGTAAAAATTGGCTGATTTACGCGCATTTTTTCATTAAGGATCCGAGGCGAGCTGAGCCGTAAATCCGATACACGCGATTTCTCACTCCGCGTCGTTCCGATTCCAGTCCGCGCTCACGGGCATTAATTCCCGAAGAAACATCTGCTTTATGATTTACAAAGGCCTGCTTTTAATTAAGAATCGAAAAATAAAAGAGAACACGCGCGAGAAACGCGCAACGCGCCGAATTTATCGCTTTCAATTAAAGCGCGTACAATGCGTAAAAGCGCGGAGCATAAAGTCGCGCTGCATTTATCACTTTTCGATATTTATGCAAATAACTTGCGGGAGTGTAGGGGCGCCGCGCGCAGAGTCCATAAAGCACGGCACAATGGATGGCGGTCGCGTTAAAGGACAGTGAAAAAAGGAGCACGTACACAGAGGCATGCTTTTAATGCACCGAAATTGCACTAGTTGACGCGCGCGCACTCATCGTTTCTATCGCATTACGCGGAGTGTTTCGATTCGTCGGTAAAGCAGAGTCGGAATAACCGTCGTCAGAGTTGAGTTGGAATCGAAAAAAATCCGCTGAAAAGCGAGCCATTAATCGAGCCCGAGGCCATCCTTCACTCGTCAGCTCGTTCAAGCTGCTACGTGTGTAGGCGAGAGTAGCGCCGGGCGCTTTCTCTCTTTCCATCTATTATTCATCCATTAATCTACTCGCAAGGCATTGTTTCGGCTGCGCGAATAATTCAACGCTCGCGGCTACTCTCCGGCAGGTTATTGCTCTAATGCACTCGGATTATGTGGCAGCGCCGCTATCGCTTGACTGCTGCTGCTGCTTCATTTTCGGCTTTTCGTGCTCTTTGAGGCCGAGCGTCGGTCGCGGCGCTTGACAACTGTTGCGTGAGTAACGAGTGCAGTGTCTACTTGTTTTTCGGCTCGGAGTGGGCGCACTTTGTATAATTGACGGTTTTCATTCCGACGTGCGTGGCTCTGATTAAATCTCGATTGCGCCGGCCGTGCTGAACGCAAAAAACTTTTTTACAATTTTGTACTCGTGTACATTTTGCGCAATTCTGCTGGGAGGGCGGAATTTCAATGAAGTTTGGAATATACTCACACACGAGCGAATAACCGGGAAACATTCCCGATTTGCCTTTGGTAATAATCAATTAAAATTTTAATTAACATTAAAATGTCATTCGTTCGGCGCGGAAAATTGAATAAAACAATGCAAATAACGATCGAAACAGCGCAGCGCGGTACTACCATTGTTTTCGAGAATTTTCAAACGCGTCGCGCGAGCATGAAATTTTTAACGAATAATCGAAACTGACAAAAGCAGAAGGCTCGGAAAAATCATTGGTTCGAAAATTGAGCTCGTCTCCTCCTCGTGATTGCCATCATCGAAGGCCACCCACTCGCGAGAGCGATTAAAATTGCATCAACATATGACTCCGAACGAAATCCAAATCTGGTCAGAGAAATCGACGGATCAGGATCTCGCGCCTTTGTGATTAATCCCCGCGGTGCGCAGAGAAAAGGGCGATAATCGTGGAAATTGCGATTCTCGGAAGCTGATCGACTTTTTTTTATTATTACCCTATTCATTTCCGGCGATAAAACTCGTGGCTTTATAATTCCTGTAATTGAGACCTCATTCGGATTTCCAGCGAACAGCGTGGGCGTACAAGCGATAATTGAATCTGCGCTCGAACTTTCGATGTAAATTAAATTTCGTTTATTAACGGACGTATATTTCGCGTTTGATTTTAAAAACAATCAAACAACTCTGACGCACGTAAAGTTAATTACCAAATTCGGTACAGCAGCAGCAGCAGCAGCTGCAGCAGCCGTGTAACATAAAACGCGAGTAAACTGTATAAATTTCACACAAGAGAGCCGCGGGTAATCCATCCTGCCCCTATCGGGTGGCTAGCTCCGAAAAAATTATTACTTGAACTTCGGAGTCCATGCACGCGGCGACTTGGACTTCCTGACCAGCCCTGGTGTAGGTATCGCGGCGGGAAAAAAGTGGCTAATCTCCGGGCGTCCCGCAATATTTCGCGCGCGAGCCGTAAATTGAGCGCCTTGTCGCTTTATCAAAGTCCCGGAGAGCTTTTATTCCCCCTCCGCAGTGGCTACTGAATTCAAGGCGGGGAGCGATAGCGTAGCTGCGTTGTTCTAAACATTTACCCCGTGTTTGAGCTCGTCGAGACTAATTGAAGTGGAAGAGCTTCTCGAACAAATTTCGGGGGAAAAAAGCCGCAAAGCAGCGGAAGCAAATCGAATCAGGACCGCGTGTTGATCTAAGCGCCCTGTCTTAAGCCAACTCGTCGTCACCGCAGTAACAGCAACAGCAGTCCCGACATGTTAATTCCCGGGCAAATCAACAAGAAGCGCAAGCAAGCAGTCCAAAAAGTCAGCGGCAGCACGTCGCTCTCGCCTCGCAGCCGACAAACATTCTTATTTCAAACACGGGAGCTGCTCGGCGGACGGGCAAACGTTTCCCCTCGCGAATCTACATTTCCGAGCGCGTCGGCGGCTTATCTTTCCCTCTCTCTCTCTCGCTCTCTGCGGGGCTGGCTCTGCAAACAGAGAGTACACGAGCTCGAAACTCGCAGCTCGCTCGGATGAAAATTCGGGCTGTGGCGCACTGTAAACGATGACGCATGCGGAGAAGAGAGAACGCGCCGTATAATAAAGACGACGGCGGCGGGGAGAGCTATCCGGGATTACTTTGCGGCGAAAAAAGGAGCCGCTGCTGCGGAGCTGCGCGTTGAATTCAATTCCGCGCCCGGAATAACTGTGAGTACACCAGGAGAACTTCTCCACCACGCAGTTCATCGTGTTTCTCTCGGATGCGGCTCCATTGTGCGAAACTTCTTGCTGGACGCGTCATATCGTTTTTGCGCAGTCGCGCGGACGCGTACACGAGTTTATCGTTTCTTCGACGGAAAAAGGGAGAAAAAAAAAAGAAAAAAGCGCGTAATCAACGCGTCAAAGCCATTGAAAGAGAATCGCTGGAAATTCCTATAGGAACGACGGGAGACGAGCCTTTTCCCCGTCAGCGGGCTCGTAATTAGTCGGTGCGCAAGCGAGAGCGACTTTGTATCCTAGGCGGCGGAAAGCTCACCTGTCCAATATCGGCGAGTAGCTGCTACCGCGAGGGCTTTAAGGCTTTTCTCTCCGGCGTCCCGGATGACTTCCAATCTCGGGGCTGCGCGCTCTTATTTCGTTCCCCCTTTTTTCCCTGCCGGTGATTGATTGCAATTAATGTCCCGCGTAATGAAGTCGCCCCGCTATACGCTGCGCGAGACGAGGAGAAAGGTGCTTTGACGAAATTCCGTTATTATTATTATTTTTTTTTTAATAATCCCGAGAGCTCGCTCTTTCCTTGATCTCTATCGGGGCGTTTATCCTCATTAGAACGACTGGAATCTGCATGTATATACAGTGGCGGATTCGAGAGTAGGGTATATGCGGGGGACGAGCTTCCGAGCAGGATTACTCGGAATCCGGCACTTCGCGGCGCCGTTTTCTCCGCAGCTTCTTTCTGAGGGAATACAGCAATTTCCCGGGAAATTTCGTGGCTCGCCCAATCCCCGAAAGCCGTGGCTTAACTTTCAAATCACTGCCGGCTCGCGCGCGTCGCTCTTAAGAAGGTTACGCGCGACACGCCGCTCGGATTTTCAAACGGAGAATTCCATTTCGTCCTGGCCTTTATCGCGCGCTAATTATTTTCCGACTATACATTGCCCCCCCTGGTATTTTTCCGAATCGAGCTTTCAATTCCACTCGCAAACACCAGACTCGCATCCCGAAGTTAAGTTTCATCCGCTGCGTCGAATAATCGCACGAATTCGTGTAACGCAATTCAAACAACTTCAATTGCATAATTACGGCCGGGAGTTTTCCAGAGAGTTTGAGTTACTTTAGTTCGTTGCATAAAGCTATAACTTGCTTAATATAAAGCTCAACGCAGCGGCAACGGCAGCCACGATTCATTTTGCCCGCTTCACGGTTAAAACTTGATCCCGCGCCGTAGTTTCGAAGCTCTCGCTCGAGACAGCCAAGTTCGTAATGACGGATGTAAATCGAGTGCGTGAACGTCCGCGCCGAGCGTCGAGAGAAAGAGTATAAGACAAAAAGGAACGAATCCCGCGATAAATCAGATTAAAAAGCTCGCGAGATATTTCGTGCATTTCCCGCGAGGAAATTCCGGCGACCATGAATCTGCCCCGAAAATTCGCGCAAGGAGCTCGTAAAAAATGCCGCGCTGCTTCTTGCCGGCGGCGGCGATTTACGCGAGAGAGAGAGAGAGCAGCATGCAGCGCCGCAAACTTTAGTTATGCCGCTTCGCGTAAGCGGCCCAGTATCGCGCTGCACGCGTTGACAATAAACTACGCCCAGCGTTTGAATTTTAAAATACGCGCGCGAGTTTTTCCTGCGGATGGGAGCGGAGATAGAGGCCGGAAGAAAACTCGCGGTGTGTACACCATACTGAGCTCTGAGAAAGAGAAAAAGGTCGAGATGGAAGTTTGGTTTAATGAAAATTATATTAAAAGTTGGCTAATTGTCAGGGGCCAAGTTTCGCTGAGCTTTATTCTGATGGCTTTTCTGAAAGTCATTAGGAGCATTATTAATGCATGGATATTACTGCCAGACGACCGCCGCTCACTCGCTCTTCTAGTATTCCGATGCCTAGGCAAATTAGCCGTTAAGATATTACGATTAATTGAATTACCAAGTTTCGCGCTTTTAATGACCGAGTGCCGCTGTCGATCGCGAAGTCGTCGATTCGAGTGAGAGCCAAGTTCTGGCTGATGCACTCAGCCCTCGAGACGCGGGCATAATCTGTTTATACTGGGTTTGGTTTTAAAAAAACTTTCCTCGATCATTTTACATTAGAGAGGAGAAACCCGGCTTTGAAATAATAAGCTTTCCCGAGGAAAAGCCGAATTCACGCGACGTCCAAACAACTCGGGCAACTGTCTTCGCCGCACTGGCAAAGCCCTGCAGTACCCGCGTTCGAACGTCAACAGCAACACACAGCAGCCTGTATATAGTAGCCGCGCGGTCCAAAGCAAACTGCGGAAGCTCGGCTTGAAAAATTGAGCCAGAGACCGCCGACTACTCGTTCGAGGTTCGAGTTTATCGCACTTTCGTGTTTTCGGCCCGCCGAACGATACTCGCTAATTGTGCGGCTTGACCCCGTTTAACGCGAATGCGGGTTTATGTGTATGATCGATTGCGCGTCGCGAATTGAAACTAATACAGTTAACGGGTACGCCACCGATGTTCATCGTTTGTTTCGATACGCTAATAATCGCAATCGAGCCTGTTGATCTGGCGTGTATGCGCTCATGACGTTTTGTGCAGTATACGTCGCATAATTATTGCTCCGCCGACGAGTTATCGACGCGAAATCGTTTGCCAACGAGAATCGCTGTATCGCTATCGCGCGCGATAAATCCCACAGCGGAGAGGAGGGATTCTCAATTTTTCCGAAAGACTTTCCACATGCGGATCCAAGAAGGCATCTATCAAGCTATATCCGCGCGACTGGCCTAGATCCGCCGCGCGAAAATCCTCGCGCTGCTGCAATCACGCCGAAAATAATTCACCGGGCCAAGCGCGACTCCTTAAATACCTCCATAAATCGCGCGCAAAAAGAGAAACCTCGACTCTCCCCCGCGATATACACATACTCGCCCTCGCGATATTTCAATCTCGGCCCTAAATTCTTTCGGAAAAAGCATCCCGCGGCATTTTTGAAATACGGCCGACGCGGCAGGTCGGATGGAAATTCGACAAGCGCCACCGCGGCGCGAATTTATAATGCTCGCAGCTAACGATTGCGCGACACGAAGGAAGCTGCGGGAGGCGGCAGCAATCAGGCGCGGCTTTATGGCCCGGAACCGGCCGATAAAACGCCACCGATAAGAGAAGCGCCAAGCCCAGGCGGATTTTGGAATATTCGCCCAAGGCGAGCCGACCCTCCTCCTTCGCGCGAGCGTATAGCATCGATCATACGTGGCCGAGAGAGAGAGAGACAGTCTTTGTTTTCCTCGATATTTACACCGTAGCCGGCTCTTCGTAAATCTCGAGGCGCCGCTGCTGCAGCAGTCGGGGATTATCACGCGCGCGCGAAATATTTGCTTGCTCTCGAGGAGCCCGTGCTTTCGTCTTTATCGGGGCTGCAAGCTCCGCACACACGCGATCCGTTGTAGACGCAGGGGCCGAGTGTGTGAGAGCGAGAGCTTAATACAATATGATTTATTTACGTGAGCGCGAGGAGAAAAAGAAAGCTTGGACGTTGATAGATCGACTGCCAGTTAAATTAAAAGTACACGAAACGACGAGCTGCAATAAGAGAGAACCGTCCGTCACATTACGTACGAACGCGTACATCGATTCCCTCCGGATTCCCCTGTCGTCGTCTCTTAATTAGCGGAATTCCCCTTGTTCCTAACAACGACGGAAGCCGAACTCTCGAAAAAGCGAGCCGGTGCAAAAAAATTCCCGGACAACGAGAGAGCCAGCAGCTGCTGGTCGAAGATCGGGCAAAAACTGCTTCAATTATGCCCTAAGTACTTTATTAAGTCGGTGAGAGCGTCGTCGAGACACGCCAGCCCTCTCCTTATTGCCGGCTTCGTTTATTTTTTTTTTTTTTTTCGGTGTTGCACCGTAATGGGGTAGCCTGAAAAATGGGTCAATTTCAGCGCCATCACCGCGAGCCTCGTTAAGACGTTCGACTGCTATGGGGATATTCCAAGAAATTAATCGCTCGCCATGAGCTGGGTTGATAACTACAGACCATCTGCGCAGCTAACCCATTGTCTCGCGTCCTCGTTGTCACCTCGTTGACCGGAGTCCGAGAAACGAGAGGACAGAAGACGGGAGAAAGCTCGTCCCGGGCGTTTCATCGGTCGGCGACTGCGAGGAGGAAAACTTGTTGGCAGGCACTCAACTCACGTCCAGCGGCAGCAGCAGCCCCTCTCTCGACCACAATTATTTTCGGCTTAGAAAGAGCGAGCTCGAGGCTACCGGATCTTCTCTCAAATCTGAGCGGGGGATCTTCCTCCTTTTTCTTTCTCCCGCGCCTGCACACGTCCGGGATTGTGCCCGGCGTCGGGATTATACTTTCTTTTCTGGCGCGTTTGCGCCGAGAATCCAACTCTCTCTCTCGCCTTCTCAAATCCTTATCCCGGCGTTTCTGCCGCTGCCTGCTTCTTACCTTACTTTGCCGTCTTCTTCATTCGGAATGCCTCATCCGTACTCAGGCCCTGCGAAGGTATTACAAGTTTTCTGCGGCTCGCACGATAAATGATTTCTAAACATTATACCGGATATACACGACTCTAGCGAAAGGCTTGCAGGGTCTTATCAAACTTGATATCTCGAATTAAAAAAGTTTCGCAGGTGTTACGCGCTTTCCTCTCGATTTCTTCGCTGTGTATATCGCCTGCGCTGCGACCCCTTTTTCGACACTCACGCTTTACGAGTCGTCGTATTTTAGGCGCGATCTCGGGTAATAACGTATGTCGGCCGTACGTCACGCGAAGCTGTTGCCGACGTCGCGCGCGTATATATCGCTGCGCGAAACGAGCTTTTCAGCGAGCGTCGATTTGAGCGAGAGTTTTTCCTATTCCGTCCGCAGCTATATATGAATTTTATCGACGTCGCGCTAAGGGGCAATTAGGATGCATCTCAACACCCCCTAAAAAAAATTATCTTTATCGCGGTTTGCGTCTCGGTGGCGTAAGTTCAGCAAGTAGTTTGTGATCCATCGGGCAATTCCCAGAAGACAGCGTCGGAAAAGGGGGCTGCGGAGCCCCTTAATACTCGTAAAAAGTTTCGGGATTCACCTGGCGCATGCAGGTGTCGCGATCTCGGGGGTAAAGTTGCGTGCGTAACTCGCACACGCACGAGCTCTCTTTCTCTCCGTGCAGCCCCTTATCTCCGATCTGGAATTGCCCGCGGCGCCGCCGGCAGAAGCGGAAGCGGCGCACGAGTGAGGGCGGTTTTACAAACGAACGAGAATTTTATCTCTCGCGGATTGCGGCTCAATTTAGACCGGTATATATAAGAGAGAGAGAGAGAGAGAGAGAGAGAGAGAGAGAGAGAGAGAGAGAGAGAGAGAGAGTGAGAGAAAAAGGGCCAATGGCAGAGAGGCGAGGGGATTAAACGCCGGCGCAAAAAAGACGCGCGGGGACAAAGGGCCGCCGCCGACGACGACGACGATGAGGCCGAGATAAAGTCGACGGGAAAAAGACGCGTCTCTGCTCTCTTTTCTTCGGCGAGAGCTAGAGGGAGAAAGGGAGTTCCACTTCCGCCGGCGCTTCCTTCTTTTTTCCTGGTGGACCGCGCGCGCGTATGACATCGATCATGGATTTTCATTCGGAATTGATGATCTTAATGGGGCACAATGCCGCGCGCCCGGTCATTTTTCATGCGGCTTTATAGGGGGGCCGGCAGCAAATTTGGAGCAGCTTCCGCGCCACTTCGGGGTAGTTAATTTTTACATTTATCACGCGCCGATGCTCTCGCGTGTGCCAGTTTGATTTTGGATAATGGCGGGGATCGTAATTTTATGGCCCCCGGGGAGGGCTTATTTCCTCCGCGCGCTGTTGCTCGCTTCTTTTTTTTTTTGCACTGCTCTTGCGATAAGCCGACTCGATTCCACAGTAAATAAGTTGAAACGATGATTCAATCGTGTCGTCACGCGTTAATTTTTGCTCGTTTGCGCTACGAGTGATGAATCCGAGGCGAAAACAGCCGGTCAAAGTTGTAAGTAACCGACGTCATTTCGCGCTTTTAATGAAAAAAAAAGTGAAGCATTCATCAAAAAAGGCCATTCGACGATAATCACCAAACTCCCCCAGAAAAATGTATCCTTTATGCGAGCGCGATACAAATTAGTGCGACAAAAATGGCTGAAAAGGTTCATTAAAAACTTGTTAGCCGTGTAGGCGCGGCGAAAAAAGGAGCCTTTCAGCCTGTAATTTATCGCCGCGCGGGTGCACTGTGTAGGCGCGCGTAGTCACCGCGAAATTTTAAGCCGCTGATTACGCGCGACGAATTGAAATTCGAAAAAGCTCCCGCGCTCATTAGTCGAATTGCGTCGCTTTCACGTATACGTCTCGCTCCCGTTTTTTATCGCGTGATTAAGGAGGACGATGGACGGGGGCTTCAGATTCGCTTGGCCCCTTTTTCCTCGTCGCTGAAAGAAAATCGCGCGAGTGCGTGCGGGAAGGACTTCTTTTTGCTGAAAATTGAAACCACGCGGCCAAGATTTTTCTGTAATTTATTCCATGCATTTTAAAAGCATGTCGCGATGCTTTTGAATTCTTGATAGAATAAGGGGCGGAATTTTCATGTGTTGGATTTTTCGAAATAGTCATGCAGCGTTGATTAAAACTATCGCCGAGTATGCCCTTACATCGGAATTCACCGTTATACTTCACACGAGCCATCGAGGTTGTCGGTATAAGCTTCGAGGAGTCGAGAGACTCGTCAACTCAGTCATCCAGACGCGATCTCCCTTTCTCTCGACTCTAACAGCAGCAGTGCAGCAGCGCGATTTTGATTTCAAGCCGGATTAACGCGCTAATTAGTTTATCGCCGAGGGACTAGTCGCGCGCGCGCAAGTACCTTCCCAGAGATCGGATCGCGCGCGAAAAAAGAGGAGGCAGCAGCAGCAGCGCGAGACTGAACTAGGAGAAAGAACCTCCCCCCGCCCCTGTCGGATAATTAGATCGATACCTTAATTAACTCGGCGCGCACTCGATCTTCCTCGGACTGGCTGCTCCTTCTTCTTCTTCGAGTTAATAAAAGCGCCGGGCTGCTCTCTCTCTCTCGATCTCAATTTTATTTATTTTATTCCCGTGTAAACGCACATCGGGGGAATATCTGCATCGAGGCCCGATGCTGCCGGAGTAATAAATGGTTTATTCGAGGGAGAGAGCATGCTGTGTACCGGCTGGCTGCGCTGTCGAGGCTTGTTTAATTGATTGTGATGGATCGGGGAGGGCCGAGAGATTGGAAAGTGCGATTATATCGCGCGAGAGGGGAGGAGGCTGCGCCTCGTGTTTGGAGGCGCAGTAAGAGGCTTTGTCGAGGTTGCGCTCGTCGTCGCCTTGTGGAGTAGCCTCAAGTTTTCGTAATCAATTTTCGATGATCAAAAAAGCCTTTCAAAGATCCGATATTTTACAGGTGGCGCTTTAAAAGCGCGCGTGATAAATTCCATAATTCATGCTTCAAACAAAGTTTCGCCTCGCGTCGAGACGTCGTTATGCTCTCGCGAAATCCTCTTATCTCCTGGCGGCGCTTATCTCGCGAAAAACACAGCCGAGTATCAGCTCTCTCTCTCTCTCTCTCTCCCTCCCTCCCTCTCTCTCTCCCTCTCTCTCTCTCCCCCTCTCTCCCCCCTCTATCTCCCTCTCCCCCCTCTCCNTCTCTCTCTCTCTCTCTCTCTCTCTCTCTCTCTCTCTCCCTCCCTCCCTCTCTCTCTCTCTCTCTCTCTCAAATATCGCTGCAAATATAGCTATCTCCCTCGGGAGAACTGCACATCCTTTAAACTTGAGCCGCGTCTCCTCTTAATTAGGATTCCGCGTTACGCAAGCAGCGCATCAGCAGCGGCTCTCGACGCATACGAGAGACTCGTCTATGGAGATTGTCGAAGTTGGCGAGATATATCCGTCTCCGTATTCCCCGGCGGAGTGACGTTGCGTCGTCGCCTATTTCTAATCGGAGCGACGTTATCGCGCACAGAGTCGCGGAACTTCGGCCTCGGAGACGTCTTAGCCTCGAGCTATAAGCCCAACTGTGCCTGTGCTCCGGAGTTTCGACTGCGCAATTGCAAGCAGAGAAGATCGGATTTGGAGTTACGCTACAGTGTGGCAGCTCGTTACACGTTGATTTTTCGAGCTACCCGTTAACGCAGCCTCGAAATTCGGCTGCTGCCAATTTCACTTCGATTTTCCGTACAGTAATGCAGCCCGCGAAAATTGCCGAGATTTCATTACAGCCAGTGTGTGTAGCGCGTACGAAAGGGGGATAATTTCGAGCGCATTAGCGGGCCGTTAACGCGAGTTTCCCCCCCTATATGTATACGAGCATATAATGGAGCTATTCAATGTTGTTGATTTTGGGGATCTCCGAAAATACTCGAGTTAATCGCCTCGCGATCTTTCCCGCTCTCAGAGTAAATAATGGCAGAGTCGGCTTGCTCGGGTAAATAACGTATCGCCGCGTGCACGGAACGATGAACAGAGGGAGAGAAAATTTTTTGCCACGTCAATATGAGAGCGAGAGAATTATCGGGGAAGAATACGTGCACGTCACGTCGGAAGAATTTCAATGAAATTTATTATCAATCAGACGCAAACGCAAAAGTATAGCGGAGCAACGCTCGATAATGCCTCAGCGCGGAAAATACTCCTCATAAATCAGTGTTTCATTAATCAAGCTCGGCTGCATATAATTTCGCTCTCTTTCTCGATTTTTCTTTATTTTCTCGAAACTTCAATGCACGGGGTATAGTTGTTTTGTTATGCGCCTCGTCCGCGTAAATTCATCCGCCCGTGCCGGACATTTATTATATCTCGCGAAGCGTCATAAAAATCGCCAACCGTACTCCCGCTCTAATGGCGAACTTTTTCAAAAATTTCTGCCATTCTTCGCCAGACCGGGGAGCCACTCCAGGCCGCATAATTTTATGGCCGCTAATATTTCACTCGGTCCGCTGCGTTATATATATATATATCGGAAATGAGACGGACTACGCCGAATCGCCGCGAAGAATAATCGTGGGTATATCTGCGGCAGTACAGTCGCAGCCTGCGCGAGATTTTTCTGCGCTCGCGAATCGCATAACGAATATCGACGGCGAACTGCTGCGGGTATCGTCGGCGAACTTTTAGCGAAATACTTTTACCGACCGCTATAATGTGCGGAGTGATGGATCGCGGCGATTCTCGCGTTTTTCCGATCCGCGCTGCGGCTGCTCGAGTCAATCGTAAAGTTTACTCGCTGCATGCGTGAAAAAAGCGATTCATTATTAATCGAGCAGTTCTCCCTTTTTCCAAATCTCGCGGCTCCTACGTTATTCCATTACCGTTCGTATACAAGGGACCCAAGAGTCCCCTAAAACAGAGGCCAGTCGCATAAAACAGCAACAACAACAACGGGGACGAGTCACGTACTCGGTTCCGTCGTCCTCGTAAATTCGTCAGCAACGGCCAGCCAAACAAACGCAGACAGCTGCACGGGTGCGCGCGCGGGAAATTCAAAACAGGCCCCTAATTAAGTTTCATCAAGGAAAGTCAGCTCCGCGCGGGCGTACACAGCAGATATGAGTCTCGCACCGTTGTTGCCCGATCGAGCCCGAAACTACATCCGCCGCGCGTAATTAAGGCACATTATGCTCGCCGGAAGTTTATCTCTTGGCCCCCCGAGGGACGACTCTTGCCCGGCCACGACTATCTCTCGCTGCTGCTGCTGCTGCTGCTGCTGCTCGCTGTGTACGTGTTTCCTCTCTCCCCCGCGAGAAACGCGAGAGCCGTGCGGTGTAGCGAACGATGCGCTGCTGCAAACTTTACGGCTGCTTGGGGGGCCGGTTTTATATTCGCGGCCGTTACGCCGCCCTCCTCCGCGTCTCCCATTTTCCTCGACTCTGACGCGCGCGTCGCTAATTCACCACGCGAACACAGCAGTTGTGTAGGCAGTAGGAGAAAAGTGTCTATCGCGAGTATTCCGTTCGAGAGACCGAGGAGAAATCACTCAAGCTCTCTTGGCCCCGAGCAAATCCTTCTCCGCAGAAACCCAACTCTCCGCGCTGAGGCAAGTCTCGGCGCACACGTCGTCCCCTTTCATCCTCAGCGCTTATACCCGCAGCCTGCAATTCCTCTTTTCAACTCTCCCGCACACGTCGTCGCGTCCCGTTGCAGCAGAAGCAGCAGCAGAAGCAGCAGAAGCAGCAGCAGAAGCAGCAGTAGCAGCAGCAGCGGCGGTAGACAGAGGTGTCGGCCCTTTAACTCCAGCGATGACGCAGCCGAAAAGCCGAGAAGCGCATTCCGGGCACGAAAAGGCAGAGGCCGCCGGAGCCGCCGACGCGCCACTGAGCAAACTCGAGTTTAAGTTCACCCGGGACGAGTGCTCCACTCTCCTTCGCGCTGCAGGCTGTAATTCGCAAGGAGCCACTGCAGTTCCTCCGTACTTCTCCTTCTCTCTTTTATTTTTTATTTTATTTTCGTTCGCTTGAATTGGTATACACGGCGATTTTTATCGAAAATTAAAAAAGAGTTTCTTAGCGACACGGGCAATGTATGCGTCTTGCCTCAAAAGCTCCGCAGACATCGCGATTCTCCTCCGGAATCAAAGGAGCCCATTCGCTTTTTCGCGGTATTACTCTAGCGTCGCGCTGCAGCGAGAGCCAGGTGTCATTTTAATTAGAGGCAATGGCTTCTCGCCGCGGGCCACTTTGTTTGTTTGACGCGTATGGCACACTTGCACTGGGGTAGGATGTTTCGCGCGCGCGTGAATGTTCTGCCGCTCTACTCTCGCAAATGAAAAGAGCCGCGCGTCGCTCTTTGTCGCCCGGCTGTCGCGCGAAACGTTGATTACATTAGGTGCGAAGCCTCTTTCGTCGCCCAATTAAAGTGATTCTTCGGCTAATCCTCGAAACCACTTTATTATGCGCACGTTGGAAGCTTCCATATCTATCTATAAAGTGTGTAATACGAGGCCGCGTTCGACGTCTGCTTTTGAAAAAGCATCCTGCCTTGTATATAAGCACAAAGAATGAAGGAATACGCGATACGACGTTGTTTATACACCGGTGTAATTGAATGATTATACGAAATATAGGCCGTAGGAGCGGAATCAACTTATACGTGCGCGGCGGCGTCACATGCAAAGTAACGCATACAAAGCCCAAATGAATGTATAACGTTCCTACTCCGAGGCTGAATTTGAATTTGAAATCACGAGCAAAAACTGCGCCAAGGGCTGAGAGCCGCGCGGAACGAGGGAATTCATTACTGTAACAATACCCGCGCACACAATCTCCTTCCGCCTCCAGCCCTCTTTCCTCCTCTTGCGCGAGAGGCCGTATGCGCAAGCGGTACATTTACAAAAGATGACGACATTATTTTCCTAAATGCCAATAAATCTCCCGAGCGGCAAGACCGGCAGCCTTTCTATCCACGAGATATTATTATCGAGAAAAGATACAGCTAGCCGCGTCTCGAGTGGCTCGTCGCATAAATATTGTAATAAAACGTTTAAGGTCGCATTCTTCCAACGTGGCCATTGGTCTTCGCGCGAAACTATAACGCTGCGGAGGCTGTTGACTGAAAACGGATTCGAGTTGTCGGAATTCAATTTGAGTGGAAATATCAGAATCCGGCTTTAATTTTGTTATTTTTTTTTTTTTTTCGCCGCAGAGCGAGCCCGGGGCCAAGTTATTAGGACAGGATTACGCGCTTAATCCGGTTAATTTGTCAGAGCGCGCGAGGATACCGCGGCTGCAAAAAAACTCCCTCCAATTAACCGCGCGGAAAGTTTCGCGCGTCAGCGACGACTAATCGCGCAAATTGCAGCGCGTCGTCTCTGTCCGTCCGTCTCTTATTCCCCTTTTTCCGCGAGCGTGCGGCGGTTGTATAGGCGAATTGCGCTAGTCCGGACGTATATGGTTTTAGTTATATGCAGTTACCGCGTCGAGAGAAAAAGATCCCGACGTGATCGATGACCCTCGCGAGCTTCTCCTCTGCTGCGCCGGACAGGAACAAGTGGATTTGAGGTTATGTATGACGCGATGACCGCAAACACCTCTGATACGTCTCGATTAGCATGTCGCGCGCGGTCGATAAGGTAGAAATCAATCACTTACCCGCCGGAAATTCAATCGGCACGCGTCGAGCTCAGAAACTAGCGAAATCCGGATCGATAAAGGGGTGTAATGCAGCGGGCTTATTATCTCGGAAGGGCGACCGTAACAAGTGTCAGAATCCGTCACTGTCAGGCGCCAGAGGGGGAGAGCAGCAGCCTGTGCACTAAAAGAAGGCCCCCGACAGTTTGTGTACCATTAATCCCTCGAGCGTGATGCTCGAAAACAAACGATCGGTCCATCATTTTTAAAGGTCTCTCGCCCCCGGACCCCCTGGCGTGAAAGGAAAAAGTTGGAAGGCCTCATTTTTTTTCCGCCGCCGCCGCCGCACGGAAAGGATTATTAGATATTACAGTCCATTACGTCGCTCAGGTGTGTCTGGCGACGCGCCTGGACTTTTTCAGCAAGTCGTGCGCGCGCGCGCCTGGCTGAGTGCGCCGAGGAACAGGTGATTAACGGGCCGGCGAGATGCCATCCGGGGGAATAAAGTTTAGAGCCGCGATATTACGGCTTAATGTCTGTGGCGAGGTTGAGTGAAATAGAGAAGATAAAGAAGCTCCGGGAGGCGGGTCTTGAGTGGGCTGTGTATTACTTTCGAACTGAATACACACGCGATCTTGTGCGAAAATGTTCTCTCTTTCTCTTTCTCCAGCCCCGCGACCTTTTAAAGCCGAGTTCCAGTTTCGATGAAAACGCACTTTTCGCCCGCTCCTGCCATTGACATTTCCGCTTAAGCGCGCCCGGCAAGGAAGAAAAAAAGGAGAATCGCACTCGCGCCCTTTTTCCTTTTTCTCTCCCTCTACTCGCTCTCTCGCCGGCGGAGGAAACGGAGAGCTTTTAAGATGTTCGAGTAATTGCAAGTGAAGGTTTGTTTAATGCTGTTGGAGGGATGCAGCCTCGGCTCTCTCTCTCTCGGTGCGGTGTGTTTTACTCTTTTTCGCGTCACGTTCCCCGAGTCGGAAGGTTCTCGCGCGTCACGCTGCTGCTGCTGCTGCTGCAGCTGAAGTGTCTGCGAAAGAGTTGGACAATAAAAGTTTTTAATGAACGGCTCCGCGCGCAGTGTTTATGCTTTAAAAATGGCTTTTCTCTCGAGCACCACAAGCACGAAGGCCGACCGAGAATAATATCCACGAAATTTGAGAATATCAGCAGACGAGAAGGCCGAGGCTTTTCACGGATTTCGGAATACATATAGCAGGAGCATCGAGAGCGCAGAACTGGGGAATATGTATGCACACGCGGATTCGGCCTGACCGACAATAGCGGAATAATATAACGGATATGGGATTCTCTCCGTGCGAAGTCCATTGTGCCGAGGTGTTCTTTGCATAAGAAGAAGCGCAGGGCGTGGAAATTTTTCCCGACTCTTCTTCTCCGCGCTCTCTCACGTCGCATTGTCCGTTCGATAAAAGTTCACCTCCTGAAGTTTTGCCCGTCTATAGCCGACGCTGAATTCGTACGAACATAACCTATATGTACCTTGTGGGTCATTCGGTTTGAATTCCGCAGACCTATTTTACATCGGAGTTTTTTTTTTTCGACGATTAACGCAGACTTTGAATTTAATCGTCCCGCCACACGTACCCGGGAAAAATCGATCCCCCTATCCAGATTCCAAGTAGGGTCCGTGATGCACCTCTGTTCGAAACTCGTGACTCGCAAGCTCGAGTTACCACGGGAAAATATAATTTCGCGCGGAACTTCGGAGAGCAGGGTATTGAAAAGTTAAGCTTTTTCAGTATAGCTGCCTCCCCCAAGTTTCGGCCCCGAATTCGAAATCGGATTACCTGCGGGATTTCCCGCGCGCGCGCTAATTCAAAATTCTAAGGCACCACCGTATATACGCGTTTCGAGAGCCCAGTTATTCGAGCGCGAGAAGATTCCTCGTTCGTAATTTTGCGCAAGCGGCAGCGCAATACAGGCGAGAGTGCAATAACGTCGTCGATGTAATCACGAGAGCCGCCCGGAATCTCGCTTTGAACTTACAAGTGTCGGAGAATTAATATCGAACCGGGAGGCAGTATGCAGTGTAGCTAAGCAACCCACGCGCCGCTGTACAGGCCGCCGGGGGCACACATAGCCAGTGGCACGGGAATCAAGAGTTTTAAATTGAGCCGAGAGTGGTGCGCACACTCATTACTTTAATGACGTCTTTAATTAAAGCCCCGCTTTACCCGCGTTTGATTTGCGCAAAACTTTGCGAGCTGGCGCGACTCTCGGGAAAAATTTGTGTTATAAAAAAAAAAACAGGTTATTTGGAAAGGAATTAATTCCGATTACACCGTCGGTGGAGTCCTCGAGTACATCAGCAGGTGAACAATAAATGGAAATTCTCGCCGACCTTTTTTTTTCCTCCCTTCGTGAAATTATCCGATGAGAGGGGTCCGTTATTGTACATATACACGTGCAGCCGCTGCTTCTTCTCGGTGGCGGACTGTGTTTCGGGTAATGAAAAACCATTATCTCAAGGATTCCTTTTTTCTCCCAAGGGGTCTCGGCTGGGTATTATTAAAACCCGAGCTCTTAGCGTATATTATTTTCTCCCGTTCGTCGCTTCATCGCGGGAGAGGAAAAACTCCGGCAGGTGTTCGTATAATGCAGTGGGAATTCCTCGACGAGGAATTATTAGCTCGTCGTCGTCGAGAGAGTGGAAAAAAAATCCACGACCGATCAAAGGGAGCTTCAATCGAGGCGTTAAGCCGATTCGGCACGAGCGCAGCGTCGATCTTCATTTCCGCGCGGAAAAATTAATTTGCGCGTCGACCCACATGCGCGCGACTTTAAAATCCGAAAGCGCGCTCGGCCCGGCAATAAATGCTAAAAGCGCTTTCTCCTCGTAATTCACTCGGTCGAGCATCGAGCGCCGGCCGTTTGACACGCCTCAGTTATTCAGCGCGGCCGATTGAAGCGGTAGCGTTTCATACAATTTTAATACCGCGCAGGTCCCTTAAAAGATTTAAGCGTGCTCGTCCGAGCCTCTGTATCTTTCTCTCTCGGCTCCTTTCTCTGCTCTGCTATACTGCCGCTGGCTCCCAAGAATGGGAAACGCCACTCGCGCGCTCCATTTCCGGCTCGCTTCGTCGGAAGCGTGCCGTTTCTCATGCGGTTTCGCGAAAAAGCTCGGTTTGCTGCTGCCGGGCAAGAGAGATGGACGAGGAAATAGAGAGCGGCGATGCGAGGCTTTTAGTCCTTGTTCTCTCTTTTATCGAGTCGACGTTTATAATTGTTACCCTGCTGGACTCGTCGGAGACGCTCTGAATCCGATTGCAGCTGCGTCCAATTAAAATGGAGTGTTTGAAGCGCAAGACGCATTACCGATATTAGATGTCCTCGGGTATACATGCACGCGCTCAACTGAATTACACGGATCGATAGACGACGCAACAGTTGAGACAATTAGTGCAATTAGAAAAACCGGCGCATAGAATGGTTTCTCGGAGTACACAGCAGAGCCTCGTCACTCGGCGTTTTACGATTCCCCGAACATAATATACGTGTCGGTATTGTATTTGCGCGGCACACGTATACAGAGCGATCACATTTTTATTCCTTCGTCCCGACGCGGCGCATCCGTTTGGTGCTCTCGCTGAAAGCGCTCGTTTCAATTTTTTAGCGCACCTCCTCTTCTAGAAATCGACTGAAACTTTCATGGCTCTGTGCATATCGCGCGAATTTTATAATTCTCTTTCGTGGCCGAGCGCGCGACTATGATTTTTTTATTGGTATAGCGTGCGCACGGATCTGTCGAACAAAAGAAAATCCTCCGGCTCGCGTTGGATTGATTCTCGATTTGGCTTTTACGGCGAGCTTCGCTGATGCCTGTATGTCATCCCGTTGTTCTCGAAAATCTGCGGCGATGATTCCGCCGACAAAACCACGAGCAGACGGAGAGATCTACTCGGCAAAAAAATCTTGTACCAGTTCCAAGAAGCTGTTTGCGCGGCTCAGCTTCGGGAAATGCTCTTTCCGCAAGTTTAGAAATAGGTCGGAGATCGCGTATTTCTAAATAATTCGAAAAGGAGCTTGCGGCATGTGAAATGCAGTAGCAGCAGCAGTAGCGGAGCCAGCAGCTCGCTTCATCAATATATGAAAGGAGCTGCGCCGCTGAAAAGGCCAAAGGATAAGGTTCAGGCATTACGCCTGAAATGAAAGAAGAGGCGAGTAGGCGACTTTAGCTGCTGCTGCTGCTGCTCTACAGCATCTACTCTCGCGTCTTACACACGCTGCGCAGAGTGAGATTGAAGACGAGGGACGTAAGTGCATTAGTGTACAGCTACCCGCGCGACATCTCTCGCTTGGCGCGGCTCCTATACCGACGACGAGGCTGATAGAAAATTCATCTGATTGGCCCACTTAGCAGAGTTCGTGTGTGCGCACTCGAAATTTTCCTACTGCGCCGCGCCGCTTAATATTGCACGCTGCAGTGTACGGCTGCGCGATATTAAGTTTCTAATCATGTTTTAATTCGGCCCCCAAGGCGCCGGGAAAGTTGGCCCCGCCGTCGTCGAACACGAGCATTACGAGCATTCGACGCGAAGTGCGTGCTCTCGTCTACTGCGGGGAAATAGTTTTCCGCCGTGAAATTGATCCCGAGGAGTCGGATGTATAGGTTTGATGCCGCTTCTTGAGATATTCCGCTGTGCGCGTGGATGCGACTGGAGGATTATAGCTTTATTTTCGACGATGCCGTTTCCGAAGAGAAGAGTTGGAGGGCTTTCGTACCATATTTACATGTAATGCGGATCAACGGACACGGCCGGTCGGTGATCAGGATCAGCGCATTAATTATGCACTCGGACACGGATTACAATAGAAACATCGTGTCGAATCCAGCCGAGCGAGCATCGAGCCCATCGTGCAAAATTAAGTCCATCGGAATTTTTAAAGAAACCCGCTTAATCAATGATTAACTCTTTTCCCAATCGTCGAGCTCGAAAGTTTGCTCAAAAAACGAGGGGCAAAAGTGCTCGTGAAGCTGAAGCTAGCAAGCAGGTGGATAATACGTTATTTTATTATAAACAAATTTGTTTATAGTAAATGAGAACCACTGCATGCTTTTCGCTATCCATTTGCCTACTAGCTTCAGCTTCATAAAGTGCCCGCCAAAAAGAGCCAAGAGTATATACAGAGCGTACGTGAGTTGGCGACCGACGTCCAAAACTATTCTTCTCAATCGCATTTGACGTGCGAGCGCTCGCGGTTTTTGCCGGCGCTCCGGATTTTATTTCAAGGAATTCCTGACTTTTCGCCGAGCTGTTCGATTCAGCAGAAAACGCTCGTCGCGCGCGCTGGCCGAGGGCTTGACCTTTTTTCCGAGCTGCCCGGAAAATGCAGGGTTTAATTTGATTGAAGGTATTCGAGCTGCTCTGCGCTTTTATTAATGCACTTGCGGATATATATATTTGCCGAGAGACGAGAATTCGGACGGGAATTTTCCGTTCGGATGATTTTACGTTTCGGCTGGAATTGTTCAATCTGTTGGAATGAGCGAAGGGTTTGTATGTTTTTTTCTCCCTCGAAAATCGAAACTAATGACGCTTCCGCAACGAATTGAAAAAATAACCTAACATTGTTAAATTTGTAGGATAATATTGGATTCTAGATCAAATCCGCATGTTTTTTTCGAACCTCCGACAAAAATCACCACCAAAACAAAAACAAAAATATGAAACGAAAACTGATAGCACAGCGAAGCGAAATAAAATGAAAAATCCAAACAACGCGTGTGTCGGTGAAATCCTAGCGCTCCGACAAAAAAAAAATCGCCCCGTGCTCACGAAGTGCCCCTGGCATCATCGCGCATCCAAGGGCGTCGCGCCCATGAAAAATTGATGCCATCGGACTTGGAAATTCATCCCTCGGCGTTTTTGGTGTACACGCCGAGGCCAGAGGAAAAACGACCGGGAGAGAGAGAGAGAGAGAAGACGCGCCCCGCGGGAAAAGGTTCGCGCGAAAAAGGGAAAAGGAGAGAAAAAAAAGCGAGTAGAGAACGGCAGCGCCCCCTCCACGCGGGAACAATGGAGGAAGGTGCAAAAACGACAAAGATTGAATGAAAAGAAGGGCTGCCGACACGAGCCCGGATTTTGATGGGGGAGAAATTGCATAAAGCATAAGAGCCTTGGTTTTTTTTTTCTTCTATTTTGCTTCTCGAGCTCTCCGCGCGGCTCTTGTTTGCTTTTTCCCGCCCGCGCGTGAGAGAGCGCCTCTTCCGGCAAGTGTTTATGATTATGCTGAGATGCCGGTGAATCCATCGAGATCTCTCGCTCGTACGCGCTTTCGGGAGGAGCCGATACCGTCCATCACGTCATCGCTGAAGCTTAGAAAATGCGGTGCACTTATCGAAACCAAGAGAGATTACGAGCCTTGACACGGAAATAAAAGGAAAATTGCATTATGCCAACGCCGGGAGCATTAGCCGTCGTGGGCGCACAAAGCGCGGAAAATTATAATGCGCGCTGGCGTATTATTTCTAAATTCGCGTCCGCTATTCAGTCGGACTCGACGCAGCGCGTGTGTATGAATCGGATAAATTACGGCGCAATCAGTCGTCATTTGCCGACATCCTTCGGAGCGCGGAGCGGTTGCGCGCTCGAGTTTCCCCGTTCAGTTCGCCTCTGGTTGCAGCGCGAAGCAGCGGTCTTTACTCCGCAAAGGGAGCAAAAAAGTAGCGTTGAATCCGTACGCACACAGAGGTAAAAGGCCGGCCAATGTAAACTTTCGCGCTTCGCTCGCTCGCTCTTTCTACGAACGTTGTCGTGCGTATATTATGATGTGGAGCCTCCGTCTGAAGAGTTATGTTTGCCTCTTGATCGGCGCTACCCACCTATTAGTCCAGGTACGATGAACCTTTCAATCGGAACGAGCAAACAGTCGATGGAAAGTGCCAGTTTTATTAACTGGAGATTCGTTTGCTTTCTAGATGGGTTACGATTCGCTCAAACGGTTATTTTTAATTTCTCGATAAAAAAAATTTCAGACATCGGGACACCCGCAGCCGCAGCAGGTCGAGGAGGCCGTGGCAGGAGTCTTCGACGCGGCGCGTCAAACGGTGACGGACGCGGTGGATGTGGCCCAGGGCGCGGTGAACACGGCTATCGACGCCGCCAAGAATGGCGTCATCAACGAGATCACCACCGTCCAGGAAGCCGCGCGACTCGGCCTCGACACCGGCCGCAACGTCATCACGTTCGGCGCTAACGCCGTCATAAGGATGCTCGGCGGCGGCGGACAATGAGGAATTTCCCATCGCCCGGCAAATCGAACGATGTTATTCCGAAACTCGGGCCGACTAATAAAGAGCTTTTCTCTTTTGCAAATCGTGCAGCGAATTTTTAACCCAGCGCGCGGAACAATGCGCCATTAGCAGCGGTCTCCGATAATTTTTTTCTCTCCGAGAGCTCTCCCACTCATTGTACGCGGGCATATAGGACAGCGGCGACCTGGCGGTGTACAAGAGAGAAAGAAAGAAAAGAATCTCCGTCGCTGGGCGCAAACGAGAGAGCGAGACAAGAGACAAAGCGTGCGCGTAGGCAAAAAGTGTCTCCCCCCGGACTCGGCGCGCGACCTTAATGGTTTACAAACAAGCGAAGTATAGGTGCGCGCACGACGACGCTGACAAGCTCTCAGTCCTGCCAATTATTCATTCGCGTGGCCAGACACGGATTACACCCTCCCGTATACCCAACAACACTACGCTACTCCCGGGGAGATGAGATGCCGTGAGTGTATATACACACATCGAGCGCGTGCGGGATTTAGTGTTTTTCTATTGTAGCTCCTCGTATTTGCCATCGGCTTCCTACTACGCTATTGTTTGGGATGATGCAAATGTTTCGAGGAGAGGCGTGATTGAGATATTGATGAGACTTTAATTGGACGTTTGCTCTTGCTTGTATCTTGCAAAATTACCTTCCCGTGATTCAAATGATAGTATATGATCAGTCATCGCTATTTTTGATTGCCGAAGAATCAAACCGACGGACGCAACAATTTACCAGACTGCGCGCCTGAACGGAGTGTCAGCGAAATATCGCGCAGGAAGCTCGCTTTCGGGCCGAAAAATGGCAAACATCCCCCCAAGGGCTCGGGCCGCGAAAAAGCGCATAAACAATCGCCGTAAAAAAAACCGGCGGCAACGTGTCCCGAGCGATTGTTATTTTACGAGCGCGCTAAAATTCACGGACGCAGATGGATGACTGACACGGGCCAGCTGCACTTCCGCGCGCTGATGGAAAAAAATTGGCCGCTGCGGAAAATGGCGCGAAAAAAAAACGACGACCACTACGACGACGACGCAAATACTAATGGCGAATTCGCAGTTAATTTTTCGGGTACAGCATTTTTCGGACTTAATCCGGCGTGGCAGAATCGAGGGCAGCAAAATCTCGCGTGGACATTCGTCATTAAATTAGGCGCCGAGTATAGCGTGTAAAACGGATATTTTTACGGCACTAAACTTCCCTTGAAGAAGAAAGTGCGCGTGCGCGCAGCATTCGTCGGAGGTCTAAATCACTCTTTATTCCGTTTTTTTATATGCGCTCCGCAAAGAGATCACATTGTCCCGGGGATATCGTATAAAACTCGTAGCTACTGGGTCTCGAAGCGTGTAAAATTTTTACGCTATCGTTCGGGCCGGATTTTAAATTTTGCTTTTATCATATCGCTTGTTTCGATTTCCCTGCGGACGTGAGCAAAATCCATACGCGAGAAGCTGCTTTTGAAAATCAAACTCGAACGTTGGATTCGTGAGTCATTTCGGAAAAATACAATTTTAGAATTTTCACGACTCTTTCGCTTGGAATTTGTAATTTCGCGAAATTTCGCCAAAAATGAATCGGTGACGCGTATGGCTGGAAAATTAACGCTTATTCGGAGGCTGCCTCGATTTCCAGTTTGAATTTATTTCGAATTTTCAAGCGTGACTGCTGTTTTGACTGGCCCTTAGAGGGAGCTTTGTAACAGTAACATTTTCGACTTCATTTAAAAAAAAAAAATTGATCGGGTCAATAGCCATGAAAGATTTTCTGAACATCTGCAGTTGTCAATCAAAAAAGACGGTTTACGAGGCACAATGAACCGAGAGCGAAACTCAGGTGCATGTATACAAGAGCATGTAATCGTTAGGGAAGTTGGGAGTCAACTCTTGAGCAGCGTTTCTGTAAATTCTTCGCGAGTTCGAAGTTTTGAAAACAAGAACTCAGATTTTAATCGTTAAAACTTAGATTGCCTAACTTTCCAGTTCCATTTTCTTACGTCCAAGAGAGCAGCGATCACTCATTCGCCGTCGTTCTTTTTTTCCCTTCCTTCATAATACCTGGAAAATGCAAAATACCTTTGTGCGGCTGCGCTTTCTCATCAGCGAGGAAATCCTCGGAAAAAGTTCAGCCGCGCTGCACAAAACAAGCATTAAAAATATAACCAAAAGAGAGAGAGAGAGAGAGAGAGAGCTCTCTCGAGAAAGGAGCGAGAATAGCAGGTGACACGGGGGATATCCATTACGCAGTTACACGGGGCCGCGTCTCGAGCAGCGCCGGCACTTGAGAGAGAGAGAGCGAGCCTGAATCGCTGAAGCGTTCATTGTGTCGATCACAATGGCTCGGATTATAACGTCCGCTGAGCAGCAGCTATGCATCGGTGTGTGCGTATGTAGGTCTACACGTGGGAGATGTACGCGCACACGCGCGTGTGCGGGAAAAATAATAATGGGAGCCGGCGGAGCACTTGATGGCCGAGGTATTTAATATGGCCCTTCCCTCGTTTTTTTCGCGATGAAACGGCCGAGAAGTCACTCGAGAGGAGGAGTCTATCGGCGCTGCTGATGAACCGATCGAGAGCCGCTCACTTTGGAATTCATATGTTGCCTTTCGACGAGGCTCAAAATTGGAATTTTTCATCGACTCTTTCTCGACGATTTTCGTTTTTTAAAATTATTTTCAAAAAACTTTCAAATCAGCTAAACGCGACTCGTCAAACACTTCAGCGCAGCCGAAAAGGAGGATTGTAAGGCTACACCAAGTTTGGCAAGAGGAGCAAGCAAGAAATTGCGTTTGTGCGCAAAGAGGCAAAAGAGACACCCGATCCGTATCGCCATAGTGTAAATTACCAGCACTTTACTACTTTCGCCGTCATTTTCCCCCGACGGATTAATCGAGTCTCAAAAGCTCGAGTTTCCCCGAAGACGTTGACGACGACGACGACGACGACAACGATACGCGATACACACGGCAGCGCAAGATTTCCCATCAGTCACGTCGTCGTCGTCGTCTCTCTCTCGCAAAAGCCTCGCGCGTGATTTCCGGCAAACAGACGGTACATTAAATTAACCTCACGTTTGACTTTTTCGATCAGTTTTCTCGGAGTAAAAAAAAAAGCCATTTCCAATTTCCCGCGAGCCAACGAGCGCCGAAGTGAAGATCGAGCCCGGATAATCCACACACACACACACACACACACACATACAGGACTCTCCATCTCGCGTATCTCGAATGACGAACGATATTGCAGGCAAAACTAACGGTCGTTATCGTGCGCTGCCGTTGCCGCTGCCTCGAATCGTCGTCGTTCGCGGCACGCAACGAGAAATGGCCAATTCCAGCGCTATCAAATCAGCGGGCCAACAAACTCGCAATTTAAAGAATAAATCACCGCGGGGCCGCCGAGACACAGAGCCTGGCGAAGGTTAAGCGTCACCGAAGACAGAGAGGCCGAAAAAATCCTCAGTTCCCTCGCGCAGTGCGAGCGAAGCCAGCAATCCCGACGAGGAACGAGACATTTAGAAGGAGAGAGAGAGAGAGAGAGAGAGAGAAAGCCATCGGCGTTGAATCTCTGCCAGAGTTCGACGGCGACTGCGGAGCGGGGCCCATTACGTCTTAATACTGTTGCCGCTGCCAAGAGCCTCTGCCGTCTCGTAATTTCAGCGCTGCCGTGCCAGCGACTGCAGTCGACCAGACAGATGCCTTATTAATAACGCCGAAGCGTGCCTCTATCGCAGCAGCCCGCGTATAGCTACCGGCCGCGATAAACTTTTCCCGATGCCCGCTTTGACTACTTCGACGCGGGACTGCTGTTTATGCGTTCTATTCCGCATCGAGATTTCGGGCCCGCCCCGATTTTCCCGGAGCTAACGAGCGCTAGCTGCGCAGAGGCAACTCATTCTCGGACGCGGCAGCGGCGGCGATTTTCCAGAATAAAGCCTGCGTAATAAACTTTGCCGTAATTACAGGGACAACAGGTTTTCTAGCAATTTCGCGCCGTGCAGATATATGTATATACGCGCGGGCAGGCGTTGTGATATAACAGTGCGCTTCGCCCAATTACTTTCTAGTTAAAAGATCGATTAAAAGGAAGTTTAATTAGAGCCTTGCCGGCTGGCTGCAGTCTACTCTAAGCCACTTTATACTTGCAGCAAAATTTCATATTAAATCCGCGTTAGCGCCTTTTCTTCGAAACGACTACGGCATTGCGTAATATTCGCGCGCGAGAACGCCGATACACGGACACAGTAGCTATATAGGTAGAGAGAAAATGCCCGCAAAGGGACTTTGCGGCGCCCGACTCCGCAGAAGCACTCGTAAGTCCGTGCGCGCGGCCGTCAATGGAATCCGTCGCGCGCAAAGTGGCTGATTGCACTTGTCGACGGAGGCGGGCGGAGCAGTGCTCGGGACGTAATCGAATTGCTGCCGTTCGCGTCCGAAAGGGACACGCGTTTCACGGCCGATGCCCGGCACACGACGACGACGACGACGACGACGATGACACGCTACTCTCTGCGGCCCGTCGACGCCCTCTGACCACACACGCTCTCGAGAGTTTGCAGATATGTGCAGCGAGGACGTGAGTGGACCTGCAAAGAGGATTGCGGCTCTTTAATTTGGAATCGCTTCGGCCGAGCTCGTCAAGACGCGTGTCCTAATTTGCCCGCGCTATGGACATTTCTCTCTCTCTCTCTCTCTCTCTCTCTCTCTCTCTCTCTCTCTCTCTCCCTCTCTCTCTCTCTCTCTCTCTCTCTCTCTCTCTCTGTTATGCTTTAATCGCCGGGGAAAGAATGTTCCGGTCGAGTGCAGCTACTTTTTTCCTCTCTAAATTCAAATGCAGCGCGGCAAAGTCAGACGGCGGTCGGAGGAAGGAAGGAAGGAAGGGAGTTCGATTGGCGCGCTCTGTGTGTATAAAGGCCGGGGGGTGACTTGAAACAAGAATTTCAAATGAAGAAGAGCGGACGAGAAGCAAGAGGAAAATGTAAAGCGTCAGGCCTTAAGGGGATTTTAAACGATGAGGCCAGGGAAAGCGGAGAGAAAGATGTCGAGTCTCGCGCGCGCGCGAGTATAAAGGCCAGGGCAGAGGTAAGAAACCAAAGTGGATATACAAAAGATCTCCCGAGACAAAAGCGAAAAGTGATGCGAGCGAGCGCGGCATTAGCCAAATTGAATATCTCAAGGTGCACGTCTCTCTCTCTCTCTCGAAAGTACAAACGCATCTCGGAATAATCGCTCGACGGCAATTTTTCCCCTTTGACGCACGAGCTAATTATTGAAAATAGACGGGAGCCTGGCTTAACGCTCGAGCGGATGGGAATAATTGAAATCCGCGGAGCGTTCGCGGGGACGAAAACGTCGAGTCACTATTTTTCCCACGCCGCGCCGGCTGATTTATGCCCGGAAAAACGGACGCGCGGCTGCTAGCCCATTAGAGCCGTTTTTACGCGCCCGCGGCGTCTTCTTTTTGCGCCCCGTATTGCCGCGGGGCTGTAGTTTTCCTCGAGGTTTTCCTAGTCCGAAAACCCGCGCGCAAGTTTTAATTCGAAGCGTCCATTTCTGTGTGTGCGCGGACAATACGCGTCTCGAGAGGAAGAATAGGAGCTTCATCAAGGGGCCTATCTTGCGCTATCGCAAGGGAAATCCCTCAAAGACAATCGCGCTGCTGTCGTCGTCCCGAAAGTCCCGCAGAGACACTGCGCGAAATACAAAGGCGACGGTAAAAAATCGTCGATTTATGCGACCGATAAGGAGCCCACATCCATCTTCGTCACGGAGGAAATTTCCCAAAGGGATACGTACAATTTTTCCCAGACACACACGCGACGCGTGTATATACACTGCATTATAAGGAGGCGGCGAATCTGTCAACGGGACTTTTTTAATCAAAGATCGCCGGAGTCGGGCGCGAGTCGCTCTCTATGAATCGAGAAAGTTCGCGTCATTCGGGAGAAGCGAAGTCGATGGAGGCGCGCTCGGACTTTCATTCAGTCTGTAAATCAGCCCCGGCGAGAGCCGAGGCGCTGCCTCTGACAGCCGTCGCCTGTCCTCTTTCTTTCGCGCGATTTTTCCACACCGAGTTTTCTTTTCTCTTCGGTATATACACAGCCCGCGGCGACTCGTCGCAACTGCTCGCTTATCAATATTTTGAGACGCCAAAAGTCGGAATTGGGTGTCGTCTCTCTTTGTCCTTGACAAATTAAACCGTTTGGAAATCTCTCATCCGGCAAACTTTAATTTCCCGCAGAGCGTAATCCGGCCGGCGCGGCTCGTCTCGCAGTCGCGGGCGAATAATTCAAAGTCAGCGCGACATTGGATCATCTGGATTATCTAGATAATATTGGATTTTGCATTAGCGCTCCCGTTTGAAGGGTTCCAGTACGCGGCTGATTAAGAAGCTCGTGCATTATTTACCCGCGGGATTCGCGAACTCTGATTCCGACGTCGCGGCTATAGTATTAAGACCGACTCAGCGCTCTTTGTCTATTCAAACAACGAACAAAATCGATGCTCGCCGTCGCGCATCCCAATAGCTTTTCATAAATAATCATTCGATTATAGCCGCGTGTCCCTCGTGGAAGCTCAATTTATTCCCGCTGATAATTATACAGCTAGCTGATTGGACGCGGTCCGTTTTTCCCGCTCAGAGGAACGCGTACGCGCCGTGTTTTATAAACACCCGCGTTCATTTTTCACCGGAGCCTCGCGCGTCTTTGTTCCATCCCGGCGAGCGTAATTCTATACCTCCACTCTCTCGCTCTGCCGTCGTTATTTCGCCATAACTTTTGTAATTCCCTCCTCTCGTTCTTTCTCTTTTTCGCGATTCTCGTTCTTATTTCCTTGCGCAGCTCCGGCGCTGCACTCAGTTTAAATTACTTTAATCCTCCTCTCGGTCGTTTTCCCTCTCGTCGGAGGAGCCGGGTGCGGCCGCTTCTTTTTTTTTTTCTTCGATCCACGCGACGCGCTTTATTATCGACGTTCCAGCGATTCATATGGATATTCGGGGACGCAGTGCAGCGGTAATTTAAAGTTTCTCAGAGTGGAGCTCTCGGGGTTAACTACTGCGATCATCGTGCTGCTGCTGCTGTTGCTGGGAGGATCTTCGGTAATAACGGTAATGCGCGGGCGATAATTATGAGAGTCTCTGCGACTCTTCGCCAGGACATTACGCCTTTAATGGTGATGTACGGCCGGCGCTTAATTGTTAATTCGGAGGGGATCTCGTTACGCGGGGTTTTTCAACCGATGCTGTAGCTGCGTATACATATACTCACTGATATCCATCGCTTTTCAGATGCTTACCTGCAACAAAAAGAAGAAAGCAGAGCGGTGAGTACTTTTTCTGTATCTAATAATATATATACTTGTTTTAAATTGATTTCATTTGCGCGTGCTTCAAACGACATTGACCAACTTCTGGGGGAGAATAAATTAATTAACCGGTGCGTGTCCCAAAACAAATCACTCGCTAATCCAGAGAGTGGAGTGTACATAGCCATTAGAACTCGCTCCCGAAAACGAGCGATTAATAATGCTCTCCCTCGACGCATCAGCTCCGGGGAGATGGAGCCCACGAAATGATAAAAGATACACCCCCGTACACGCGAGTCTGCTCCTCCGACTCCCACAGCCGCGAATCCGGAAATGTCGGCCATTTCCTGTTCCAGTCCCTTAAGTGGCCGGCCTCGAACACAGAGCGAAAAGAAAGCGCGCGTATAGACAGCCGGAAAACCTCCCGGCCCTTGAACGCCGCCATTTATAAAGCTCCGGGGGAGGAGGCCGTCGGGGAAGAGGGAATTTGGTCACCTCTGAGCGCGTGGCAAATAAGAAATTCCTCCGGCGCCGCATAAATATTTATCCCCTGATGCCCGCCGTGAATTACCGCGCAGCGTCGATTTGTTTTTCGGCGCACTAAGACAAATCGGGCTCGTCGTGCGCGTGGATATGATTCGTCTCGAGAGGGACGTTGATTTATAACGCAACGTTTGCTCTGCGTAATTGCACGACGATCCTCGAAAAAGAGTATAAACGTCAACGCGGGATGCGAATCTTGAGAAGAATTTCTGATTCCAGCGCGAGCGGAGTGTATTTTTCGAGTCCCTCGACCAGCAGAATTTTTTGCGCATTCGGTGTACGCGACACGCTTGAAAAATAAAAGCTCGACGCGCGCGCGAGTTGTACACGCCGTGCGCTGACGCGACTGCGAATGCCTTTTTAAAGGGGAAATCAAAAATTCCGTGTGCGCGGTTCTGTAATAACTGACACTCGTCTGCAGCTCTCGCGAACTGCTCTGAATAGCAAATCCCACGCGATGCATACATATAGGCACACGCGGGAGGCCTCTCCGGGAGTATTCGGGCATCGCCTTGTGAATTTTGCCAGGGATCAGCTATCCGGCGTGATCCTCGTTGTGTGATTATCGCTTCCCCCTGTGATACAGTCCTCCATGCACTGATCGCGGAAAGCAAGTACACCGCCTCGTTAGCGAAGGAGCATTTCTGAAAATCCAACTTCCGAGCGCACTCGGCGAATTCCAGTTTCCAGGGCGACCTTATTAGAGTCGAAAAAAGCTTTCGAAAGTCCTGCGCGGCCGCGCGCGACTCGACCCTCGAAACTCCTCGAAAGAGCTGCTCTCGTGGACAGGCTGCACGCGCGGCGGCTCTAATTCTCGTCATTATCGCCGCGAAAATGAACGCACGAGGAGAGCAGCCCCGGCTCACGCTAATTGAACATCTCGGTCGCGTGTGCGCGCGATTTTTTCCTTTTTGAGGGCGAGGCAGCGAAAAATGGGGCCAGCGATGCAGTAATAAAGGGGAGAACGCCAGAGAGGGAGAGGAATGAATAACGGGGCGCATTGAAAATTGCAAATGTAAACAGCGTTATAAAACGTGATATACGGCCGCCGTATTATGCTCTCGTATGTGGCCGTGTGAGCGTGCGTAATTAACTGTGGTTGTTAGCCGCGATTAATAAGTTCGTTAAGTCGTTTGTATGCGTTATTCGAGAGCGCGCACTCGCTCGCGGCGCGCATAATACCGAAACCCATAGCTAAATTAATTCGTAATTTTAAATTATCGCGCTTCCCCGCCAGGACTGTGTACGTGAGTTTCGCGCACTATCAACTTTTGATCAGCGCAGCAGTGTTTTCGCGTGTGCTCGCCGAGGCTTTGATAATTATAAAACGATTACGAGGCAGAACTCGGGAGTGGAAAAAATTAATCCGGCCGTTCGTTTCTGGCGTCGCGCAAAGATAAGATCTCCATTGTAAGCGGGGAACGAACGACACGCGAGAATTAGAAAATAAAGTTGACACCAAACGCGCGCGTTGTCGCGATTTCCGCGACCGAGGGGATACGTATGCGCGAAGATGCCGAGGAGGTATTCTCTTTCTTCCCAGCCGCTTTGAATTTTTACGACGTCTTCTCTTCTTTATTTTCGCAGTCTCTCGGTCGCGAATAAAAGACAACGCGTTAGCTGGCGCGGTTTTGCCTTGATATATTACGGGGAGATGTTTTTATCGAGAGGAAAGCTTTCGACGATGTAAATCATTCCGAACTTCCTGAAAATGCACTGTGCATATTTAAAGTAGTACAGTGAAAATTGACGTTAAATATCGCTGCTAGAGAAGGATGCCCATAAGCAAGGTAAATCTGCCCCAAAATAGCAGGGTCTACATTAGGACTCGCTCTGCGCCTTCAACCCTATGTAGATTGACCCTAGACCCCGCCGGGACATCGAAAAAAGCCCGATATTTGAGCCCCAGAAATACGCGATTTTCGAGGTCCGGTTTAGAGTCGATTTCTCAAGTCCTAGGAGTCGATCTGCCGCGACAAAAAGTGCATGATTTTCTTCGTTTTTTCGTGCTCTTTGAGCCTATGTAGGTTAGATTCACTCTAGACCCCGCCGGGACATTGAAAAGGCCCAAAAAGTGAGCCCTAGAAATACGCGATTTTCGAGGTACGGTTGAGAGGCGATTTCTCGATCCCTGGGAGTCGACCTGCCGCGCTAAAAAGTACATGGTTTTCTTTATTTTTTTGTGCTCTTTGAGCCTATGTAGGTTAGATTGATCCTAGACCCCGCCGGGACATTGAAAAGGCCCAAAAAGTGAGCCCTAGAAATACGCGATTTTCGAGGTACGGTTGAGAGTCGATTTCTCGATTCTTGTGAGTAGACCTGCCGCGCCAAAAAGTACATGGTTTTCTTTGTATTTTCGTGCTCTTTGAGCCTATGTAGGTTAGATTGACCCTAGACCCCGCCGGGACATTGAAAAGGCCCAAAAAGTGAGCCCTAGAAATACGCGATTTTCGAGGTACGGTTGAGAGTCGATTTCTCGATTCTTGTGAGTAGACCTGCCGCGCCAAAAAGTACATGGTTTTCTTTGTATTTTCGTGCTCTTTGAGCCTATGTAGGTTAGATTGACCCTAGACCCCGCCGGGACATTGAAAAGGCCCAAAAAGTGAGCCCTAGAAATACGCGATTTTCGAGGTACGGTTGAGAGTCGATTTCTCGATTCTTGTGAGTAGACCTGCCGCGCCAAAAAGTACATGGTTTTCTTTGTATTTTCGTGCTCTTTGAGCCTATGTAGGTTAGATTGACCCTAGACCCCGCCGGGACATTGAAAAGGCCCAAAAAGTGAGCCCTAGAAATACGCGATTTTCGAGGTACGGTTGAGAGTCGATTTCTCGATTCTTGTGAGTAGACCTGCCGCGCCAAAAAGTACATGGTTTTCTTTGTATTTTCGTGCTCTTTGAGCCTATGTAGGTTAGATTGACCCTAGACCCCGCCGGGACATTGAAAAGGCCCAAAAAGTGAGCCCTAGAAATACGCGATTTTCGAGGTACGGTTGAGAGTCGATTTCTCGATTCTTGTGAGTAGACCTGCCGCGCCAAAAAGTACATGGTTTTCTTTGTATTTTCGTGCTCTTTGAGCCTATGTAGGTTAGATTGACCCTAGACCCCGCCGGGACATTGAAAAGGCCCAAAAAGTGAGCCCTAGAAATACGCGATTTTCGAGGTACGGTTGAGAGTCGATTTCTCGATTCTTGTGAGTAGACCTGCCGCGCCAAAAAGTACATGGTTTTCTTTGTTTTTTCGTGCTCTTTGAGCCTATGTAGGTTAGATTCACTCTAGACCCCGCCGGGACATTGAAAAGGCCCAAAAAGTGAGCCCTAGAAATACGCGATTTTCGAGGTACGTTTGAGAGGCGATTTCTCGATCCGTGGGAGTCGACCTGCCGCGCCAAAAAGTACATGGTTTTCTTTGTTTTTTCGTGCTCTTTGAGCCTATGTAGGTTAGATTGACCCTAGACCCCGCCGGGACATTGAAAAGGCCCAAAAAGTGAGCCCTAGAAATACGCGATTTTCGAGGTACGTTTGAGAGGCGATTTCTCGATCCGTGGGAGTCGACCTGCCGCGCCAAAAAGTACATGGTTTTCTTTGTTTTTTCGTGCTCTTTGAGCCTATGTAGGTTAGATTGACCCTAGACCCCGCCGGGACATTGAAAAGGCCCAAAAAGTGAGCCCTAGAAATACGCGATTTTCGAGGTACGTTTGAGAGGCGATTTCTCGATCCGTGGGAGTCGACCTGCCGCGCCAAAAAGTACATGGTTTTCTTTGTTTTTTCGTGCTCTTTGAGCCTATGTAGGTTAGATTGACCCTAGACCCCGCCGGGACATTGAAAAGGCCCAAAAAGTGAGCCCTAGAAATACGCGATTTTCGAGGTACGGTTGAGAGTCGATTTCTCGATTCTTGTGAGTAGACCTGCCGCGCCAAAAAGTACATGGTTTTCTTTGTATTTTCGTGCTCTTTGAGCCTATGTAGGTTAGATTGACCCTAGACCCCGCCGGGACATTGAAAAGGCCCAAAAAGTGAGCCCTAGAAATACGCGATTTTCGAGGTACGGTTGAGAGTCGATTTCTCGATTCTTGTGAGTAGACCTGCCGCGCCAAAAAGTACATGGTTTTCTTTGTTTTTTCGTGCTCTTTGAGCCTATGTAGGTTAAATTGACCCTAGACCCCGAAGGGACATTGAAAAGGCCCAAAAAGTGAGCCCTAGAAATACGCGATTTTCGAGGTACGGTTGAGAGTCGATTTCTCGATTCTTGTGAGTAGACCTGCCGCGCCAAAAAGTACATGGTTTTCTTTGTTTTTTCGTGCTCTTTGAGCCTATGTAGGTTAAATTGACCCTAGACCCCGAAGGGACATTGAAAAGGCCCAAAAAGTGAGCCCTAGAAATACGCGATTTTCGAGGTACGGTTGAGAGTCGATTTCTCGATTCTTGTGAGTAGACCTGCCGCGCCAAAAAGTACATGGTTTTCTTTGTATTTTCGTGCTCTTTGAGCCTATGTAGGTTAGATTGACCCTAGACCCCGCCGGGACATTGAAAAGGCCCAAAAAGTGAGCCCTAGAAATACGCGATTTTCGAGGTACGGTTGAGAGTCGATTTCTCGATTCTTGTGAGTAGACCTGCCGCGCCAAAAAGTACATGGTTTTCTTTGTTTTTTCGTGCTCTTTGAGCCTATGTAGGTTAGATTGACCCTAGATCCCGCCGGGGCATCGAAAAAGCCCTATGCGTGAGCCCCAGAAATGCATGATTTTCGAGGTCCGGTTTAGAGGCGATTTCTCGAGCCCTAGGAATCGCTGTTTTCAGTGTCGACGCTAAAACAGTGCGTCTGATGGTATAAATCGTTCGGCAGTAGTTCCGCTGAGCATTCCCCTAACGTGCCTGCGATTTCGCTCGGTAACGCACCCACCTGCAGACTCGTGTCTTTATTAAAATTCAAAGCCGCGCGATGCTCGGGGGGCGACACCTGAAAACCGTTAACCACGACTACCAGCAGCTTCGGCGGCATCGTAATCTCGAAATAAGAGAAGAAAAAGGGAGCGAGGCGAAAAAACACAGAGCAGCGTCGGCGCATCCCGTCGTTGAATTGAATGCGGCGTTGATACGCGAGCTAATAACCGTTCACGACAATGGCGAAGAAAAAAGAAGCTTGCGTCGCGCTGCTGCTGCTGCTGCGAAGGAGGAAATACGCGCGCGAGCTTTTTCCTTTTCCGCGGCTGGCTTCTTGTTCTTTTTTTCTTTTTTTTTTTTTTTGCTCGCTTCGCTGAGTAAAAATAATCGTTTGCGAAAGACGGGGTGTATATAGCGATATAGCGAGAGCTGGGGGAGGCTTTATGTTTCTGTGTGGGCGGGCGCGTGATCGCGTTAGCGACTTTCTCGCCGACTGGCTGCTTCGCGCGCTGCTGTTTTTTCTCTCTTTCCGCCACTGCCGCGTTGCGGCTTTGTCTTTTTGAAGGTGGGAGAGGTGTCTGGCGTCGTTGCGGCTCCAGTGAATTTTCGACTTTATGGAGCTTTGAGTGATTTCGAAAACGTTTTTTTGAGTTCTCGGAATTACAGGTGCGCGTTTTTTGCATCCGAATTTTGTCCGCTCGTTTTTGATTTCGATTCGCAATAAATTATTCCACAAAACCTCTCGAGGACTCGATTTGATTCTCATAAAAACATCTCATTCATTCAGCCGTAAGAGCGCGCTGAGCTCGCTGGTGATCTCAAAGGGAGTCTGCGTCAATAGCGATTGTCCTCCATAAGACACGGGATCATGAAAAAAAAAAAAAAAACACTCTTTCAACGTAATATATTCCTCCTGGTTCACGTAATTCCCACAAAAGACATATAGAGGCGCGCAGCTGAAGAGCTCTCGGCATCCTTCCGCGCGAGACATCCGAGCCACTCGACGGCACGGTGCGGCGCGGCATTATACGGAAAGCATCATACGGCACATCAGAAACCGCCCCCGCGCGTATACGCGTACGCCCGTCAATTCCGATTTTTCCCTCTATATCTCTCCAGCGAGCGATCCCCCCTCGCTACCGGCACTAATACTCCCCGCCTGTTGCGCTACTCCGCGCATACATACTCGTTCAGATTAGGAATACAAATGCTCATCGTAAAGCCGCTGCTCCGCTTGTGTTTTACGGCCGCGACGAACTGCTGCTCTCTCGCGTTGAGGCTTTTAAGGGCCCGTCTGCGCAATACTTTTCGGCGAGTAGGACCCGCTTTAATTGCGCATCGGCGTTTACGCAGTCAGTCGTCGAAATCCCATCGATCGAACAAACCTTGGGCTTCGGAGAAAAAATATCGTCAGTCCTCTGCCCGCAGGCGCGCCGCAAGCACGACAAATCACAGGCTGGTGTGCGAGCGGTAATCGCGCGTCCCGACAGTCGACAGGACCGAAAGTCAACGTCACACGGCGGCTCCTGGGAAATGGTCCGCGCCACGCCGTATAATCACTGCAGCCGGCTCAGATCGACCGCCGCGATTGTATAATGTATTCGCGGTGCGGCGGGGCTCGGGCCGAGAGCGTCAACCGTTACGAAGAGCCGAGTTGACGAATAGCGAGATGATGGCCTGCCGCCGACGCTCTCAGCTTTATTAGCTTTTTATACCCGCGCGCGACTCTGCATGTCAGCGGCATTTATTTCGCGCCTGGCTTTGATGTCTTTATTATTATATGCTCGGATCAGCTGGGCTCGCGTCCGCTTAATGAGCGAATTAATTAGGATTCCGGATAATGATCGACGAACCGGCGGCGGCTCTCAAAGAGCCTAACGAGCGTCGATACCCCAATAACGTCGTCGTCCGCGAACAGTCGGCATCAACGCGAGTACAAGGAGTATAGCGAAACGCGCAGGTGAGCGGTGCACACAGGGGTCGTGCGGAGGCTTAATTAGCACTCACTCGACTCGCACGCGAGGCCGATTAAAACTAAAGACTGCGCGCAGACAGGCCACGCCCAGTGCTGGAACAACACGGCCGACAAACACACGGAGAGCGACGCCGGCCAAAGAGGCACGTACGCGTATAAAGTGCTCGGTTATACATCCGTCAAGTGGCAAGATTTGCACGACTGCTGCTGCTGCTGCTGCTGCTTCGCGGGATTTGCATAACAAAGCCAGAGGCATCTCTGCATCCGTCTGTCTATCTCGCTGCTGCTCCCGCGCATCTCCACTCGGGCTTCTCCACTTTGCGCGCCGAGTGACGTATCGTTGTCTCTCTCTCTCTCTCTCTCTCCGCCGCCGCTGATAGACTCATCCCGCTCGTGCGCGCTTTTCGTTTCTCTCGTAAAATTACCCCGCTGCGCTGGTGAGGATGTTTATTAAACAACGGCTCCGCGGCGGACGTAATCGAATCAGCTCCCCGCGAGGGAGCCGGACTCGATAAGACGGCCGTCCCTTGAGGCCGGAGTATCTACGTCAGAGCCCGATGCGAGGAGAGATAAAACAGCAGCTTGTCCGCTCTCGCAGTACTAGCGAATTTCGCATAACGAGCTGAACTAACTCGGCGGGGGAGGGGGACGGCGTGTAGCCTATATATACACACCCACACGGCGCCGCATGGAAAAGTTGGACGCTGTCGTCGTCGCCGGCTAATTTATGCGCGAAGCGAGAGAGAAAGAAGAGTCACCGCGAATTTCCGCAAACCGCTGGACTGCTGCCGCTCCCGCTGTATATATAATCGTTACGGGCGCGTATCTCTTCCGCGCTCTGGCCTCGTTTATTCTTCATTTCGAGGCGCTCGGCGATTTATCACAATTTCCCATCAGGGAGGCCGGCACGGCTACTGGGATGATTTTCGACGCACGCGCCGGCCTCTACTATCTTAAACAATTAGAATGACGCGTGTTGCCGGACTAATGGAAATTGATTCGGACACGGGACGCTTTTTCGGGCAGCTTGATTTACGATTACGATTGCTGATTAAATTCCCCGTTGACGGGAAGGCTCCCTGCCTCTGGTTATGCGGTGAAAAATATCCTGCGAGAACTCGGATGGATTGGATTCACCGTGTCCGCTTTATTGAGCGATTAACGGCTCGATCGTTTGTTTTGTTCCCTCGAATGCTCTCTAGGTATATCAAAGCTGAAAAACATTTACTCGTTTCGAATAACCCGGCGTAATAACGGCGAACAACTTCCGCTAAAAAGGCAAAGTGGCGAGACCGGGTCGAGATAAGACGAGTGGAGGCTTAATAAAACCCCCGAGCCGAGGCCTCGAACGTCGCGCTCTTCCGGCGTTTAGCACCCCGGGGCTCGCGATAATCATCGCCGCTGCTTATCTCGTGCTCTCGGCTCTTTGTCTCTCTCGCTCGCTTTCTCAGTCTTTATACACACTTCCCGACCGCATAGACGTCTTGTCTTGGATGCGCTTTCACGCGTCCGACGAGATACTGACTCGTACTACTTGCTCTGGATTTTCGTAATCAATATCGCATCACACTCGCAATACCGGTTCGGCGAAAAATACAAGCAAATATACAGGCAGAGCCGAGAGTCCATTATTCGCTGACGACGACGACGCGGACGACGAGGAGAATCAGACGAGCGCTCACATAAACGCCTCCATCCATCTTCCCTCCCGCTCCGGCTCGGAAAATTACGAGTAGACCCGAAGAAGTTGGCCCTCCCGCGTACCTGTCATCCAGGAGCTTCCACTCGCGTTGTATATAATCGGGGCTGCTACGCTGCCGCCGCTATTGCTGCTTCTCCGAGCCCCGGGCGCGCAAATGAAGTTACGGCTGTTCCGGCGGAGGCTTCCTACGCTGTGTTGTAGCTCTCTACCTACGTATACCGCCTCAGCGGATCCGCCAGCCAGCTCCCCGCTCTTATTTACGCCGGCGAGCTTTATTTCTTTTGTCGCGTCTTGTTTACTCTTGCAAGGGCTGATTGTGAGATGTTGCCACACCGCTGTACGTACAAGGACTTCTCGATTCTGCAGCAATGTTCTCGAGTATAGGATCGCTATACACCTTTTGACGCTGTGATTCGCTCGCGGAGAGTATACGAAGCTATTTTTCCGGTATTTTTGCGAAAGCCAGCTGAACAACGTTACTCCGCGGTCCATTTTCCGGACTAGACATACCTCCTCAAGCTTGGCTGCGCTCAGCTTTCTTTCTCTCTGGGGCTTACATCAAAGGCCGCGTCTTGCCTGGCCGGGAATAAAAAGAAAAATATTTTTGAAAGTGCGCTCGCTCAAAGGATGTCGGAGCTACATCGTCTTTTGAAATACGACGGCCGGCCTCTGCTCTCTCTCTCTCTCTCTCTCTCTCTCTCTCTCTTTCGAGCATTTTGAATTTCCCGCGCTGAATGGGTAAATTAGAAAAAGCCTCCCTCCGGCGTAATTGCTGAAGAGAACGCGTATAAGGCGCGTCTCCGTGTTTTTTTATACCTCCCGACGCGCTCTCGACCCACCTGTCATCGCGCGACGCGAATCCTACACTCACGCGGGATACGTATACACCAGGAATTTGCATGCGAACCCTCTTATTTCCGGCGTCCCGTGTCACTCGATCCCGGGCTGATTTTATTCGGAACGCGGGAGCAGCAATAATATTTTGCCGCTCTCTTATGCAGACCCCCGACGTCGGCTGGCTATTATCTGGAATAACATTTGGAGATTCCTCTGTAGGGAGATAGGGGCTTGTTGTCGTTGGCGATGCGTGTGCCTTTCGTGAAAACTTGTAAATCCGCTACTCTCGTCGAAAATAACGACGGCCGTCCGGAGCCTCTTTGTTTTCGTGAAATCTGATTCCGCGAGGAAATTTTTCAAATTGCCTCTCGAAGCTCGAGTTTCACTTTCCGACTGTGCAGTACGCGAGAGCAGGGAAAATAAATCGCTGCGTAATTTGATGAAATATTCCGGGGCAGAGAAACCCCCGTGCGCAATTATTAAAGAATCCTTCCGAGAAGCAGCCCCATTCTAATGTAATTAAGAATTTTAAAGCGCTGAATCGCAGCGGTGCGTGAAAATTGGGTCAATGGCCCTGGAATAGAATTTTAATTGAGCCGCCGCTGCGGAATTTTCGCGAAAACAATGTGCATCTGGTTTCGCGCTAATTATTACGTAAATCTCCGGGCTTTATTTACGCCGAATGCGTCTTTCGGAAAACCTCGAATAAGCTGCATTAGCAAAAAAATCCGAGCAGACAGCGGGGGGAAGTCTCCACCTACGGCAGCAGAGCCGACATGTCATTAGGCGGCCGGACGCGCATGCATCACTCGCGGAGTTTTTGCGCGGGTTCGATCGCGCCGTGTGTACACGTAATATATGGAGCCGAGTACCGGTCGAGCGGTTTGGCACGCGGGCTCGTTCGATGAATCAGCTGCTGATCCTGTTGATACGGCTAACGACTCCGCGCAGCTTCAATTATTATACGGGGAGCGCCGTTGTCGCGGCCAAATTGGCGCTGGAGCCACTTTTAATTTAATTACGAGGGAAGAGGGAAGAGCAGCCGCCGGCTGTATACACACGCGCTGGCATCAGTGTCACATTACGCGCCTCGTCGCGATTGTGACGAGCGCTTAATTGCGATGACGAGCTGCCGCACGCGCGCGTAATTTGTCCGCGGGTTTTAATCGACTCTGGCGCCTCTGCCTCTCTCGATATGTTTACTTAATTTCGGCGCCTCGTTAAGCCCAGTTTGTACACACCTGGTAATTGTGCCAGTCTTGCCGAGAGTTCGATTTCGGCGAGTTTCCACAACCCTTGGAAATAATCCTCGAAAGCGTTTTTCTCGAAACGGATGGAGTTCATATAGAAGAGAGGGCCCTAGAAAATAAAAGAGTAGCGGCGCAGCCGCGTCCTCAATTTCCGCTCTCTCGGAAACACGGAGTCAGCAGTGCGACTTTCTCGCGTCCCTCAAAATGCGCAAAGGGGCAGCATTCGGTTAGCGTCCGACTGAGGTGGCAACGGCAGCCGGCCAAGTGCCAAACGACCTTCTCTCCCTGGAGCAGGCGGGAGAGGTACGGCAGCGGCAGACGAGAATTTGCATAGAACACACCCCGGCTTTGAGGTAGTTTCGGGACTGTTTCGCGCGAGCAACCTTATATTACTGGCACTTCGCTTCCGCGCGCGGGTATAACCTCTGCTGTACCGAAGCCCCGAGAGCCGCGTGTCTGTTGGTATTTAATCAAGCGGGTTATTCAATATATCGGGGCCGTGTGTGTGTGTGTGTGTATGCGGCCGGATTGGGGTGGCTTCATATTTATTCCGCATGCCGTCAGAGTTGAAATGTTTGCCCGGCCGTTTTGGCTTAATTGTTTCTCGCGGCAAATCCGGCAAAGCGCTCTCTTATTCTCGAAAAACAAACCCGATCTGAATAGCGCTGTAGAGCGGGCGGCGAAAGTAAAAGCGCTCACTTAATGAAACTTCGATCCCCGTCGCGCGTCTACAAGGTTAATTCGACACGTTCTGCGTGGGGCGGGACATTCGTATCAATCAGCCCCGAAAATTGCTCCCTCATTTCGCGAAACTACATATCGGAGCTCCATTGTCGTCTGTTCCGCGCTACCTCCCAGCAATTCGCGCGTAATAATAGTACGGCCAGTAGCGTATATGATATTCACGTCTCGTCGGGCTCAAAGTTCCTCCGCGCGAAAAAGAAACAAACAGTTTCCAGCCGAGAGAGAGAGAGGGAGGGAGAATCTCCCTCCGGCAATATCAGCGCGCCATTATAAGAGCCGGGGAGATTAGAATCCCATTCCCGCGGCCGAGTGGATTAACCGGCCGGCGCTCGAATCTATGTGCATGACCTTGCCGTAATCCGAGCGTCCAGACGGAGTTAATAAGCGCGTGCAGTGTCGCGTGGCCGCCGCCCCCGCTCCAGCTCCTGCGCACATGCAGAGTAAGTATAATACGACCGATCGATCGTGGCGAGCGGGTCATTGTTCGCGAGGGCGTTATGTGTCTCTCCGCGTGCAAGCGGGATTCTGCGGATGCACTTTGCACGTGGCACGCGCTCTTATTTATGTTTATGGGCTGGCGATACTTGCCGTTTGCCGATTGATTTTTGAGCCGCTCTCAACGAAATTCCATTTTCGACGGCGCTCCTCAAATTTCCGACAGATGTATCCGAACATTGCGAGCCGGGGATATTATTTTTCTCAGATATACAGACTCCCAATCCCTTTATCCCTTCGCGCGTTGAAACTTTACCCCGCATATACACGCGGTAGCAGCAGCGTCGATATCTCGTATGCGGCAGTCGTACGTGGCTGCTGCTGCGCTCTGGGATTTGGCCGGCGTCGATGCAGCTCTCGAATTTACATTCCCGAAAAGCTCCGTATTTATAACCCTCGAATTCGTGGAAAAATTCGGGCGAGAACGTACCCCTCGAGTGCGTATAAAAAAGTAAGTGCCTCATCCTAAAGTAAAAGGGAAAAGGGAGCGCGCGTAATCTCTGAGGAACGCGTACGGCTGCTTATCGACGATTCGGATTCTGGCGACGCCGCTTTCTCTCACCCTCTTTTAATATAGCGTCGCGGCGCCTATGCTTAATCGCGCAGCCGTCGGGCTCTACGGAATTTCGACGGATTCCTTCGAAGAGAGAGAGAGAGAGAGAGAGAGAGAGAGAGACTGATACGTGCGATGCGCGCGTGAGCTGAAAGCCTGATTTGCATCGGGGGGGCTGGAATATGGCCTACTTCTCGGGCGACTGTTCAAAAATGAATTGCGCTTCGGCGAACGATATTTTTGCACGAGACCGCGGGAAAATTGCCGGAGAAATAGTTCGATGTATCCTCGCGGTCGTTTCCCCCTTGGCAAAAGACACGGAGCACTAGAGACGACGTAGGTACACGTATACGTCCGAGCCACTCACGCGAGCCATACGTACCTGCCGCACTTACGTCTTTCCCCTCGCAGCCGCTCGTTCGCCGCAGCGGCGAGTTTTCACGCTCGCAGCTTTTCCAGCCGGAACGGAAAGCCATTAGCCCGAATGCAATCAGCTAACGATTCCGCGGTAAAAGCGCTAACGACCCGCCGTATGTACCTTCGCGAGCCTCGGCTGTCTCGGTGTGTGCAAGAAAAGTGCACACGTGTGTGTTCGTTATGTGCCGCAGCCGACGGAGCGGAGAAATAAAAGCGAAGGAGCCACGAGCGTTAAGTTAATTGAGACGGGACACTTGCTCTCTCGAGCGGAATGAATTAGGTGGACTTTACCATCGTCTCTGTCGGGGGAAAATACAACTGTCTTTTTGCACCGGGTGATATTCGACGAGTTGACAAAGTCAGAGGGAGAGAGAGAGAGAGAGGATCGCGCGTCAGCGACGCTCATAATTCACCTGGCCAAGTCCCGGAGCGCTTGAATATATCCGGCCGTTAAATTCGCCGACTAGCTATATATAGCGCCCCGCGCGCCGGAGAGAAATGCGCGGCGCGGAAAATTTCCTCGAAAGTTCGCCGCGCCAAAGTTTTTACGCCCGCCCCCAAGTTTCTTTCGATTTGGGAATTTTCGACTTTTTCGCCGCGCGGAGAGGAGGAGGGCCGTGTTTGTCCTAAACGCTTCGCCGACGAGGAAAAAAGGGCTGCTGTATGCGGGAGATGCGCTCAGTGACCGGAGAAAAAGTTCCACGAGGTAATATTGCGGTAGTTTTGCTTATACGCAGCCGCTTCACTCTCGTTAACTCGCGATTCTGAAACGAAGAGAAAAAAAAGAGCAGCCCCTGCTTATCTCCTCGCGAGCACAACGACAACAGTGTCGATATATCTTTGTTCGCGATCGAGCAGTATGATCCAGCGATTTTCCGGGCAGCAGCGCGAAAATTAGAAAAGCAAATAAAAGCGTATAAACACACAAGCGCTGCTGTGAAGTGCAACGAGATGGGAAGTGGAAAAAAGCAGAGCGACTGCGTTATACGCTCGTTGAACGATATATAGCGAGAGGGAATGCATCGAAAACAAAAAGAGCAGGTGGAGGAGGAACAAAGTAAAAGAGAGCGGAGGACGACAGTAATCTGCTCTCGTGCGAGCCGAGAGAGAGAGAGAGAGGGAGAGACACGTACGCGCGGCTGAAATTTCCGAATGATTTAGCGCTGTTTTAAAACTCGCGCCATGTGGCCGTCGCGCCATGATTTTTCGATTGTAGTTTATGAAAAAGTTTTTTGCGCGTTATGAAATTTTCACGGAGGAGGTGGCGGGGAGGGCGTTAAGGAGAAATTTATCGCCTCGGGGCAGTAAATAACCGAAGGATTCGTCGTACGTGAGCGAAATGCGAGCTCTCGGGATATTCTTTAATGCCGCTGCTGCTTGAGATTTCGGTGTATACGGAATTCTCCGCGCCAAATGAGTCATGGCATTGATTAATTTTCGACTTTTGCGAACAATCACATATACACGCAATCGGCGAATCGAACGTTGCGAGATTCCAGGAAAACTTCCATCTCGTTATTCCAAATGTATTCGAAGCAGGGATATTTCGTTGATTAAAAAGTATCAGTTTTCGGATTAATTTCAATCCAAATAATAACGTCGGCGCTACCGTGTGGTGGGCGTATTTTAATTTTCGCAAAAATCCGCGTTCAACCAACCGACAGAACGAGCGGATCATGCACAAAGCGGCCTTTCTCGAGAAACTTGAGAATTTCTCACACACACACACACACACAGAACTTTCAACTTCCAAGTCGCTCGAACAATCACTCTCCTCTCGCAATCGCGCTCGACTTAACTCGGCAGAATAATATAGCCGGTTCGCTCGAAAAAGCCCATTATCAGCGAAGACTCGTCATTACGAAATCAACGCCGGCTCCTTTTCAAACTCGGCTCTCGCGATCGATTCAGCCGTGGAGAACTACTTCGATATCGGCTCGTTCGCACCATTGTTGCTACATCTCCCTGTACTCTCAACGAGAGGCTTTCGCGCGCGCGTGTAATGCATTATGCGCGCTTGCGCTGCTCCGCCTTATCGAATTCCAAAGAGTAATCTCGCTCGAACTTACCGGGCCTCCAGCTCCTTGTGTACACTTGGCGAGGCAGTTCGCGGCTCTTCTGTTATTCCATTGTCAGTATATACGCGGGGCAATACAGATTTTGAAGCGCGGAATTCGCCTGCGCAGCCTCCGAGACAATAGCGACCTGATTTCAATAGCGGCGGCAGGGATGTGCACGGAGCGAAATATTCTCGCCGAAATATAAACAAAGCCTCGTCGCCGAAGGAAAAAAAGAAATCGTCCATCGATCGAGAGACAAGTTCGGAGCGGCTCGATTCCCATCATCTCGAACAAGTTGGCCGCGACAAAAGAATCCGCGAGGCGAATTCGCCTCCGGAAAATCCCTCGTCGATCCGACGTCGTCTTCGTTTCATTCCTCGGTCGCATCAGAAGAACGAGAGAGAGAGAGAGAGAGAGAGAGGGAAAAAAGGAGCCGAGATCGAGAACAGCGAGTCGAGACTCGTCGCTTTATTCATGACTCTTGGCTTTCTTGCTGCAGCGGAGGTCTCCCGCTCCTGCTCCGATCGATGCCTTCAATTATGGGAATTGCGTGTTTTGTGCGCGGAGCGCATTTTTCCGCGCCGTGGCTCCTGCTAGCCGCGGGTCGTTAAAAAAGTTTACACTGAGTTTAACCGCCCTGATCGCCTCGTTTATGTGCGGATACTGCCGCTACCGCCGCCTCGGAGCGATTTTCTTTTTCGCGCTACGCTGCTGAGAGATTTTCTCCTTTCCCCCTTTGTTGCCGTTGTTGCTGGAAACTACTTTGATGCTTCGGCGAAAGGCGGGGAAAAACCGAGTGTATTATAAAACCGTCCGTTGAAATCCCCGCACTCGGCCAAGGAGCTAATCGAAGCCACTCGAACAAATCGAAGCCCACTCGTGAGAGCGCGACCCATCGAAAAAGCCAGTCGGAAAATTCACGAGAGGAAGTGGAGGAGCGCGCGCGAGACTAAACAAAGCCAACGAGAGTGCAGCGCGAGCGAAGAGCAGCGGTTCTATACACGTATATATACCGGCTCTCGAGCACAGCAGCGGCGGTCGCTCGGGACTTATTCATTCGGACTCTTGTACCCCCCAATGAATACCAATCGAGCAGACGTCGCGTCGAGTGCTGTCGAAAAATTAACAGCAGGCCGAGCGGAAATTGCCCCGAAGAAACGCTCGATGAATTCCGGGTGTGACTGGGAGTTCTTCCCGTTTTTGCTGCTTACCGACCTCGCGTTACCGACCGGTAGGTGCCATTACCAGAGATGGAGCAGTAAATTTACATCAAGCTACGCGGGACTCGCTCTTGAAGTAAAATAAAACGTAACGTAACATTCCGCCGCGCGTAAGTAAGGCGAGGAAACGACTCTATATCACGCCCTCTTAAGAAGATGAGAGGCCGGCGGAGCGAGAGCGAAAACGACGAGAAAGAAAATTAGAAGGAGAGCCAGCTCATCGCGAACAATCGTATTATCAGCCTCGTAACGAGCAGTCTAATGCCTCTCTCACGGAGACGACGACGACGACGACGACGACGGGGAGTATATAGTCGAGCGTATAGTGCCTTTTCATGTGACGTCAAGATTTCGCTCCTAAGTTCTCGCGGGAAGAATGGGACGCCTGCCTTGAATACGGCGCATTATCCCGAGATGCGCTCCACTCCGTACGTCTCGCATGTTACACCCTTACACCTATATACGGAGAATTTCCTCCTTTTTCACCCCGGAGATCTCGATCACCGACTCACCGGAGAGACACACCACGCGAAACGCCGCTGTACACGTAACGAGCTGGAAATATTTATGAGGGGGGCTGCCCCTCCAGCCGCCGGCGCGAGAACATAAGTCATAAGCGCGGTTTTCGCGCATAAATGAATAGAGCGCGCAGCGGCGGCTGGGTGTTTGTTCTACTTTCGAAAATTAAAGATACGCTGATGCGCAAATTCAGAACAGCTCTCTCGGATATTACATGTAAATTTAGATCGGGGCGTGTTTTTTTATTTCGAAGCTTCGTCGGGAGTTTTCAAGTTCTCAAAATCTGATAATCTGATAACTCACCAGAGACGGAGATCGCGAGCGAGTCACCGAGCCGCGTCAGCAGCAGAAGCGCCGCGATCGTCCACATCGTCTCGCACTTGATATCTCGAACTCGAAAAAATTGGCTGTCTCACTGTCACAGAATAATTGCAAAGCACTCGCGCAACAGTGCCTCTCACCACTCCGTCATCGTCGTCGTCGTCGTCGTCGTCGAGCAAACCTGGAGACAGCTGTATAGAGAACTGCGGCACACGCGATCGCGCGCGCGCGTTTGAATCGCGCGGTCAGGGCGGCTCCCTTGAGGTACGAGGAGAGCGTAGGACTTCCGTACGTGCGTGCTGCCGCGTCGAGGCGCCCGGCGCTACTGCGGGGGGCCGACGCTTTCTCCTTCGCGCAGCGACACCGGCGGCGTTGCGCTCGCGCGCGCGCACACACAGCCCAGACTACTGGGCGGAGGGCTCGCTGCGGATTTATACGGGCTGCGGCTCGAGTGGCTTGCTCGCGGGCCAGTTGGCTTGAGTTTGGCTTTGAGTTTGGCCTTTTTTTTTCTTTGAAATTTTACCTCGAGGTTGCTTTAATTTGTGAATTATCCGATGCGCGATATAACGTAGCGGGGGGGGGGGGGGTTACGCGGTTATTTAGGGGCGGACTTCCTGCGCTTATTTGATGAAATTTTCAGCCGTCCGCGGAAATTTCAAAAATCCCGTAATTTCCGCCTGAATAAATCAGTGAGTTGAGTAAATGTACTAAAAAGCGACGCGCGCTGGAAACCGAAACGCGACACTGTGTGCTCTCTTGAATCTTTAATCTCGCGTCTCTCCAGCGATATATAATATTCATTCGAATGGAAAAAAAAAAGCATCGGAAACGCAGATCCTTACCCGAAAGGTTTCTACCTTCGTCGGCTGCAGACTTGCGATAATTAAAAACTCTCCCGTATAAACATACTCTGCACGCTAGCGGATACTTCCCGGCATTGAATAAAACGTTAATTGAATCGAAAAGCGCCAGGAAAAAGTCAAACCGCTTGCAAATTCAAAAGAAGCCAGAGTCGAGAGAACTTTTCGCAACGCTGTATAGCAATAGTCAATTTTCCCGCGGAGAGAGTAATAATAACTCTCAGTGGCATTTCAATCATTAAAACCCCCGGCCGCGAGTACTTTCGTATAAACTCCCCGATGCAACGGCTCTCGCTGTTTTTTCTCGAACCTCCTCTTTCTCGCTCTGGTTTTCTTTGGCTCTCGGCTCGCAATTTTCCTCCTCTCTTTTCTGGAGCGGCCAGCCGGCAAGAGCTTTACCGTTGCAGTATACCTGGCGCTTCGATTTTATTCAACCCTACCGCTCCTTTGATTCGCGCGTCATTTTTTTTTTTGTCGCGAAGGAGCTTTGCGTCGCATCAGGCGATAAAGCGCACGAAGGAGCGCAATAAAGGTCAAACTGCTCATTAAAAAGGCATAGGCCCATCGGGCCGAGTCTTAGTCTTATTCCCCGCGGAGTCGACTTTTAATGCAAGCTATGCTCACTTGTAAGTGGATCCTCGAAGGAGCGGCTTCAGAGGGAATACGTGAGCAGCGAGACATCGGGGCGGGCGGGCAATCGGCCTGCGAGCTGAGCACGGAATTAGATTAAATATTTCGAGCAAAGTACCCCGCGCGACACACCCTGACGATTTCGCGACCGAGCAGAAAAGGAAGAGAGGTTTGACGAAAATTCATTTCCGAAAGGAGAGGAGCGGCTCATATCGGAGGCTCGACGCGGGCGGCGTGTATGTGCTCGGCAAACACGCTCTTTCACCGCGCGGGAAACTCTCTCCCGGGGCTCGCGGGTATATTGAAAAAGTACGGGGCGAAAAAAGCGCGAAACGAGCTACGTCCGATGGTGTAAACTGCAGCCCGCCGAAAGATCCCGTACCCTAAATTGTAATGGAGTTTCGACAAGCTCTCGAGAAAGCATATTTGCCGAAAGTTTCTCGAATCGATGCATCGGGGAAAATCCGGCACGCCGGAAGGAGCAGACTCCTCCGCGAGTAATCCCATTGCTCTCGCGGTTTGTCGTCGCTGTATGCGCGCGCGGAACTCGGGGAATAAAGGAGGCCTGCCGCGCGCAAGTTTATTCAGAGCCGAAACCGCAAGCGCGCCCAGTAATTTCCCACAGGCGAATGCGCCATGAGCGTAAATAACGGGAAAGAAGAGCGGCCGCGTGTACCGCAATGGGACTTGCAAAACTGTCGTCCGGAGTGTCGCGGTCCGTTAAGACCTGGAGATGGGGAAAAAGACGCTTGAATTAACCATCCCCGCTGATGCGTCTTCACCTGTCGCTCTGCTGATTCGAAAAGTTGAAATTCCAAAATTCTCCGACTGGTCAATCAGAGAGGAATCGTTTGCAAAAACTTCGGATTGCGAGCCTAATGGCTCGGCTCTAAAAAAATTCAGCGTCAGCCGCCAGTCGAACTCGAGTCGCTCCTCGCGGACACTCGTGGAGCTGGAAGAGTCGGCTAAACGCCATGTCAATAAAGCCGAGCAAACTCGCCAGCTCTCTCTCTCTCTCTCTCTCTCTCTCTCTCTCTCTCTCTCTCTTTCGCGGGAAGAAAGTTCTCAGCGGATATCGATTCCGAACATCTCGTACGAGCGAAAGAGAGAGAGAGAAAGAGAGAGAGAGGGAAGTCCCGAATCGATAATCGTGTCAGCGTGCTAAATCAACTTTTCCGGCCGGGAATGCGGAATCGGCCGGCGAATGCATGCAAATGCGGGAAACTCGCCCGTCGGATATCACGCGCGCGCGCGCGGGATTATAATATATTTCCCCCGCAGCTTCGCGGCGCGATTCCCTGATTTCTTCCTCATTCCTGCGGCCGATGTCTTCGCTTTTTTTCCACTCCCCTTCCCGGCCCGCGGACTCGCGGAGGCAGATGTTGGTCTTATTCTTGATTTAACGCCGGGCCAGCGCGCGACGACGGCAAAAGTTCCGCGCGCGAAACTTTCGAGAGAAGGAGTGAGAGAGCAAAATGTAAACTCGGAGCGCGCTTCATGCCGGCTGCTCCTTCATGTTATTTCTCTATCGGCGGAACTACTTGATTTACCGCTTTGTAATGCTGCCGCTTTCTCCCCGCGCGGCGACGTCTTTTTCGGCCACTTGAGCCCCGGTGTGCAGTGTCCGCTTCCGAGTCACCGAAACGTCGCGTTTGCGATACACGTCATCGCGCGGGAAAAAAATCCCAGCCAGAATGGCTTAACTTTCGCGGCGCCATTCGTCAGGCCGATTTATTTTGCACTCGCGCTGCGATGATAGCGACCCGCTCTCGCGTTTCTCTGCCAAACGAAGGGACGCGACAGCTATAGCGGCAGGGGGAGAGATAATAGCAATAAATCCGACGGCCGCCGGCGCGGAACAATTAAGGGGATGATTCGAGAACGACGATTGTTTCTGAATACGTAACCCCTGGTCTTTTTTCCAGTTATAGTCGCGGCGATGAGCGAGCCTCCCGAGAGTCCAAGCATCGGGGTTTTTAGCGATCGGGAATTTTCCTATTGTTTTATACGAGCGCTAATTAAAAGCGGTCGGTGCTCTGGGTCACGCGCACAGCCCTCGATCCTCGTCAGATCGGCCGACAATTAATTCTCCCGACAGGCAACCACCGCAAATCGACGCACACGCGGACAGCCGCGCGGAGGTGGAGGAGGAGAAAAAACGCGGGAACACAGAAAGCTCCTCAGCAGCCCCGCGCGCAGGAAGAGGGCGAGGGAGAGAAACGAGGGCCGGAAGCGCGGAGCGGTGGCAGCCTTTTATCCAATTATTTTTACACGGGGCTCGCGAGGCTTTCAAGACGCCGGAAGCAATCCGAACGCTTTATTGGACTCCTTTCCTGCACTTGCTGCACGCGCGCGTATTTATGCCCCGCACTTTGAGCGACGATTAGGGCTAACAAGATCAGCCCCGCCGTGTCTTTTACCCGGCCGCCGCGTGTGTACGCTTACACTACTCATCTAATGGCTCGGAATTCGAGCGGCGACAGCTCTCGCTCTGACGTTGATGCTTTGATGCTGAAAAATAGTCGGTATGTACGGACTGACGCGTGATGAATCGTCGCTGCAAGCGCCGGGGAGAGCTTTTTTTTTCTCGTCGCGAGCGCGCCGCTCCCGACGACAGCTACGTGAAATCTCGATTCGTCGGCCGTCATGCGCGTGTCATTTTTATTATCGCCGCCGGCTATTTGTTTATTGAAAGCGCGGAAACAAGTGCGATTCCCATTTGATGAATCCTCCGATTGTTTTTTCGCCCCCCCGTAACTCTTCGTCTGCATCCGGATCACATAATTACGTTTCGTCGCGACATTCGATCGAAATTTTTGAAAACTACGCTGCTGCGGCTACTGCGGAGAAATAGAGGTAGCCGCGGAATCGCCGGGCTTTATTGTCAACTGGCCTGTGCACATACACGCCTGGAAAAACTCTCTGCGATGGCGGTGGTTCACACGCTCGGCCTTTGTGAGTCCAACTTTGTTATCGCCCTCAGCGCGGCGCGAAAGAGCTCGTGTCGCGGGTCAAAGGGTTCGGGAGAAAGAGAGACGCCAAGTCACTGCCGCGGAAGCTATTTTAATCTCGGCCTCTTGGGCTGCACTCGCTCGGAGAAAAAAAAAGCTCTCGACATCGCGGGCCCGAAAATAAAGCTCAGCCACTATTTTTATTGCTGAGACGACGTTCAAAAGATGAGGTACACAGGACACTGCGAATTAGGAGGAGGATGAAAGCGAGATGCTTGTGCATCTTTCGATGATGTGCGCCCTTTTAATATTTAGAAAATCTCCGGAATCTCGATGACGGCCCCGCTCCTTACACGCGTGCATCCAACTTTTATTCGGAGGAAAAGTTCCTCGGTCGGCCGGAACAACGGCTCCGCAAACTCAGCTCGCGGTGAAAGGCCTCTGCCTCGATTCTCGAGCACGACAATGCGCGGAAAATCCCTCGGGCAGTGGGAGTTGCAGCGGCAACAAATTAAATCAGCCATACGCGCGCACAATATAACCGTCCGGTTCTCTCAGACCGCCGTCGCGGTGCGCGTTTAATGGACAAAACCGTCAGCGGCAGCAGGCGAAAGGCGAAATCCAGAGCAACGTCAAAGTGTCAGGCAACGCCGCCGCCGGCCGGATTTCAGCGGCAGCGGCAATTAAGCGACGTCATTATTCGCCCATCATCGTCGTGTACGCGCGCTGCGGCCGCGTTTCCTCGCTGCTGCTGCTGCTGCTGTTGCTGCGTGTCGCCGGCTGCGGTGACCTAGCTGAGGTTGATGATGACGAAGCCTTCTTTCGCCGTTCTCGCGGCGGTGCAGATTTCGAGCCTCGCTGATGGCGGAGATTCTTCATCTGCATCGCAAACGTTTGTGCATCAGCTCATCGGTGTAATCGAGGGGAATTATTCCCTTTGATTTCAAAGGCGCGTCTTCTGGAATAACTTTTAATTGAATCCGACGGATTCCATCAGACACGGACGCTTTGAGAATGGATACTCCCCGCGCCGGTCTGAATAACTCGCCCGGAAAAACAAGAGTCGCCACTCGAGCTTTGATCGGGTATCGATCCGAGTCCTCGTAAAGCTCGACAAAAGCTCGTTCCGGTCGTTAAAAACTTTGTCTCCAAACACGCCGCGCAATAATTTCAGCGTCATTAGCCGCACGACGACGCCGACGAAGACGACGTGGAGGAGAGGAAAAAAAGCGTCGCGCACAAAGTGAACAAGATCGTCTGCCGCTGAAAGAGACGTGAATTTGTCGCGCGCGGGAAATTAGAACATCGCCCGTGGGGACTTGGCGCACAAAGCCCGGCGTCTTTAGAGTGGCGCGCTCGCTCCTTGCATTATTGCTCCCCTCATTTCGTCGATCGCAGGCCGAATGAAAGACCGAGCCTGATGAGCTTGGCCGCTAAGGGACCGCGCGGTACAGGGAGAAAGTGGACAGCATATAACATGCATCGCGCCTTGATTGACCACTTTTTTCTTTTACGCCCCAAAGTTAAAGGGGGCCGCTCGACGCTCTCGAATTATTGCGTATCCGAGAAACGCGGCGTCGTTTACAACGTTCTCTCTCCCCTCATCCAGTCTCTTCGCTCTTCCTTATTATTTCCCTGCCCCATTCCTCATCCCTCCTCCTCCCGCGCTCTCCCCGGCAAACAGTTTTGATGCTCGGCGAGAGAAAAAAGAAATTCGCCCCTCGGCGCAATATACTCGGCTCGCTCTCCAAATTAAAACATCAACGAATCAAGCGGCGTAGCCCGAGGCTTTTTTCAGCATTCGCCTCACGAGTCGACGATGCCTCAACCTGGCATCCCGTACGTGCAGCGCGAAAAAAGAGCAGGTACACACTCTCTCTCTCCGGAGCACAGTCTCTCTCTATATATATATATATATAGAGCTCTGCGGCGCCGCGCTTTCGATGGGAGCGTCCCGCGAGATGCGACTGGGGAGATAAATTTCGGCCATTATTAAGTCTGCCACGCGTCTCCTCGTTCGCTCGCGCGAGTGGATACTCTCTTTCTCTATCTCTCTCTCTCTCTCTCTCTCTCTCTCTCCTCGAGGTGTGATGCGCAGTTATATGGCGCTGAGCTTGAGATATCTCGGCTATCTTTCCGGGAACGAGATCTGTCGCATCTGCTATTTGTTTTTCCAAAGCCATACGCTTTCGCACTGTACTTATTTCCAGTCTTCGGGTAAGTATGCCATACAACGGAGCCTAATCGTTGCCGCGAGCGCTTTCCCGCGAGGGAAAAACATCAGAGCGAGCAACTCAAGACACAGCTCGAGTTTCAAGCAGCGGCAGCAGCGCGATCATCGCGCCTCGGTGCGTCTCGCCCGGCGATGCAGTCACGCGACGAAAATAAGCCCGCCGTAAAATCCGATACGTTTACAGCCTCGAGACTCTGATTTCAGCGCAGGGTCTCGATCCCGAGCGCAAGAATTCATTCCTCGTGCACCGCGGGAATATCCTGAATAAGCGATATCCGCCCGCTTATATTTATATTTATCGAGTTTTTATCGTTATTGCGGCCCGGTTTGTTGAGTCTGTCCCACTGTACGGGCTGTCGTTCATATTAAGTTTATTTAATGCCGCTGCCTCGAGACACATCGACCGGAAAGCCTAAGCCAGATTCTTTGAAACTGGAATAAAAGTAAAATATATACCGTTGAGTATTTTTTGTTTTTTTTTTTTTTCATTCCCGCACGGCTTTTGACCGAGAGTCCTTTTTCTGCGAATCGAGGGCTCTTTCATTTTGCATGTTGCACAAGTGCAATTTGCAAGCGGTTCCCTTCAAAGGAGCTTTACAAGCTCGACAGAAAAAGCCCTGTAACGTTTAGTTTTTCCAATTAAAAATCCAGGCAGTCGAGTTGGCTGAGCATAGTGTACAAGCTCTCCCGCTTAATCCAAAGCCTGAAAATAGCGCTAGCGGCAAAAAGCCTCCCACAATCAGCATCCCCTCGCGCAAAAAGCGTCGGTTGCAATCTCCGCGTCGAAGAAGCTCAGCCGCGAAACAGGTACGATCGCGCGCGCGTCGCAACTTGGGCGTGGCTCCACCTTCCCTCCCCCTTCTTCCCCTCCTCCTCTCGCCCGCTTACTGCACCTGTGCAACGCTGCAACCTTTGGCTCACGCGACACCGCGCGTAATTTCAGGTACGCGATACACACTCTCCGGCGCCACACGCATCGGCCATTTATTACCGACCGCTGCCTACAGTCGTGTGAATTTGCACTTGCCCGAGGGCTCGTTCATGCTGTGGCTGGGTTTCTTCGTTTTTTCGCTGATTCGGCCTGGTTTTTCAAGAGGAGCTCGTAGTCTCGCTTACTTTGGAGATTTTATTTTCGCTGCGCGGGACTACTTCGTTACAACTTTTTCCGAGCCTGTATGTTAAAATAACTTTTCTATTATCGTAACCGGAGAAAATAATTTTCTGATGAAAAAAAGTATTTCTATTCTTTGTGGCTGGGGCTATTTGCGCGAAAACCTGTATCCGACCCTTTGAAGTACACGAAACGTGGAGATTTTAATTAAATTACGAAGCCAGGTAAATAAACTTGGCGTGCATTGGTTGTTATTAATTTTGCTCCCGATGAAGCGCAGCTTCCAGGTAAAATAATCAATCCCGCGGCGTTAATTGATCATTCGGAATATTGAAGTTCTAATTTACGTAAGCTTTGATGTGCGGTTTGATTGCACTCATGTCCAATCATCTCGACTCTGATTGATCACTTTTTTTCAAATCTCCTCATTACAACTGCGATAATGCGGCACGTCAAGTAGTAACGCTCGCATTTAGTCAGCCGTCCTAACAACTAAATTAACTGTCACCGCAGGCGACTTGAAAAAGTCCCCTCGTAATCTGTATACGAGCTGCGGAAACTTTAATTACCCGATTGCAGTGTGTTGGGTCGTATAGCTTTAATACGCATATTATGGCCAGGCGGTGCGCAGCTCGGAAAGGCAGACACAAACGTCGAGGCGCCGCACGACAACAGCAGCGCGCGGCGCGCAGATGATGCTAATCACTTTGCCGATACCCGCGCGACTATGCTCCCGTATTATCCCCGTTTGGCGCAGGGGGGTCTATGCTATACGCATTGGCCCGGTATCGGCTCTTCTCCATTAAAAACACGTGCTGTCTATGCCGAGGTCTGTTTTGCCGAATGCGAAAACTAGTCGAAAAAGCAGTGCAGTCGTGTTGGAGAAATCTTAATGAAGTTCCACGTAAACTATTTGCCCCGTCGGTAAAACAGGTCGATCAAGGGTCCACTGCTCTCGGACGCTTTAATCCGGCCGTCGCGAGACCTCAGAACCAAGAACCGTGAATCAGCAGCAAATGGCATCTGCGTCAACGCACGAATTTCAGTCCTCTCTCTCTCTCTCTCTCTCTCTCTCTCTCTCTCTCTCTCTCTCTCCTACTCTTGCGCGAGCGAGCGCGTGGTCCCAGGACGCAAATACAAAGTACAACGCAAATTAAGGTTTGATAGGGGCCGCAGCGGAGCAGCAGCGCGCCGGCAAGCTCTGCTCAACTCGCCTTGAGGGCCGATTAATTAATCCTCCGGCCTCGTGTCCCAGCACGGCGCCCAGTAATTTGCCCGGCGCACGATGACGACTAGCGCTGCTCTAAATGCTAATGACAAAAACGCGCCGGAGCGCAGATTAATCCGCCGCCGAACGAGAAAAAGCCCGTCTTGGAAGTTTCGAGATTCGCTCATGTTTATCGATGTCGCGATATGAGCCAGTCAGTGATTCCTGGTCATGCAAACAAAGTATAATGATGAGATAAGTAATTATGGAAATAGCGCGAATAAGCGGCCGCGCTGCGAACATTCATCCAGCGCGAGCAGCCGCAAAGAAATTCCAGTCGTATAGCGACGCGCCTCGTAAACTCCGAACACGACGCGCAAGGGGCCAAAGAAAACGCCGCAAGACAACGCGCTCGCAGTATTTACGCTGACCGCCGCCACCACAATTCTCGCGCGAATACGACCGCCGCAGTCCCTGTATTAGCTCGGCTCGGGCGAAGCGGCAATACAGAGAGAGGTGGAGATGTGCAGTGTGCAGGGCGCTTCGAGAGGATGGATAATTACTTTTTCATCTGGACGAGCGCGGCGAGCTGGTTGAAAAAAGCGCAACAAAATGCTTTGGATTTCTTTTGATGCTGCTTTTAGTGAGAGCCCGCGTCCCTTTTCCATCAGCTCTCCCATGTTTTTACCTATAATACATTCTGTTTTTCGTTCGCTCTGCGATGTCTGATATTTTTGGATTTCGAAACGGCGGTACACCGTATCGGGATTTCCCTTTGACATAGAACACAGACGTGAGCGTATCGCATTTTTTTCCGTTTTGCGTCACGGCGAAACGAAGCGAGCGTGGAACGAAAAAACTTTTTGCTCGAAAAGCCCACACGGCCGTCAACAATCTTCAATCAAAGCTACGCAGAGCTTATCAAAAGCGTGTAGTCGACCCCAACGACACCTGTTACGAATCAATCGATGCGATCGTTCTTCGTGTCCTCCCACACGAATTATCGAGCCACCCCTCGAGGAGGACAGCAAAAAAGGCCACGACTCGCGCATTAGTCATTACAAATCCCCGACAATTACGCGCTCCGACGCTCTCGGCAGCGGCGGAGCGAGAGCTCCTTGAAAATTCCAAACGCGCCCCGGTAGGTATTCGTCATTCGGCCTCGTCGTTTTATTACCCGCGACGACTGCGCGAGCGCGCGAGCTACCGCGATGAGAGACGTCCCCTCGATCGGTCTTACCTCGGATTTGCCTGCTTTCGGGAAATCGCCTGAAAAACGAGCGGATTTCGGATCGCGGATAGCCGAGCTTCGCTCCCCTCCCGGCCTCCCTCCCGGCCCCTCGGAAGGGAAATTGATAGAGAAGATGGCTCTCGGGGGCGGGATTTCTTATTTTCTCGCTCTCTCAGCACGATATGCCGATCACTCTCGGCTTGAATTTTTTACGCTCTGCGTCGAGTTTAACGATCGCGTGTACAGCGATTACGAGGATCAGTTGATTCGCCTATACGTTGCGCGTGCTTTGTAATTTGTTCGATCAATTACAAAGCGCTCACGCGCGAGCGCAAACACGCGTTGGCTCGAAAATCGAAGCCCTCGAAAACGCGTTCCACAGCAGCGGCAGAATACCTATGCGCGAATTTTAATCAAAGGCTAATTACACTCGGATATTCTACGGTTACGGAATCGCGTTAGTTTTCGCGCAGACTCCCGCGTGCAGTCGCGCGCGAGAAGTATACGCCTCTCTGTGTTGCCGGCGCGGGCGCAGCCCTCTCGCTCTCGCATAATCGGGAGACTAGTCGAAATTCTGGCCCAGCGGCCCGCGTAATTAACGGCCTGGACAAGACACGGCGTCTTGCGCGACGAGCAAAGGGCGTACGAGCTGTATCAAGAGACTCGTATAGAAAATGGATGGTATACGGAAGTTTCTGCGATTAATTCAGCTTTTAATAAACTCGACGGGTGTGCAGCGATCCCGAGTAGCCTTTTACGCTGGTCTCAACTCTCAAGCAGCTGAAAGTCGGCGCAAAAGGCGGGAAATTCAAATTTATTAATCGATTCAGCGTCAACGTGAAAATAAATTTTTCACGGAAAATCCAGTTTCGCGCAGTCAAAAAAAGACTGGAACTAAATTACACGCAGCAGGAAAGCAAAATAAAGTCGAGAGTGCCGGCGGGGGAGGGGAAAAAGAGAACTGCTGCAGTAGCACGAGTTCCCTTTGCGCGCGCGTACTTGCTCATAATGGCATGCACTTTGCGTCGATGCATACAGCCACGGAGAGCTAGGGGACCTTAAATCGTAATTTTTCCGCGAAAAGTCATAATTAGAAACGCGCCTTTCCATCGCGGCAAATAGGAGAGGAATCAGTCGAGCGTGATTGCGCAGTCTAGCAGTTGCCGCCTAATGAATTCCAATTAGAAAGAGAGAGAGGCAGACGTCAATAACAACAGAGGAGAACTCGATCCAGCGCCACATGCGCGAGGGATTGATTTTGTTGGTCCGATATGCTCGAAGGAAACTCAATTTTGCCTCGGGATACGCGCGCGGCTTCGTGTTTACCGGTGCGCCCTCTAGCGGTTCTACTCGTCGACTCGCGTCGCGACGATTTGTTCGTCATTATTGACCACTTTTTCGAATGCAACCGGGCATGCACTCGCTCCATCGAATGATCCACGTATCGTGTATGCACAGTTGTAGTTATACGTTTCTCAGAAGCAGGCATTCGGATGCCAGCCACGAGTGGATGTAAGGGAACACGGCTGGGAGCAATAAAGGGCAATAAACGAAATTGGCGGTGGCTCCGCGTAATTAAGCATCGGCCGTTAATCTTACCAATTTTATATTCAGCCAAGCTTGGCCTCTGCTGCCGCCCTCCTTGGCTTTTCGGCGAGCGCAAAAACTATAACACTTGACATCGATTAACTGCATCCGTAAAAACGCGTCATTAAATTTCAACGGTCTGCTGGCCTCGACGGTACTCATCGGCGAAATCAATTTTCCGTCGAGGCGGTTTAATTAAATTAGCACGGTTTTAATTAAAAACAACGTGGGCGATTTTTTTCCAACGCCTGTTATGCCCAGAGCTCCCTCCTCTTCAGCATGTGCCTGCGTGTGTCGTTACAATATCGACCGAGAGGGCGAGTCTGCAGTCTGCCACTTCTGTCCCGTGATTATGCACGGGGCGACTGCGTGTTATTGTATCTCGCGATTTTTTTTTCCACCGACTCCCGCCTCTATTTTCCGGAATCGTGGATCATAATTGACCAGTCCGTTATATTGTGACGGAGAAATGTGCTCAACGCTCGCGATTGTTTATTCGCAAGCAGAGTATTAAAGTGCATTTTGCTAACGTTTCCATTGTATATATTGTACAATACCAAAAGAGCGCGAACAATTGTTTCATTCCAATGTTCCGACGATTTCCCGAATCTCCGCTTTAAGCACCGAACAATGCGAGTTGTACACACATACGCGTACACTTTAACAATGCGCGCAGAGGGTGATGGGATATTACGAAACTACTGCGGATTGGTCGAATCCGGCTGAATAATTTAATGTGCGCGTATGAATTATTCAAAATCTTCGTCGTTCGAATTTGCGATTGTCACGAGCAGGTGCGGCAGCGAAACAAAATCGCATTTTATTTCCGGTGATTATCGGCTCGCACGCGCGTACACGAAAACGAAAGCGAAGCTGCAAGCGCGTTAATTAAAGAAGCAGCAATAATCACGGGGGAAAATAAAGGAAGCCGAAAACGCGCATTCCTCCGCGGCAATCTTGTAATTTAGCCTTTGTTTGAGCATTTAACCCCTCAAACAGCGTCATAATTTACGCTTTTAATTTCACTCTCTCGCCGCGGTATCGTCGCGCTGCCGACACTGGCGGTCGAATAAAAGTCCACTCGACTGCTACTTCTCTCGGCTTTCATTTTTTCCGCGCATTTTCTACCTCCGCTCCGATGTCACGACCCCGTTCGGCGCTTTAATTAACAGCGCGATAAATACGCGCCATCTATAGTATAGCGTTTTATAGGGATAAATAACTTTGTGTACTCGCGAATCTTCCTCGGAGTAGTATCCAGGGGATATGCTTGTTTGACTAGAGACTGATATAAGCATCTTCTCCGCAATTCAGAGAGAAGCGCACGTTGAAAAAGTAGTCGAGCTGAAACTATCCTTTTATTTATACAGGCGAAGCGTATTTACACAATAGAATTGCGGGAGCGATCGCGGAGAGACGAGTAGCGAGATCGAAAGTCAGAAGCAGGAAGCAGCGGATACATAGTCAGTGGCAAGAACCATAAAGCACCTCGAGCGACGCCGCAAATCGTGGCATTATCCATCTCCGCAGCCGGGAAAGGTCCATTCCGTGCTGCTGGCCGTTAAGGCCACCACCGTGCGGCCTCGTAAAACCTGCTCACATCGAAAGATGCGCCTGTATATATAGTACGTATTACGGCGTACTTGGCGGCGGGACGCAAATTTTTGACATCCCGTTTACGAGCTTTGTTTTCCTACGCGAAGCTTTGAGGTTGTTCCGATTTCTAGGAATCTCCGATAATCGGTCGGCGATTGAAGCAAACTGGTTTCCAGAAATTCGACTACATCGATTCAATACAGCTGGTGCCGAAAGTCGTGACGTTATTAAACCCGTTTTAGCAAAACGTGTAATCGCGAGTAAATCGACGCGCGGATCACTTGGCAAAAAGGCAGCGAGCTCGAAATTTCCATAGAGTTCTCTCGGAGCTTTTAATCCTGTGACTCTTTTCAGCGAGACAAGCTCGGAACGCTCTTACGCCCCGCCTTTCACGTCAGCTCTTCCGCGGAGCTCAAAAAGCTGCGCAAAGCGCGCTCCCGGCTAACGAATCTCCTTGCCAATATGTTTATACACCAGCATACACACAACTTTGAATTCAATGCGAGCTGCGAGTGCGCTTTTAGCGCGTTTTTATATGAGTATTTGCGTCGTCGTCGTCGTCGTCGTCGTTCACAAAGCGCAGCTATTGTCCAGCCTCGGGCGAGAACAAAGCCGGTCGACTATCGCAGCTGAATGAATCGCGAGTGTTGCCGTTTTAAGGCTTTTGAGAATCTTTCCAGCGGGCGCGCGGCTTATGTCCTCTCTTTTTACAGCTGTCCGGCTGACGATATTTTCTTTCGAGTGCTGCGCTGATGAAAAGACCTTTCTTTCGGGGCTTTTCACTCTCGCGACGGTGTTTTTCGCGCGAATTTCTTTATTATTGAAATATTACAGTTATAAGGTTAACAATAAGGCGGGAATGACTTTGGTATAAAACAGGCGCGCTAATTGGCCAACTCGAACGTTTACAAACGGATGACCCTCATTTCGCTTGTGTAATCTCCTCTCTGCCCTCACTCGATATTCCGATGACAGTGCTCCTGTCGTGAACCAGTGGTGCTCCGACGTCGAGCTGTATAAACGGATGCGAAATCGAATTAAAGCTGCTCTGCTTCTGATACAGTTCCTCAAGACGGAGTTATGCTATACGTATCTCGCAAGCTCGGTAGAATCGCCCGTTGAGATGGCTATCTTTCTCGCCCTTGAGTTCGCGGAAGATGTTCTTGCAGATCTCATTGTGAACCACCAGGGGGCTGACCTTGGTGAGTTTTAAATTTTTCGGGATCCGTTGTTCTCCAGCTTCTCCAGTGGGAGGAATCCGCTGGAGACTGCGTACTTGGTTGCGTACGGCTCTTTCGTAATCGGTATATTCACGGATCCCGCGTTTGGATTGCAACCAATGCCCACGCTCGCGTTGAGCTTACATAGCAAAAGTCTGTCAGAAACTCGATCGTTCACAGGTTGAAGACGTGATCTTTCTCATACCTTGAGTACAGCTATGTCCTTGATGGCGTGTCCATCTTCTTGTTTGTTGTAGTCCGCGTGTACCGCCACCTCTACAACCTTCCTGACGACCTTACCGAATTGGTTGTTCAAATCATTTCTACCAGCGACGACCTCTTCCTCTTCCTTGCTTACCAGGTCAGCGAAACATTGGGAAATCAGGTGATCACGATATATTTTAATGTGTTAGTTACCATTGGCGACGAGTAATCCAAAAATGGATGCTGCGAGCAAAGATCCAACGAAACGGTTTCGCGTCATCGTTAAACCCTTATATATAGCGCAACTGAGTGAGGCCACGAAACTATTAAACAACGAGGGCACGCGTAGTTTTTGTCCGCCGCGATAAGAGTTACATGTGCTACACGTGTACTGTACACAATGGCCTGACATTGAACACGATGCTTCTGCCTAAAGATAACATTATATCTATTGTTCGAAACATTGTTCCAGTGTAATCGAATTCCGAACGTGGTGTTTCTTGGAAAACAGCTTCACTTTACAATGGAGTGCGCTGATATTAAAACTTGAGAGTATAGCTGTCCTTGGTGTTTAATGACGAGACAAGTTTCAGAAAATATCAAGCTCCCAAGGTGACTGAAGGTGTCGGTGAGCTTTTGGAGTTCGCGTTACAAGTAGAGTGTTTCCTAACGACGTTATCGATAAATTTTCGGTAACAGGAGAGCATTGCGTACGTAGGAGGATGGTATAACCTAGTCCTCGTCGTGTTTCCCTTCGCGAGCTACACGGCAGACTCAACTTGTTATCCGGTCGAATAAAAACGAATGCATCATTAGGCAAATTAATAATCTTTGCGCAAAGTACACGGGACAAGTTGAGAAATTACTGCAAAGCACGTACAACAAATTTTGCTTTTCCGAGAAGATAAAGCGCGTAATTAATGCCGTCGCAGAATCTGGGTCAAAACTTTGCCCGACTGATTCGCTCGGACAAAAAGCGGCATAATCTTCGGGACAGCGTAGCAACGAATGCAGAAAAACTGCAAAAAAAAAAAAGAAAACGACGAATAAAGCTATTACACGCGCACGAAAAAAATCCATCATGCCGGATAAATAATCCGATCTCGGCCATCAGAGGCACGTCCTAAGACGCAAAGTCCCTCCCTTAGAGCAGAAGCAGCAGAAGCAGCAGAAGCAGCAGCAGCAGCGGCGTAATACATCCAGCAGACTCTCGTCTCGTATCTCCTTCGCCGCGAGAGTCTGGCAGCGGCTCGGGGGACGCATTTCCGAGAGCTAGACGAGCGATTCGTTTCTTTTTAATAGGGCCGCGGAATTACCGTACGTGCCCTGTATCGCTCTTTAGTGCTCTACGCCGAGGTCGACGAACTGCCTGGCGGTTTTACGGCGAACTGCTCCGGACTACTATCCTCTCGCTGCCGCGGCCCCAAAGGTTTTTCCGACGACGCTTTAAATGACGGAGGCGACGGGCTTTTTCCGCCTCTGCTGGCCGCCGAGCAAGAAGATAGTGCAAAGACTTTTTTCAGGGATTGATGAGGCTATTTTTTGGATTTTTTACTCTAACGTTGAGTGCTCGCGCTGCCATCCGACGTGTACTTAAAGCTAAGTGGCCAGGCATCTCTATTCCGCGGAGCTATACCGCGTGTATACGCAAAAGCATCTTCGAGTCGCGGAGAAATTTTTCGTATCACGCCGCTGTCCTGACGACGGACGGACGGACGGACGGGCCAGCCATAAACAAGCCTCCTATAGTTACGCGGGCGACACTCGGAAGGAAAATTGCGATGTCCGAGAGCGTCACTTTCGTCGGGGCACAACAACGGGTAATTGCCCGCGCGAATCCTGATTTACTCCGAGAAGCTCTTTCTATCCCCCTGCCCCGGCCCATAAATCAGCCGCGTTATTAAATCTGTCTCTCCGCGTACGTCTTTGCGCGCACAATGCACACGGCGCGACGACGACGAACGAAGGCGGCAGAAGAAGACGCCGAAGTCGGTTTATTTATTCGCCATATTGTGGTCCCTGCCGGCCGGCAAATTAGCTTTGGTCGTTTAACCGGAGGCCTAAGTGCTCTCTTGCT
>CM053170.1:83625126-83797231 GCA_012977825.3 Pteromalus puparum | reverse complement strand
GTGTATATGCCTTTTTCGCGGAACAGCGGAGAAAAGTATATCGGCGGCCGTATTTACATCGCTTCTCGTTTTTCTCCCTCGAGCCATCGCGCCGAAGTGTCCGGAGGAAAAAAGCTGTACTTTTAATAAGCCCGCGCGCTGTTATCCCCCTCTGGTCCTTAATTAAATTAATCAATTTTCCAGCAGAGAAACGAGGAACAAAGGCACTCGATCCCCCCTCCCGCTCCGCTGCAGCTATTGCTCGAAAATTCGCGCTCGGGGTCAATTAGACCTATCGGAGTGTCCGGTTCGCTCTCTCTCTCTCTCTCTCTCTCTCTCTTTCTCTCCGCCTCTTTTTTTGCTCTCCTTCTCGTTCCTCTTCGCTTCTAAGATGGTAATTAAATCGAGCTCTCGTATAAAGCGACACCGGCGGAGTAGAGTGTGTACGCGGACGATTGTGTTTGCGATGGACTCGGACGAGAAGGGATTACGACTCTTTCTCTTTCTCGCTACTCTCGGCTCTTTCCACTACCGGCGCGAGCAATACTTTCCAAGAGGAGGAGGAGGAGAAGGACGACTGTTTCGGATTATGGCCGGATTGGATTAACATGTTTCAGTGCTTCCTTAACGGCCTGCGGACTTTTATCTTTCCTTCGTTTTATTACTCAGTCGATGTTGAAATTTCGGCTGCTTGCCGAGCGGCCCTTCATTACGCCGACTAATCACAAATCCAGATGACAAAGTCACTCGGACTTATTGCGTCTTGCATTGCGACTCGTCATCTCGTAGTCCCGTATTATTTTCACGGATTGAAAGTTTTATTACGTTCGAAAAGTTGGCCGAGTCCTTTTTTCCCTAGTCCCTCCGCCGCCTTGCTCGCCGGCGCGACGAGGAAGAGACTCCTGAATGGACAAGTTTTTGAATCCAATAGGGTACTGCGACATAATAGTAAAAGATAGCCGAACTAAAAGCATTGCCGTGGGATGCAGATACTCCCCGAAGCTTTTAGCATCTTTCTTACTTCGTTCTCGTAACATTAGTCAATACGGAATAGCGCGTTTTTCTTCGCATTTTCAAAAATTGAACCGACTTTTACTACTTCATTCTTCTCGCTACTATGATAGCCTAGTCGTCTCCATTTCGAAAATGAGGCAGCAGAGTGGATCATTGCGTTATCGTAAACGGCTATAAGTGAATTAAAAAAATCGGAAAAGGGCCTTTCAGTGTCATAGAGTGCTTCAATTACCATTAAATGGAGTATCTATTCGAGTGATCGATAAAGCCATTCGTCGACTAATTAAGATTGCGCTATGAGGTCGGAATTTTTATCCGCCGGCGGAATAGTAGAGGCATTTAAACGTTGTACGATTCAAATAAAAAAAAGTGTATGGCGTTTTCTCCTGAAAAAAAAGACGGGCTCATCTCCGCTTCGCTAATGGCGAAAAGAACTTTCGCAAAGCGATCCGTTCGCGCTGCCGTAGTGGAAGCCGTAGCGGCTGCAGGTATATACACAAGACGCTATCCCGGCCGGCGCACAATTAGTCAAGTTTCTCCCTTCCGCCGTCTCGCAGTACACAAGCTTCATAACTCATCTTCCACTCGAACTTCCGGCCGGTTCTCCATCTCCCGGAGTTTAATATTGTTAATCCCGTCGCTCTGGCCCTTGTTTACAGGAGCGCAACGCTCCATACTTATATATATACGCGCGGACGGGAATGATGCATTATGCGCGACGCGAGCTACTCCACGGTCCTTTGTCAATGAAATTGCGAGTTTTTCAATGCAACCCCCGGGGCGAATGTGCTCTATACGCCATGCGTGATCGAGTTATTAAATTGCGTATCGACAATGTTGCGGCTTCTTTTCATTTCCAGAACAGCGCCTTCTATATATAGCGAGACACGATGTTTACTCTTCGAAATTTTCGATTTCACCTTTTCAAAAGTACTCGCTCGCCGGCAATTTCGCGGAAGCTGGAGGAGACGTCTTCTGCCCGAGGAATTCCGAGAGACGTATAGGGAATTTTTTCGAAAAAGAACTTTGCGCGCTAACCGCGTGTCAGCGGAAGAGAGAGAGAGAGAGAGAGAGAGGGACCGGCGACATCCTCTTGGATGCATTCTCGATCGTTTGGCTCGTAAATGACGCGAGCTTCCAAGTTCGTTCGGCTGGCCATGACTTACGGCGGGGGGCGCGAGCTTTACTGCGCGCGATAATTTCGTTGAGCTTGGATTTAGCGCCTGTGGGGGCCGATTTATCTCGAGCCAGACCGACGTCGCGCTCGCTTTTAATGGGACTAAGTCCGATTATTACGCGCGCCGGGCAGGTGCCTAAACCTTAGTGTCGAAGTCATCATATAGCCGATGCAAATGTCGACGAGACAGCAGTCGCGCATATTTTATCGGGCATATCTTCGCGGATGATCCTGGATTTTCCCGAGAGATCTTCGAAGCGACTTCTTCACCGTGAAATCTATTTTGTTTCGCATTTTCCCGTTTGAATGCAAATAGACTTCCACTTCTCGGAGCGACGGCATTACGTTGAATGAATTTCGTTTATACAGCCTTTCGAGGAGGGAGAAAGAGGCGATGCATTTCTTGAATGACAGGCGTCACTTGTCATCGATATTCGATACCGCTATTTCTCTCTCCCAGTTGCTCTCCAGCTGCCTTTTCACGCGCGCTTCGATCGAAATTTCTGGATCGTCGACACTGCGGAAATTTCAGCCGTTCCTCTTTCCATCGATAAACAGCGAGCCGGCGCGCGCCGTAAAAAATGCCGCGCGAAATAGATACGCCTGTTTTGCAAAATAAACTGTCGCCGACCGTGTTATTGACATGGGAAATTCCAATAAGCGGATAAGCCGTGTAGACGCGTGTGGATTATATCGCTTAAAATTTCCGTTTCACATCATCGTCGAGTTGAAAAAAAAAAATCTGTGCATCACGGGATAATTTACATGAGTAGCTGTGTGTCGTTGAACTTCGCATATACCGGCGCTCGATATTAAATTCGAAAAATCTAACGAAGTCAGTATGGACTGAGAGCAAGGATCCGGCGCGCTTCATTAATCATTCCAGCCTCTTAGTGCCCAAGAGGAAAAAAGAGGAGTCGCGCGCGCGGAGAAGCTTTTACGCCGGCGAGAGGCAGACATTTTTCCCCCGAGACGTTGCTACGGAGCAGTGAAAAGTGTAACGCAGATATTGCAGCGCGGCCTCGTGAAAATGCAGAGCATGACTCGAGTATCGAGGCAAACACGATTGTACGACGTGCCTCTTAATGAAAGCGGAATCGTCGGACTGCAGCGAGCTCGTGTGTCGTGTTATATACATGCACGCATTGCAGAATTCAAACGCGAAAGGCGCGTACGCGCAAATTAAAACCAATTACTCAACGATCCCATTTTCAAAAGCGCATTTCAAACAGCGCCGCAATTAAATCTCAACAGTTTCTTTCGCGCGAATGTCGCTCGTAATCGCGAAAACGGCCCGCATTTCTCATTATCGTCGCAAGCTCCCGCAATTAGAGGTGTTACATACTCTACTGATTTTCACGAGGCGGGAAAACGTACCAAAGGTCTCTCGCTGATGATTTTTTTCACGTGTGCATAATTGCATAAAAATTTCACAAAATCAGAGGCTATAGCTGACTCGAACGCAGCTCGACAAACGTCAAATCGATTCGAGCAGCAGTCGAGTCGATGGAGCGCGAATAACTGAAAAACTAATGCCGCCACGGCGGGGTACATAATTTTCACGACAGGCGTCCTGGCGAAGGGAAATTTATTCGAGCGTAGATTCGAGGAGAGGCGGCGGCCTTGTTTTCACTGAGACGCGCATTACGGGGACCATCGATAACATGCTCGTGAATCCGAAAGCGGGATCCCGTGTTGAGCGATGCTCTCTCGTCTGCTATGCGATCTGGAGATATTTAAAGTGGATTTTCGCTCGGCGCTCGCGTCTCAGACGATGGACTGCATTTATTATTCTTCTTTTCTACGTGTATTAGACTTTCGCTGCTATACTGCAAAATACAGCGCCATTCGAAGTGCAGAGAAGCAAAAAATTCTTTTGGAAAAGCAGTAGAAAAAGTGAGCGGATGCTCGACTCTATTAGAGATGCGACATTAACCTTTAGCCGGGGGTCATCCTCGTAAATTACCCGAGGTCATAACAATGCAAACTTTTTCTAATGCTCGCGCATCGACGTCGCGATGATGGAGAACCAAAGTTGCAGATTCTCGAACATTTTTGTTCGCTGTTGACCTTTTGATTTTAGTACGGAACAGCGTTGAGGGCGCAGACTGGTGAGTATCACTTTTAGGGCGTGCGGGCGTTTTAAGCGAACAGCGAAATTTTATACTCGCCATTACGGCGTTTGCACTTTTTACCATAAATATCCATACATTTACTTTACATATCGCATTTTTCACTTTAACGTGCGGCGCAAACTATATCGCGGCTGTACGCGGAGAGGAAACATCAGCGAACGCACGTTATAATATACTTAATGAATCGCACGCGAGCGCAATTAATAATTATTTCGTTTTGATTAGTGCGCTGTGCTTTTGGATTGTTTGGACGTTTGGTGAATCGCGCGATCGGCTTCTATTTGATGTGCGTTACGCGCGCGGTTTTTTCCCCCGGATTTCTGTTCGACTCTGCTCTAACTCAATCATGCGTTCGAATTCCCTGCAGCCGGAGCTGTAACGAATCAGTCAATGAAATTCGATGTGCAGCCAAAGTAATGCTCCTGTTGCTGTATTATTTGTTTGGTTCTAAATTTCATTCGACCAATCTCCCACGCAAATTAATTCAATCATTCAAATCTATTCTTCGAAGCACCTGCCGGGCTTCGATTTAAAATAGAATATTATTATTTCAGGCTGTTATAAACTTGGCGAAACACTATCTCGCAGTGAAAAAAAAGGTTCGAAAAACTCGCTTTGGAGAATCCTCGACACGACATCCTCTCTCCGCGAGCAAAAGAAGACGAAACGCAGCAGCGGCGAGGGATGAATGAGCCACACGCGATGTTGATTCTCTCGCTTCATCCACACGCGGTATGAGGTATAGAGAGCGAAAGAGAGAGAGCCCCGCGGCAGCGGCAGCCCGGCCGACAGCCTCGTATAATGGATCGCTTCAATTTACTCGTCGAGCTGCTGCTATGCCTCGAGAAAGGCGAAAAAGGAGGAGGAGGAAGTCTCTATTACGGCGCCGGAGAGGATTATCGAGTGGAAACGCCTTTTTCCGGACGTCGTTTCACGACGTGCGAGGGCATTGTCTCCTTGAGGATAGAAGTTTTTCGCGGCTGGTAGTCGTGTACGATCCGAATATGGGTAGAGCTCTCGCGTGTACGGCTATTTCAAATGGGTACAGAGCCGACGGGCTCGTGGGAAGTTACGTGTCTCACTGGGAAGCCACAAGTAGCGGAAAGCGAGGGAAACAAGTTCGGCTATGGTCGGACTCCATTATGGAAGTTAGGGAGTTTCTTAAGTATTATTGACGCATAATCGCAGCCGGCGAAAGAAGAGGGAAAACGATGACAGGTAAATGGGAGAAAGGGGGAGTGAGATATTTATGTGATTCTCCTTGCGGCCGGCGACGTGGCCGACAAATCTTAACTTTTGTAAATAGTTTAAGCTAACAAGAAGAGAGAGAGAGAGAGAGAGAGCACGAGAGCTGTCCGCTGGATGACACTTTCCGAGCGGTTGTCTGGCATTGAATAATGGATAGGACTCGCCGTGTTGAGATAAAACCGAGACAAGCCGCGACCGTGAGGACAAGTACTTTATTCAATTTTCCCCTGAATTTTGCAGCGAATAAGCCGACTTTGCGTTCGTTGTATCCCGCGCGACTGCGTCGAAAAGATAAAGAAAAAAATCGCTCGATCGAACGAACGGAAGAGGTAGGAGCTAGTTCGCGCGCGAGGAGCACTCGGAAAATTAGCCACTTTGTAGTTGCGCTGCAGTGCTGCGGATTCCAATTTGGAATTCACCCCTCGAACAAACCTCCCGCGCGGAGCCAACTTTCGCGAGACTGTCGAGTTAGCAGCAGTGGCAGACTTTCTACGTGCCGCCTTACCTTGGATGTATTAAGCTGAATTTACATACGTGGACTGGGGGTGATTAGTCTTTGACGAGACGTCGCACTTTGAATAAGAGGTAATCCATCTGTATCCAATCAAATTCGTGAAAAAAAGCTCATTTTTCCACAGTGGAGCCGTCCCTCACGCGTGAGCCTGATAATTCCGGGCGACGCGTCTATGCTAATTGCGTGTAATGCAATCTCGACTTTTCAAAGTCGGAGGCTTGTTTCGCTCACGGCCTCTATCTCGCTCTCTGCGGCAACTTCCGCTGCTGCCCATCCCAGCCGGCAATGGAAATTCATAGTCATTACCATGTACCAGTCCCTCTCCCCCCCCCCCCCCCAATTCATTATTAAAAAAATCAGGGTGCGGATTTGGGNGCGCGATGCTAGGGGGCGCTGATGTCGTAATACATTCATTCAGAGGTATATACATCGCGCTGCAGATGCGCTTTTTGACTCCGTTTCGTCGCGTCGTCGGTGAGGCAGGTATCGCGATATCGTTAATCCAGATCCCCGCGGCGTAATCGCGCGCGCGCGCGCGCGAGAAAAACGAGCGAGCGAAACACAACGGTGTCTCGTTCACCTGCTGCGGCGCGCGACTCGTGTTTTACCGGCGTCTAATCCCTTCTTTCGACGACACGGCGCAATTTGCCGCAGCGACGGGGCTTACTGCCCTCCAATCTCATTGATTGCCCGACTTTTTTCTACTCTCCTCGACGTTGTTCCCCGAGGATAAAGCTCGAATTTGACAAAGTTACGGGGCGCGTTCAAAAATGAGAAGAGCATGCTTATACACGTAGCGCATCAACACGTCGTAGTCGCGCGACAATGGCAATTCAAACAGCCATTTGAACTGGATAATGCTTTATGTCGCGCGAGCATTATTCATTTAGAGCAGAGCAAACGAAAGACACAGGCTGCGAACAAAGTGTGCGCAAAGTGTACACATACAGAGCGACGGAGACACGGCGTACAGAGGCAGCGCTATTTGCCTCGACAAATCGCGTGTAGACGCAGTGGCACACACGGCTCGACGATGATAGACGACGCAATTTTGATTTCTCCTGCAGGCGTACGCCGCGAGATGATGCTTATCGCGATCCGAGAGCGGCGTCTCCTCCCAGCGTTATGCTGCGATTTCGCGATTTACAAGCCATTCTTCAAGGGACGGGAAAAAGTTTGACGTCACGACGCGTTATATTGCAGTGAACAATTTTAATTAGCCAAATTTCGACGCCCCATGAAATTAATACTCGACTGGAAATTTACGATCGGCAATAGCACTCGTGGAAAATGACGGGAGGAAATAATGAGCCGAGCGCAGATAAAAATCGACGTCGTTTCTCCCGCAGCGGCTAATTGAAAAAATACTTCACCCGCTCGCTACGCTACTGTCTCGCAAGTTCCACGTCTGCGTACGTGACGAGGGTGTCGGTGCTGTACGGAACGTTGTTTGCTCCCGGTCGAGCGCAATTATTTCAAGTTTCGTTTTTTAAAGCTCGATCGGGATGTATTAGCGCAGAAGGCGCACATTTTCGATTGTCCGGAAAGGCAGAGGGGCGTAAAGTCGAGGCGCATCGGCAATAACGTTTACTGCTTTCGAAATACGTTAAGTTTAACGCCCGACGGAGCCGAGTCTCTCCGCCGCGGTCGCCGCGAGATAGCCACTTTTTACGGCCGCTGTATCAAGACTCTATTCCGGAGAGCGAAGAATCTGCGCCGAGTCAGGTGTAGGTATATGGGTGATGCGGGAAATGGAGGCTTTCGAGAGCTTGGAGAAATTACTGTAGAGAGCCGAGCAGACGCTCCGGAGTCATTTTTTTCTTTGTTTTATGCAAGATAGAATTTTTCAAACTTTATTGCTGAAATTCAACAGTAGAATCGTGATCATTCTCGATCGTGATCGTCGTACACACAAGGAATGGCGTCCTTATAATGTGTCCTTATATACGATAATAAACATAAACATCATCATCATTCATGGATTCAATACATTCGCAAATATATATAAACATAAAATTCAACAGTTTCGTCGAGGCTAAAATCTTTAGCAATGACGTCGTAATAATTTCAGAACAAACATCGTGATATAGGTCCTAGTTATTGCTCTACTCTCATGTAAGTGATCTCAACAATCGCTGAAGTAGCTAGAATATGAAAGTTCGTAACAAGGCGCGCGTACACACGTTTCGTCGACGTCTCTCGTCGTCCTCGTCATCATTATCAACTTGATCGCGTCGCTCGAGTCGAACGACCAGCGTTTCGTCGAGCGTCTCGCGCGCAACAAAAATATATCTGTATATCTCTCTCTCTCTCTCTCTCTCTCTCTCTCTCCGTATACTCTCGCGTATACGCGTGTATCTGTTAATTCGATGCATACGGTACGTATGTGGTAGTAGAAACAGCACAAAATGTCACCTCGGAAGGCCGCTTGGCAAAAGGCACATGTGTTCGTCAGCATCACTTGAATCGAAAAGGCACAGGTTTATCATCATAGTGGGTGTGTATTTTCTCTTAGTAGTATGCGTGTGTCTCTTAGTCTCTCGCCTACTCTCTAAACTTACACGTGTAATCGTAAAATCCTGAAGTACAAACTATGTATAATGTACGTATGTCTATAGTATGTATAACTTTATTTATAATATGTATAAACAGCTGAAGCTTCGCGACCTAGCACCACCAGTTCACTATGTCGGGGGAGAACGTCTTCCTTGTCGTCCTCGTCGTCTTCGTCGCGCCGGTCAGAGAGTGCAGTAGTGTACTCCTCCTCGCGAGCACAAAGCGAGGCAGACAGCAATCGAGGAACTTTGCCTGACGTCGTCGTCAGTGTCGTCATTACGCCCTCTACACCTTCTCCTCCTCCGTCTCGAGGAAAATTAGTTTTGGATCATCGGACGCGATACGCTCCGGGTATAATCGTACACGCCTGAGTTTGACTGCAGCTCATGAGACGTCGGCCCGTAATGGGATCCGCCGCTGCAAACTTATCGACGAGCGATCCCGGCGGGCTTCTTCATTCTTCCGGGGCGTGAACCAGTGGGCAGCTGGGTTACGCGACGATGTCCATGTCGGAGGAGGAATTCGAGGTGGTCGGCGCGAGGCTGCCAAGGGTGTCCTCGTCGGGCAGCGGGTGATGGCAGTGTGGCGCTGGCGGGCTCAGGGGCGGCAGGTGCGGCGAGGAGAGCATCGGGTCGCCGCTGTGCACCGGACCGCCGGCGTCGTCCTCCATCAGGTCCTCCAGCTGCGACATGCTCAGGCACGCAGCCGCGTCCTCCGCAACGATGTCCGGCAGCTGGAACATCAGTTGGGCCCGAGCAGCCTTAGAAATGACGCATTAAAAAAAGACTGTTAACTGGTATATCATTGAAATATTCACTTGTATTAATGCTCTTTCGAAGCGAACCGAGGCAAACGAGCTAGAAAAATAACCGTTTGTTTACTCAGAAAAAAAAAGCTTTATCGGGCCGATACTCTCGATCCGCGCCTTCAATTAGTATTACGTTATATTGATTTATTGATTCGCCAACGATTCCATCTCCGGCGAGATTTAGCTGCCAGAATCCAGCGAGATTTACGATGTTTGCCATCGATAAGCGCACGCAACGTGTAAGTTTGTAAATACAAGGTTGCAGAGGAAGAAGAATAAAAAAAAGCATCGCTCGTGGCGCTGAATACAATCGAGCAGAGCCGATCGTATCGGCAACAGCGCCTGGCATTAACTAAACATTTTTGTAAAGCGATTTTTTTTCCCACCTCCGATGCATTCAAATGCGACGCGTGTCTGCTGCAGGTTGCGCAACAGCTATATGCACACACTCGGCACAAGTCGAAAGAAAAACCAGATCGGTATTAGCAGTCGTCCGTCGATCCGCAAAAGATCTTAATACGATTCCATCGCCGATTTCCCGCACGTGCGCGCTCCAATTTATGTAATGCCGCATCGCCCGATGCCCACGTGCGCCGCGTACGTGGAATTACGCATCGTGTATATACACATTGTATAACTTGCGGCGAGATAATCGAGAAGACGAGAATCGGCAGGTACGCCCTTGCGCGAGGAAGTCGGTAATCTCTCGGCGGCCTTGGCCAGAAAAATCGTAATATGCATCCTCCCGTCGCGCGATCCTATCGCTCGCCGGAAGCGCGCTTTTCTGCTTATGCGATGTGTGTATATATACTCGCTCGTAAAGCAGGTGAGCTGTGTGTAGAAGTAGCCGCCAGTCCGGCGTTTTGTCGCTCATATACGCGCCGAGCGATTAAGATCGGCATCGCCGAAATTGGATGGAACGATTTGGCCTGATTGCGCGCGCGCGGCTACGAGACGGTTAATCGGCATTTCGATGCTCGGAGCTGGGAATTGAATTGTTTTTTATTCTGCGAAGCGGCGACCGGAAGGAGCGTACCGCGTTGAAATTCGAATTTTAATATAGTTACGGTTCGAGTTTCGAAAAATGCGACCCGCTCTACACTCGGCAGAGCTTCATCCCCCAGATAAGGCGTCGGAAGTGAATTTCAGATTCGCCGCTGCCGTCGGCGCCAATGTTATCGCTGTTTAATTTTCTAATCACGGAGGGATGAACAACTTCTCGTCGAGCGAGCGGCTCCTCCCGAACTTTATCTCGCATAATAATTCAAGTCGCGTTGGCGGCATCTCTCCTCTCCTCCTTTTTCACGCGCGAGAGAGCAAAATTCGCTCGGGTTCCGCCGAGAAAAAAATCAATTTGGCTGGATACGCAAAGAGCTGCGGCGACTGTTTTAATCTGAGTAAAAAAAGAATCCGCGCGCGCGGCTTTAATAAACTCGAGAGACAGAGAGCATTAATAAAACATAGGGGCAATCTCGCGGCCGTCTTGTTTCCTTTTTCCCTTCAGCCGCTATATAATATGCGCCGTATTTCTACACGTCTCGCTACGGCACAATAATTCGAAAGAGCGCGTCTGCTTTTATCAATTTTATGACTTTTTACGACTCTCCGCGTCGTCGCGCTGTGGCACAATATGACGCGCGCGCGCTCGCAGCTGAAGTGGGTTAGATAAGGGCATTATGTAATTCAGGTGAAGCTTATTTCTCATCTCTCTCTCCCGTTGCTCTTCCTCTCCTCCGCGCCCTCTTTGTTTTTGAAATTGTTTGGTTTTGTTACGCCGCGAGAGAGCTGTAAATTAAACGACGCGCCGAGAGCCGAGCGTCGCTCGTTTTTTTAATTACACCTACAACACACGGCCGCGTGCGTACGTGCGCGGGCGGAAATTTCGTTATTTATTGGGATCGTGATATTTGAAAACTTTGCCCATAAAATGCGCCGGCCGCGGCTTTTGTGCTACCATGATTTCGAGAGCGGAACTAGCAGAGAGATACGCGGTAATGAACTAAAAACACCCTCCGTAAGGTCGCGCGCCAAAAAGAGCGTAGATGGATTACGAAACAGCTGTGCACGTTTTATCGAATGAATCTTGCGAGCCGAACAATCGCAGTCGATCTTAGATTCGCTTTTATAACGATTTCATCCTCTTCCGCTGTTACGTAAAGCGCGGGATTTTTTAAATCTGGACTCGCGCATACGATTCGCGAAGCTCCGCTATGCTGCGTTCTGTTTTTTTGCTTCCGCCCGAGCGCCTAACAGTAAATTGTAACCTCCAACGCCGACGGTTTGATCTAATCCGTGTGTTTTTCATTCATCATCTATACAAGATTTCTGCGTTACCGACATCCCTACTTCCTCGTTTGAATTCTGGCAGGCTTACATATCTCGCTGAAGATGTAAGAGCTACGGGATTATTGCGGACAATCAGCTTACCTTTCTGTGTTCGTGCCTGCTCTTGACGTAGGAGTTGAGGAGGCTGGCGGACGACGAGCCCCAGCTGAAGTCAGAAACGGGTAGCCCGTGGGCCTTGGCCTGGAGCTCGAGCTCCTGGATGCGTAGCAGTAACCGACGGTTCTGGTGCTCCAACTGCTTGTGCCTCAGCTCGCTCTGTTTCATGCGCGTCAGCTCGTTCTTCAGCAGCTTTATGTACTCCACCGAGGACTTGAGGATCGTGCCCTTGTTCGGCCTGACGTCCCTCACGATCTCGTAGTAACTGCGGATTCAAAAATGATGACGTGAATTTTCAAATTTTCTCTCTTTCCTCGAACTCGAGTATAGTAGAGTATGTTAATTCGGCGAAGCGAGACACGTAGTTACGGCTTATCGAGCGATAACGGACTATCGGGGAACTTTATCTAATAAACGTGTCGTGGCACACTTGCCGATCGCTACTTGAAATCATTGTACATAATGTGAGTAGTCGGTTTTAAAAGGCTATCGCCAATGAGTTTCCAGCTTTTAAGCTTCCATACGTTTCCATAGCGTCGAAGCTTATGTTAATCGATGGTAATCCGACGAGAACCAGCGAGGCTTTTTTCGCTTTCGCGACCGCCCATTGCCGTCCGGATAAAAACTAATCCCCTAAAGCTAATAGGACTTGGAGAACTGCGGAGACACTTGCTTCTTCGCTTTCCGGAACGACTTTTGCTCGGGTATCAATTTTTACGGAAATCATACCGTAGTGGAAATGAGTGCAGGAGCACGAATCGTGCGTTTCGAGCTCGATGAGTCGGAGGAAAAATTTCCGACGCGATCCGCGGGAGAATTTCGATGAACGAGCGCGATGAATGTTCAATAAACGTAATCTTGTTATGTAAACAGACGACAATGCCGGCGCGTCGGGAGGTATTGTTGTCGAATTCGTGATTCACGTTCGTACATCATTTTGGCATATCCCAGTTAATTTCGTTGTTATATATCCATTTTTCCCCGCAGAAATGACGGAGAGTTTTGTGAAACCTTTTGAAAGGAAAACGCGTAAATTAACCACAGCCGATTAAGTATGTAGTATGTTTTCACGTGAATCAAAATACCGGTATATTTTACAACTGAAAATCATGCGCTTGCCCGGGGATTTTTCATTTATTTTTAATCAGAATTGCCGCAGGGCATTAAACGCACAGCCCGCTCCGAGGATTTAATCATAAAAATGCGAAAGCACAACACGCAAGGAAACCCTTTAATTAGAGCCCTCCGGAAAAAAGCGCGCTCATCTCTCCATTACCCCTCTCGTTTTCATTATCGACATCGACACGGCCTTCCCCTTCCCTGGCGAGCTTGATTAATGCCGCTCCTTAATCAGTTAATTACAGTTGTGCGCAAAGTCTTCGCCGGCGCGCTCGAACTTTTATATCGGCGAGACGAAGCCATTGTTTGGGGAACGAGAAAAGTACGGCGATTCCAGGAGCTTTCTACCATTATATGTGTAGGCGAGATTTCGCGCGGCATTACAGCCTGATTCCTTTTTAATTAGACGCTGATTATTTCCCGCGACGCTGCGTGGAAACGAAAAAAAAAAATGAACAACGCGCGGAACATGACCCGATAGCGACGACGATGCGATAATAATAACAATGCGACGGTGGCAGTATTTACGTGATTTGTATCGATAGAAAAATCGACATAGAGAGTCTTATCCGCTTGTAATAAAATGCGTCACATTGGAGATGTAATCGATACAAGATACGAGTCTCGGGCGACAATAAATTCCGACTTCTTTTTTATCGATGAATTTTTTAACTGATTCTTAGTGGAAACGAATTAAATTCCTGTGTATTGGGGAAAAAGCGCGACGGCTGACAAGTTCAATTCAATACCGATAAATGCTTCGTATACTCGTACGTACGGCGATTAACGCACACGTGTGTACGCGTTTCGTCCCGAATTATTCCGCGAAAATTCGCTCGATCATCGTCCGAGCCGCGATTATAAAATAATAAATAAACGAAATGAATCACTGGTTTTCAAGCGGTTCTCGGGGGGGGGCGGCGGATGCGCCGGAAAACGTACGATCGAATCTACGTCGGTTTAATCAATCGGCGAAGTGTTTAGCAATTATGAGGCTAATTCTGATTAGAGCCACACGGGGCGGGGTAGCAATTTCAAAGTTGCTATCCAAACACGCCGATCTTCCGACGAGCTTGCAACTTGGCGAACCGACGAATCAGTTTTCCCATGGAGGAACTTTTACATCAAATTAGTTTACAAAACACTCGAAATAAGCTATTAGATGGTGTCATTCTGCTTGCATCAGCAAAACCATACGCGGGAAAAAAGTGAATTTTAAAAAGTGACGAGCGCCGCCCCATAAGCCGTCAGTATAGCATGACGAGCATTGCCTCGCGGGAAAAAAGAAAAAGGGCTCAAGTCTCTCAGCAGCCGAGGAATAAAGAAAGGGCCGGCGAGCTTTTTGAGTCGGTGCGACGTTGACAAATGAATCAGGCCGCGAATTGATAAACGAGCGGGGCCTCGTTGAGATTCGCGCGCGTCCGCGTTGCCGATGCCGATAACGAAGCCGTCTTACGCACGTTTAGTCGCGGAATCCTCTGATTTATTGCCGATCGATCATTCGACTGACCTCTGCTGTGGCTCTCTTTTTCCAAAATGTATGCTACACGTCCACCCACATGAATTATGCGCCGTCTGGCGTCGCTCTCCCGAATCGAAAGCTACTTTGAGCTTGCTCGTCGTAGCTGATGCCTCATTCGATATTAATAATAATCGACGGCTGAACAAAGTGTCCCATTTCTGCGCGGTCAATTTATTGCCTGGGTATTGTTAACGATCGGCCGCGCGCGCATATATGGAAGGTCTGGCATACTTGTAATCGATTCCGAGGATTGTATTTTCTTTAACTCGTATAATTATTTTACAATGTGTGTCGGGCATAAATCTGCCGGGCGAGTTATATATCCCTCTCTGATTTACAACTGAGGATTAATCGACGCGTGCTTTGATTAGAAAGTATTACACAGCGCGCGCGCGCGTGTAAAATCCAAGTGTACAAAATGATACACGCGCGCAAAAAGCGTATATCGTAACTCGCTTCGTTGGACTCTGAAAATGCTGTTTATTCATGAAAGCATTTTTTTTTTAAAGATTTCTCAATCCGAGTGCGATAAGAAGTGTTTGAAAAACAAACAGAGTCGCGAATAAAAAATACCCGAAAATTCAAATTCCAAACAGTCCCAGTTCGCTCCAGCCTTCGGTGGTGCACAAGTCGGGGAAAAAAAACGCGATCGCTCCGCGGTATAATCGTCGTACGTTATATACACAGCGTGTGCCCATTTTTTCGCGGCGTCCTTCGCGCTCGCTAAACGCGCCGCGTATAAGCGGCGACGGCAGCGTCTAGCACACACAATGAGCCGCGGCGAGCGCGGCGGTACATTTTAATAATAAAATGAGAGAGAAAAGGACGAGGCGCTAGTTTCCCAACGCGTGCAGCGTGCGCGTCTGGTTCGTTAGCACCGCGAGTGCGACTCAGTTTCTGAAAGTGTCTCTCCGCCTCCTGCGCGAAGCAGCCTCGCCCGTTACGCAATGAGCCGCTGCTAGTTGCTGTTTGCCCCGTTGAGGTGCGAAGCGTCGCAATTTGCGGCTTTTGTTTGGCCAAGAGACCGAGTTTTTTTTTCTCTTCTGTCATTGCACTAGTCATTTTCGAAAAGAGCGATGGTTTCTTTTTTAGTGGCTCTCGACACCGAAAACTTTTTCTTGTTGGCTCGTCGAAGCTGCAAAGTCGACTTTCCAGAGCGGAGAATCGAGTTATTTTCCCCGAGTGAAAAAACCACCCAGATCTGCATATCTCGAGTGCGTTTTCTCGCAATCCCTTCGGCCTCACCTTCCCCGCAGCGATTAATCCAAGTGAGGGAAAAAAAAAACGGCAAAGAAAACGCGTCCAGTAGCGGCGGCGGTGCTGCCATAAAAAGATCATTACCAAGGCCGAGCGCTGCGATAAAAGTGAAGGGGGACACTATAGTCGCGCTCACTGCAGCTCGTCTGGGCGTCTTATACACACACACACGGAGCGAGTCGGGTGGAAAAAAGTCACGAATCAGCAGTAGGAGAGAGAATGAAAAATCGAACGGCACTTACGGGTCATTGGTCTTGGGCAGGAGGGTACCGAGCTCCTTGATCCTGTCGTTGATGTTGAAGCGTCTCCTCCGCTCGACTGAAAACAGAAAATCGCTCGCATCAATCATTGCATCGCACACACCTCTGTCTTCGGGGCTCTTCTTCTCCTTGTCTCCCTCGTGTGCATCTATTTGCCTGACGCGCGATCTCGCCTACGCGATATACGCCGCGCGGCTAATGGTCTTCGAAAAATCCGGCATTGCCAACTTTTGCAAGGATAATACTTTATTACACGGCCGTCTCGAGACTCACGTATAGAACGCGAACGCGCATGAATAATTTATCCCGCGATTTCCATGAGCTGGAATAACCCGTTGCTCAAGAAAATTATCAACGTGCGGAGAAAAAACCGGCTTCCTTGCGTGTAAAAGTAACTCGACTAATTGAGTTAGGCGAGCTGATCGGTCCGTTAATTCGGCGACGACACTTTTCTCCAACTGTGAGCAACACGTGCGAATTCGCAATGTTTGCTATGTAAGCTCGTCAAAAGCTCCGGGCGCGAAGTCTCTGGAAATTTCGAAAAGCCTGTCGCGCCTTTTTGCGGCTCAAAGCGGGGACGAATAAAAGCGCGACACAGGCGCCGCGCGCATTTTGGCGATTGCGATGTTGAAAAGCGACCGAGTTTGGACAAGTGCCTGGAAATTCAGTAGTTTTTATGGAAAAAAACAAAATCAAAGTTAGTTTCGAACGAACTCGTTTTCTACGAAGGCCACGGAGGTCTGGGATGAAAAACCGAGTTTGTGGCTTAGAAATCTCGGCTCATAATTGCGACAGTTTATTCAGAGCGTGATAGGTCGATTCGTAGTTTCGATTCGTGTGTTTATTGAAACGAAATGCGCGGATACGTTTATATTCGAACGATAAAGCCAGAGGTGTAATATTCCGTTCTAGCTACACAACTTGCGATATCGCAATTTCGAAAAAAAGACCAACGCAGACATAATTCACGTCATCGAATCGAGCATAATCGCGGGAGGCAGAGAGGGGTTGAAAGCAGAAAGCGCTCAGCATTCCCGGCGCACACCGGCGAAGTTTCATATGGCGTCCCGAGGGAGCGTAGAACGGCTTATTCAATTTCTCGAAAAGTCGCCAATCGATGGATTCACGCCCTTGGAGTTGCCGCTGAGCAAGTTGTCGGCCTTTTTCTTTGCCCAGCGTAGGCAAAAGACGAAATTCGCGCGCGAAACTATCGGACTGAAAGTTGGCAATTTTTCATTGATAAAGCGCAATCTTTTGCGATGGAAAATTCAGGCACGTTGATAAGACGAATTCGAGAAAGAGAGATGCGCAGTATATTAAAGAGCAAGCCGAGTGAAAAAGTGAAATCAAAGACCAACGGAGAGAGACAGAGCTGAGAAACACAATATCGCGACTCGACGAGAACAGAGCAGATGTCGCGCTGAAATTACAAATTTTGTTTTGCCCCTTGTTTCAGCGACGCCGGTGGGAGCCGCCTTATATTACTCCGCGCGTACACACGCGTCCGTTACGAAATCATTGGTTCTCTCCTTTTCTCCGTCTCTCTGTCTCTCTCTCTCTCCGTGTATGAATAACGATCGCGATGACGTACACGGCGTCTCGATTGAAATTCATCGAGGAACGTATGGAGACGCGACCCACTGACACGCAGCTGAGGCAGATTTTTTCCTGCGTGTATCGGAGGAAATTCCCCCATTAATCGAACCGACCTCTCTCCGAATTAGCGGCAGCCTCGTAATCTAATCAGCGCAGAAGAACAGCCGGCCCGGCAGAACGTCTAGGAAGTTTCTCGCGCCGAATTCTCGGACGAACTCTGCAGCGAAACGAAACAGAAGTCTGCAGTGGACTCCCAAAGTTGGGAGGGTCGTCGCAGGTGTCGCTGTTGCATCGTCGTCTTTTTCGCGCGAAAAGTTTGGCCAATAAGCCTCGGCAATGAGGATCGACAATCGAGTTGCTGTGCAGTTCTTTGTGTCCCGGCTGCTGCCTTTGTTTCTTCTTTCTTTCCGTTCCCTCTCCCTCCGCGTGCCTCCATTCCGGAGTCTTTGATGTAACTCCTGAATCGAGAATCTCGATCGAGCGAGAACTGGAAATTGCTTTCTTCTGTGTGCGCCTCGCGGAATTTACAAACTCGGTCTGCATGACGTCGACGTTCGAGAAAAATCCAATCGACAGCGGAAGCGAGAGAAAATCAAAGTCGATTATAGATGGATTATATGGAAGAACAACGCGAGGTCGGGCACGTTTCGTCATTATCGATGTCGTCGCTACCTGCCGCGATAACAAGAGAGCGCGGCAATTTTCGTCAAATAGAGACAGCGCGATTATCTAATAATCCGCGTGTGTGGACGCGCGCGCGTTGCACCGCCGGCGCGAAAAGTTGACGTGGGCGCGTCGTACATACTAAGTAGGTTGTCTCTCTTTTGACTCGAATTTTTTCGAGATCACAATAACGCTGATGACAAGGATCTTTTGTTTACCGGTTGGTCGTCGCGGAGTCCGTTTAGTGGCAATTACTGTATATTTTCCTTCTTCTCCTCCTCCTCCTCCTCCTCCTTTCGAGTGCGTATGTTTGCCTGAATAATTAACCGATTCAGCGTCTATTTCTGTCCGCCGTGTACATACACCGACAGGCAGACGTATGAATTAAAGAAACGACGAAATTAATTAGCGACGGCGATCGATAAATCCGCGTTTTTAAGCATCGATCGCGAATCTGGCTTTATTTACCCGCGAGACGTTCGCGTCGACGTTGTTTACATAACAGTATAGCCGCATTCATGTAACACACGTTATTTGCTGCGTGATACCGCGCGCGTTATCTCACCATCGCGCTCGAGAACTCCAGGGAAGTGTAACTTTTTCTTTACAATCGAAGCTACGCACTCGAGGATAAATCACAGTTATTAGTCGGATTACGAAATTTTCGAGCAAGCTTCTGTCACGTAATTCGGCGCCTTATCGCGCGAAACTTGTGTAGCTCCCGGATAAGCATCTAATTTAATAACGAGATCTCTCGGGGCGTTTGTCTTGATTTTCAATCGCTGTAGCCGTTGGAGAATCGAAGATCCGAACGATTCCAATTAACACCCTCGTATAGCGGAGGTGCACGTGCCTATCCACCAGTGGCGCTGGGAAAAACCGCAGTGGCGCGTTCTGCTGGATATTGGCCGCTCGGCTCTTTCGGGGATGAAATCTCGAGCATTTTTCACCGGTCGAACGGCCCCGTCGCACACGTGCCCCGATTGCCCGAGAGCGTCCGCTGCAAAAATGAAAGTCCTCCGTTCGCGTACGCGGCATAAATTTCCCGACGTATATACCAGCCCCCCTCTCCCACCGGTGGTAATGGCCGAAATGCTTCAGAGAGCGCGAAGATATCCTTTGTACACGCGCGCGCTCTTATTACGGTTCGGCGCAGCGCAAGATTAAAGTCGCCCCATTACGGCTCGTATGTATGTACCTCTATGGCACGCACGTATCCGCTCTTAAATAATTTCGGCCTTCTTTGACTCGGCGCGGCAGGAAGAGGCCGAGAAAGTCTCTTTGAAAATTTTTGCCGGCTGAATATTTGATGCGCGCGGGGAATGCACTTCGCCGCGGAATGCGACTCCCTTTTTCCCCGACGGAGTCGTCTGTTTTGGCTTCTCACGCGTAACGTCCTTGGCTATGCACAATCGATTCGACGGAAATGCTACGCTCGGTTTTCCTGAAAGGATACGGTTGTACGGTAAACCAAGAACGTGTACTCACTCATGTTGTGGTTGTCCTTCTTCTGTCTGTCTTTGGCGAGGGCGTGTATTTCGGCGTCGGTGAGCAGCAGTGGCTCTGGCTTGATCGTCAGGTCCGTCAGGCTGCCGGACTGGCCATCCTTACCGAGGCTGTCACCCAGCGATCCGGCCTCGAACGACAGGATGTCATCCAGGAGGTCCTCCGCCTGGAACAAGACGAGGCAATGACCCCGATCAGTGCCGGTATTTTTCTTGCGAGATCGCTCGTTTGTTTACGCGATATATAAAGCGTGCGAGATTAAATTGAAAAGTGGGTTGAGTAAATCGGGATGTTGATGCTTTCCTTTCCATGCGCCGATCGGGCATTGTGTTTTTGGTCCCTTTTGCGGTCGGGACGGAGCAAACAATGCGATTCCTTGTTTACCGGCGCACGTTGCGAAATCATCGCGGCAAAGCGCTATCGGAGATTTCCGAGAGATCGGTAATTGATTGCGCAACAACAATCGCAAGCTTATCTGGAATTACGAAGCGAGTAGCCGTCGCGAGTTGTAAACATTTGTCTTGTAAAAAAAAAAAACACGCACTTCGGTCTTTCCTAACCTCAACACTCGCTTGTTTTATTGCTCAGCTCTCGTCGCTGATGCCGAGTGATAAACAAACGCACGCTGCGGGGGAGAGAGATGCAAGCGTCGCGTGAATAAGACGAAAAAAAGCGTGCAACCTCAAAAACTCATCGAAATAGATAAATCAACGCTTCCTCGCGCGTCCTCACGGCCGAATTAAGGCGGCAGCCGCTCGGGTTCCTGCGGCTCCTCGAGGAATCTGTCTTCCGGTCACGACTCGATCGAGCGGATGATCGATGCCGCGACGATATCCTGCGGGAGCTTCGTTGTCGTCGCTTCCCCGTATTATCGATGGGGAAGGAATCGCCAGTAGTTGGGCCGCAATTTATAGTGTCTCTCTCTCTCTCTCTCTCTCTCTCTCTCTCTCTCTCTCGCGTGCTCGAACGCTCGACGCCGTTAATAATTCCAGGGACACGTTGCTCGCGCTGCTTTTTGAGGTTGGGTTTGCTTAGCTATATAACGACATGCAAAGTGACTTTTTATTAAACATCCTTGGTAAAACACCGGACGGCGGGAGATTTGAAATTTCAATTTCAATTCGCCCTTTTGGCCGTGATGGAATCTCTCGTGTTATGACAACTGAAAGCTCTCGCGCAGCGACGGAGAGGCTGTTACGCAGTAATTTCTACAAATACAGAGCCGCGCGCGGCTCGGAGATTATAAAATCTCCTGTACTCCTCGTCGTCGGAAAAGTAAACCGAGTTATATTGCCGCGATGTTTGTGAAAGAAATTCCCCTCTCGGCGCGTAAGTAGATGATGACAGGGTTTGGTCAGGCGTCGCTCGCTCGAATCAACACTGGTCGCTCTCTCGCTCTGGATTTCCATCCATATACTCAGGTGAAAAATTAATATTCGCATCCTCGAGCTCCTCTAATCGTCCAACTCGACAGTTGTCTCTCATCGCACGCATATTCTGTCCGATTGTGCGCGCTCAATTCATCGATCCACACAGCTCGTCCCGCTTATCATTGTTTACGTAATGTTTTTACGTAAGTAACGTCCTCGCGCATACGCGCGTATAATACACGTACGGAACCGCGAGCGTAATATATAGTCGGTTCGCGCGACTTTGGCATTTGCATTCGTCGCTCGCTCGCTAGCGAGTTTTCGCTCCCCCGGCGGCATTCGATCCCCGGCCACGTGCCGCTACGTGATTTCCGCGCGTCGTCGTCGTCGCGACTGTACGTAAATATGCCGCTTCTTGGAGGGCTGCGCGCAGACGAAGCCATCGTTACCCACGCTCTTCTGTTGCCGGTATACAGACGTGCAAGAGTTTTGCGCGCTCGCGGCCTGATTATTCGAGAGCTTTGCCTTTGCGAGAGAGAGAGAGAGAGAGCGCGTTTCGAGGTTTTCGCCTCTTGGCTGACGTTGTGAGCGCAGCGGCGATTTTTTTTTCTTCGGGTGAAAGTAGGTTGAATTTGTTGATACTGCGAGTCGGCTGCTTTATATTGTCGGTGACGCACTGCGAGTGCAGCGTATTTAATCGAAGAGTGAATCAGCTGCGTGAGCTGACAAGAGAGAAGAGTGACAAAGTCGACCTGAAAATTTTCTCTCAGGAGTGAACCCCAAAAGTTCGGCGTCGCTCGCGCGCACAATACTTCATTCCGGGTGTTTTCCAAATTTTCGACCAGTCGATTTGTGATACGGAGTGGGAACATGCGCGAGAAAGTGCCAAGTCTCTTTAAAACTTTTCGCGCGTCCTCGGATGAGAGCTTTCACTGCCGAGCATTGTTCCCTCGTTCGCGAAGCCGTGTATGCTCAAGAGACGGACATGCAGCGTTTCGCAAAAGTTTTCACGCCTTGACCGTCCAACTCCGCGTTATTTTTGATCGCATTAAAAGAATTCATATTCCATATAAATTGCATTCTATATAGTCTCGTTGATTAACAGGCGCATATCGATGGGCTTCGAGAAGTCTGATGACGAGTGCGAACGAACCCACGATTTAAATTAAAGCAAAATTCGCGGTATCTCGCCATAATGACACTCGATATGACGGGTTTGCGGATCAGGAAAAGAGACCGACGCTTTTTAATTAAAAAATATCGATTTACACGCGCGGGCAACTCGCTAGCGATTTTCCTCGGCAAAACTGGACGGCCGAACATCCGCGTGTACACGCCGCATTATAATATCTCCGCGCGGCGAATCAAATTTCCACATCTGTTCAGCCCTTTAACGAGCATGCGGGCATTCCGCGCTCGGCGCACTCATCCCCCGGTCAATTGATTGCGAAACTTTGCTGTCGACGCTACACACTCTCGCTCATACATGCGCAATCAATTGAGCGCGCGCGCGAGCGGGGCAACGAAACTAGCCCGGCGATCAAGTGGATCCGCAGCAGCGGCTTTGACTTTTCGAATTAGCGCTTCGCGATTAGCCACTTGCTCTCGCTTTCGCTCTCTCTCTCCCTCTCTCCCGCGCGCTGCTGCTGATGGACGGCTGATGAAATTGTTATTAGCGGGGAATAAAGGCGATCTCGATTACCATACGGCCAGACGTCTGCGTATGTGTGTGTATATGTGTATCAGTGCTGTTTGATCTACGAGCGCTGGAATTTTGCGCCGCCGACACGCGCTTTTTAGGTCATTGGGTTATTCGAGCCATGTGCGCTGCCGCTCCTCAGCCAGCTTCTGGGCTGCGTCTGCTCGGGTTTTTCGAGAGCTCGATGACGCGCCGGGTCGGTGGGAAATTTCGAGAATCGAGTTATTTTGAGTTCGTGTGTGTGCGTGTGCGACTAATGAAGAGAGAGACAAGTCATTATATTAGCTGGATAGTAAATCAGCAGCGTCGCGACTATCGATGACGACGTGTTAATAAGCGGAGATAAACAGCGGTAATCAGCGAATTTCTAGGGTTAACGAGAAAAGATTAGCCGGCGCGAGACGATGTGTTTTTATTTCTTCCTTGCGCGCACAAAAAATGATAAATAGATATTTCGCAGCGCTGCAATCAATCGTTACGGAAGAAAATTTTTTCTTATCTTCCGGAATCATTAGCCGCACTGTGCAGCAGCGGTCGACAATTACATTCCCCGCTGTGTGTATAGCGGTAGCCTTGACGCTGTATCGCGGAATCGATTCCGCGGAAACGCGAAAACGCAGGCGATCAATCAAGAAACTACTATGTACAGGAGAACCGACTGGAAAAGGTCGCGTCGCGTAGAGATAGAAAAATACCTGCAGCGGGTACGTGGTATCGTTAAACGAAAACTGATTTGAAGCAACGTTCTTTCGAGAGGAGGAAAAAAATAAGAGCCGCGTAGGTCGTAAATTCTTCAAGTGTTCGCGCAGTTTCGTAACTCTTGCGACTGCGTTATCTGTGTAACCGGCGCGTAATCCTTAGCGCGGCGCCAATAAAGCACTAAACGCCGACGATATCCATAAAGCTGGACGATCTTCCATTCCCTTCGCTGAATTTTTGGGCGAGGGCTCGTTCGATGCGTTCGTGCTCGGCAAAGGTGCCATAAATAACTATCCCAAAAAGCTGCTTCCCGACTTCCCTCGGCAAAACTCGTCAACTCGTGAAATCTACAATTAGGTTAAAAAGTATCGCGGCCGGCTAGCTAAAAAAAGGACAAATTAATTATCCGACGCAGCATAATAGCGCGCCCTCTCGCGCGCCATTCGCTTTTACGGGCGCGCGTGCGAGGGCCGAGAAAAGGAAGAAAAACGATCGTTTAGCGGCTGGACTCTCCAGCCAAATAATAACTGGAACGCAGAGAGAGAGAGAAAGAGAGAGACGACACGGACAATAAAGGATATTCCGCGGGCGCTTTATTGTCGCTATTACCCCGATGAGATATACGCTCCGGCGTAAAAGTCGGCCGCCGGGCCGTTTTGAGAATTGCACGTGTGTATATCGCTATACTATATGCGTCGTAAACGAGTCGAGAGTAAGGCCTCCGGGGCTACCGCGGAGTTCAAGAGTATTTTGCATTATACGCCGCATTAGCATGAAGCTGGACGTGCGTCGGGCTCTCTCTCTCTCGTCTCGTCCCCTGGGCTTCTTCTTTTGTCCCGCTGAAGGTAATTTTGAGATTTTTCAGTTTTCGAATGGGCAACTTCCTCCCCTCTTCTTTTTCGGAGCTGCATAACTGATGCACCGGTCTTAACTTTTTAATGACTCATTTTCGGATGACATACGGTTCGGAGGACTTGTTTCGACGGGAAAATTATGCCTAGTCATGCGAGACGTGTTTATGAACGTTCGTGTACAGTATCTTTCCTGAAGAGGAAAAAAAAACTCGACAGAAAAAAGATAAAGATACAGAGAGATGCGTAATTACGAGTGTTTAGAAACTGTGTGTGTGTGCTAATCAATTAGTCGCGGAACTAATCGACGATGGACTTACGACGATCTATCCACAGTGCGGGTAAAAAATGTGCGATATATTCTCGGATATTTGCGAAAAATTTTCAACCGACTGGTTCTCCCTTCGCGAGTCACGAGCGCTACTTGAAAAATCTCTCGAAATAAATCCCGAAATTGCCGGTTCGCTGCCGCGAATGAAAAAACTCCCTTTTCCATGACGCAACGGCTTCTCTTTCTCTCTCGCTTGGAAAAAAATTCACCAAAATTTCGACTAGCTGCGAGGCGTGACAATTGTTTATTGTCCGGCCGCGCTGATTCGACGCCAGAAGGCAACAGCGCCACTCGACCGATTTTGTAAATAAATATACTTCGTTCGAAGCGTGACAGACTTTTTTCGAAATTCGAAAGCTGTGTTTTTCTCGACTATTGACTCTCTCGAATTCGAATTTCGCGCCGAAACTCCGCTCGAATGTGAATCAATTTTTCGTCCATTCTCCTTATCGGTCAGAGTGTATCCGTCGAGATAGTACACGTCAAAGATCTGGAGAGTCGACAGGTAGGTGAACTCCTGATTTATCTGCCTCGCATTATCGGACACCTGTACACACGCGTGCTGCGTGTCACACACGCGTTCTTCGAACGTATGTAAAGGCTTCCGAGGAAGAAAATAATTAATAAGCCTTCTCATAATCGCATTATGCAGCCGGAGAGTAATCAAGAAAACGCTCTGACGTCTTCGATTGATTGAGATTGACCGGTAGTTTTCCAGTGGCGATAAGATCAAGGTTATCTCGAGAGAGCGATGTTCGATTGTTATCTCTAGTTCCGATACGGTTACTAGTCCGTTAAACTTAGGTTAATTAACTATCGGGTCGGTCGATCTGCTCGCGATTTTGGAATTTCCGGAGGGTTTACACGGCGGATTAAAATCATGGCTCAGCCGCTCGTCGATTCATGATTCATCGGGATACTGCAATAATTTTAATTTCCAATCGGCTCTTGAATTTTACTCGCGTGTATTGCGTGAAACAAGAGCGCGTTCCAGTTAGAATCCGATGATAGATAAAAAGCACTACAGAAAAAGCGAGTATACGATAAAGTCGACAAATATTGGTTCGAACTATTCAAATGTCAGAAGAGTATAATGAAGACTTTCAAGGTACTACGTATACGTACAGATAAAACAAAGAGTAGCTGCCGCGACGACAACGTCGGGCTGGATTTGACGTCTGCGATCGAGCATCTGTGCAAACGGATCGAAAGTTTTCATTCGACATTGAGTAACGCGGCTGAAATAAAGAAGGATCGAACGAGATGCGCCATCCGCTCGTGTAAGACATCTGCTCGAAGATTGTTCGCCGAGAAATTCTCGTCTTATTCGTCGTATAAGAGAATGTATTAATACACTTTTCAACGGAATTGCAATTATCATCAAATTGCACTTTGTTATAACGAGGCACTTGAGGAAATCGACGAATGATTTGCTCTCATATTTACGCAACGCTTAATACAGGGTATTACCCAAAAATAAAGCGAAAAAAAGCAAAACTTTCGATCGAGCAAAGATTCGCAAAAAAAACACTTCATATCCGCTCGAAAGCTCGAAAAGCCTTGCCTGTCAACGAAATAAAAGTACACGTGCGCGCAATAAGTAGTTCGCGCATACGTTTTCAGGGCGTGTAGTGAAAGTGATGAGGCTCTCCGAATCCGTCGTGGCTGTCAAACGTATTATACGTAGTCGAGTCGATGCGGAGAGACACGTACGCGCGGGTACGTGAGGAAAAAAGGAAAACAAGAGCCGCGAAAAAGAATTCCATCAGAGGCAACGAGAAATCGAGCTCTCTCGCGCTCGCGCGAAAGAAAAACAACGCTCTATAATCGTAAATATGCGCGAGAGGATTACGCGAGGAGGATGCTCCTTTGTGCTATTGATTGTATACGCTGCTCTGATTTGAGAAAAATCCGTCGTTCTTTTTTTCGCGGTCGTGTAGTTAACACGTCGTAAAATTTGTTATCTGCTTAACATGTTTACTAGAAATCGTGTTTCAAGTGCCGATGGAGTTTAATTTTAGACTTGGAAGCGAGATTAAACAATGATCTAGTTTTCAGGTATCAGAGAGATTCTGAATAACTATCTTGGATAATCGCATTATTATTCAACTCTCCAGTTTTTATTCGTCGCAATTATTCAATCAATCGAGCGCGCATTGACATCCGTGTCATTCATAATCGTCGCGGAAAACCGGCTCTCGCCGCGCGTATGTGTGCGCGTGTATGTGTGTGTATAGCGCGAAACTCCTCGAAAAGCCGTCGCGGCGTACAGCAAAGTGCTCTTGAACAGTCGGAAATTGGGACATCCAACAATTACGGCGCGCAGCATGAAAAATAATTGCGCGTGTGAAATCAGATTAGTCACCTCGTTAATAAGAGCGAGAGGGAAAAAAGTACAGGTTGAAAAATTGCAAATTAGCGATTGTACGTTCGACGGCGCCGCAATTAATCATTCGGAATGTTTGAGCTCTCTCTCTCTCTATCTATCTCGCGTATAGAGGCATATACAATTAGCCGCACGCAACGACGCGGACTTCAATGCGAAAATTGAAACGGATTCCCGCTGACGGCGCTGTTACACAGCGAGACCGACGTTTCGTCTCAATGACGTGAATTTGCTCTTCTAGTTATACTTACACACACGCGCGGGGATACAATGTTTCCAGCAATTCGCAAACAATGCCAGCGGTGCGATAATGATTTTTCTCGAGCTCGCTTTGAGGTTATGTTTGGATTGTTGTCATAATAGCTTTGCGCATACGAGTCCGTAACAACTAAATCAAACATAACCTCAAAACGTCACACGTCAGACCTTCAGGCGTATAGAGTAGCGACGTTGCGCGGACACTAATATATAATTCTCGCGCAACAGTCGAAAAAAAGGGCGGGAAATTCAAAAAGCCGACGCGCGCCTTTTCCCTCATATCCGACCTCGAAATCATGGAGTTCGTAAACATTCGGCGGTCGCGCTCCGCAGACACGCACATAGCCGCGCGCTCGCGCGGAATGTCATTAATGCTTTAATGACCGGCCCTGCGACTCGCTCCGTCTCTCTCTAATTTTCCGGTCCGCGCTGTAATTTCGGCGCATAATGGAGGCGGTGCTGCCGCTATACTGTTGAGCCTCGTCGATATTACTCAATTAACGAAACCGGCGATGGAATATTGCGCGCGCTTGCGGCTTTTAAAGGTTAGTTCGATCGAAATTCCCAACCGAGGTGCGAAATTCGCCGAAGGAAACGCATATGCAAGGCGAGCTAACGCGACGATAGGTATGCGTCAGAGAATCACGCACACACGGAGACAGGAGAGGCTTATTAAGAAGGAAGGCAAAGGCACTCGTTTCTCGCGTATATGCCGTTCATGCGTTTGATTGAAACGGTAATAAAGTTGTGTCAATATTAGCCTGCACAGGCGACGCACACACATCTGTTTCAATTACGCTTTATCGGCTGAATATAAAATTTTTAATGGTTCCCGGGCACCGCGTGTACGCTGTGTGATGGAAGAATGACTGTACCGAAAGAGAGATGCGCGCGAGAGATGTGCTCCCGGCAACGAGCGGAGCCTTGAAACGTTCTGGATTGTCTGTTTTTTTTTTTTTTTTTCATTATTTCTTCGTTTGCATACAGGTGATTTGCCTGGGAAGCGTCTGATTATCTCATCTTGACGTAACAGATCGCGATCGCGGAACCAAACAAATAACTCAACTGAGACCGCGCATATTTTCGATCGAACCTAGTGTATGAAAAAAAATTCATTTTCTCACCATCCATCGAAATCGGAGTCGAACATACCCGTACACACACGCATGTGCGCATCAGGCAGTCGTAAAAGTCGGCTCTGCTTTATCTCTGCGCGCGTTATTTTACGTAATGAAATGTAGAAGAGAGCGAGTATAATTCGAGAGGGTATATATAAGCCTTTGTGTCATTTTTTATGATTTTTCGAGGAATAAGACCGTGTGTACTCGTAGCTGAGAGATAAAGGGACATTACGCGGTTTTTAATTTATATGCTCGTTGAAGCGCTCCTTCTTTTCCTTATTCTTTCTCGTTTTACGAGCCGGGGTGCGATGCTATTGTTGAAATCGCGCTTTCTTTACTGTCGAGTAAAATTCAATTCACCGTCGATCTTAAATTCTTCTATATTTCCCCCCTGATTATGACTCGATAATCGTGGAGTATAAATCTTATCACCCGTTACTTCGGCCGTACACTCTCACACGTGGCGTCGTTAGCATCGTAACACAGTCGGTCGGTCGGAAGAGAACAAATTTTTTTCCTCCCACACCGCGGCTCCCCGTCACGTCCTCGATAATAATATGCCCGCGGGGCGCGGAAAACTCTCCAGCGGGCTTTCGTAATTTTGCATTCCGGAGGCAGAAGCTCGCGTCGAGGGTCCTCGCTCCGGAAACGATTAGTCCCGGGGACCGGCGCGCCGGAAAATAGTTTGACCGGAAGTGCTTTCGAAAAGTACCGTCGCCACTTGATACGCCTCTTCCAACCGCGAGTTTTCAAGCCGCGCGCTATATGCGTTCGGGAAAGCGACCCCAACGGCTGCTGTGTATATAAACAAACGCGCGCGGCCGCTTATTTATCAATTGCGAGTGGCAAAAGTAATTTACGTCCGGCCTCACGCAGTATTCATGTATATAGTAGACACGGCGGTCGCGGTGCTGCAATTGCAGCGGCTACAATTTGTCCTTATTACAATTTGCGCGACTCTTACAAGATTATAATTGCTAATGTCACGGCTGAAATTGGCTGATGTTATAGTTCTAATTGCACGCTGGCTCCTACGCGGTCTATACCCTCGGCGCGCTCTCGAGTAGTAGATTTTTTTCTTGAAATGAAAAAGTCAGAGGCGTATACGCGGTGAATGAATTACGCAACGCGTCTATTTTTATTTTTTTTTCTCTCTCGATGCACACATTTATTGTATTATTTACTTATATTTTTCGTGACACAAACGCGCGACACAGTATAGATCGCGATATGCGGGCTATAGATGAACTATACATAATAATAACGGGCCGCTTCAATGACGGGCGAGTCGCTCGGCTGTGAAGCAGCTCAAAAAGCGTGGATAAGAAAATTTTCGAGACGACTGACTTTTCGGCTTCAGGAAGCGGGTATATCGAGGCTGCGCCAGTTTCTCTTTTTCGGAAACGAAGTATAGTCGACGATGACAAAAGGACGAAGAGAGAACGAGTCCGTGCAGGAATGTCCTTTTCTATTCCGCAACTTTACGACACGCAGATCGTAGCAGCAGCAGCGCAGCTGAAATGTTTATTGTCTGCGCTCCGAAGGAGGTTGAGGCTGAGCGCTTTCCTCGTTAACGCTCGCTAATCGCCGTGGTTTCAATGAAAATAGATCGATACGTCGAAAAATTGCGCGCGCGCGGCTTACATAATGCGCGCGACTGTGCCGGCGTTCTATCCTTGTGCAATGTGGCGTATGTATGCGCATTAAAAGTACAACAATAAGAAGAGATTACGCGCGTAAAACGACACCACGACCACTGCCGCAGCCGCGTGTTTTATACTCCTCGCATAGTGTAATATACACGCGAGACTGCATTATCTCGCGATAATGTTGTGGAATAAATCAGGGGAGAGAAAGAGACGCGCAGGTAAGGCGACACCGCGCGGCAATTCGGAATCTGGACAAAAAAAAAAACAAGCCGGCGAAGCGACTTATCTTATCTCCTTTCTCCTCGGTATCAAGACATTTTTTTCTCGACTGATGTACGCGCTGCCGTCTGCTTCTCTCTTGAGATACGAACGAGAGCGACGAGCCGCGCAATTAGATTCAATTTGCAGCTACCGCTCGAAAAAAGCGACGAAAGGACGAGCGACCGTTTCGTATATCGTCGCTGTGCGCTATGAATTTAGGGAAGCTGCGCGTCTAAATATATATATCGGTGCGATCGAAGCGCCACTGCGCCGGTGTCCCGTGTGTGTATACATGTGCCGCCCGTGTTTTTTAAAGCTGCTCGATCGTCATTTGTGATAGGAGTAGGCGGGAAATTCAAAGTTTTAACAGATCTGACATAACCTCAAAAACAATTCATCGTATGATAAAAACTGTAGATATAGACGGGTTAACGAAGCAGTCATTTCAATTACACCTGCAAGCCACAGCGCAACACTTTTAAGCACATAAACGTTATCGCGCGCCGCTTATCGTAGCAACAAAATAGAAACCAAGTCGCAGTATGTAAAAAGGCTGAAACTCAAAAGCTCGTCGAGCATGTGTATACCTCGTCAAAATTCCATCGCCGAAAGGCTTATCGCGGCGTGATACAGCGTATCTGCCCGTATATAACACGCTTATTATATGAATACACGTATTTGTTCAGAAAAGCGTCTTTCTTCGCAATGATGCCGGAAAATAACAGCACAAAGTCAATAATTGATCGGATATCGTATGAATAGAGATTGGCTGCGCGCAGCTCTCGGGATGAAATGTCCTATTCATCGTGTGTGTGTGTGTGTGTTCGCCGCCCGCATGATACTGTATTGTTGTGAGTGGAGCAGCGCGCAAGGTTGAGTGGGAAATTCTCGTGGAAAGCGAATCCGTTTGTGTCTGTATCTACACACGGTGTTATTATGATGGCTGTGTGTTCTTTTGAGCCCAACTCGAGCTCGTATAATAATGCACATTTTATGTTCCTTGACGTGTGTCCCATTGAAATAAATTGAAATAACTAGCGTCAATCGGTGTATGGGCGTATTGGGTTTTTCACTTTTTTCTACCATTGAGAACTGTTCCATTAGCAAGGCAGTTGCGCTCGTAATTTATTCGGCGTCTGTTCGAAAATCCCCCTTATCTCTCGGCACAACTGCTCGATAACACAATACCGATCGGCTGCACACGTGTTTTCCGCGTTGGCCAAAATCCGTGTCGACATCGGTGAGCGCTCGAAAAGGAAAAAGCCGCGGTAGACCGCGCGCTGGCAAAAAATCGAGTCCCAAAAATTTCCGATCGATCGGTAGCAGCTTTCACCTATGGCGAAAAAAAAAGAGGTGATCGGGCGCGAGGCTTACCTTGCACCTCCTGGCGATGATGTTGAAGACGGGCATGTTGCAGCCTATGTGCGCGGGCACTCTCGTCGATTCGCACGTGTAGCGTCCCGAAACGGTGTCTATACGCGGCTCAACAACACACACTAGGATCCGTGGATCGGCAGCAGCGGCATATCGAGAGATATAAGTAGAGAGATGGAGAGCGAGCGAGCGAGCGAGAAAGAGAAACTTCGAGGCTACTCGCTGATGAATTCGTTTCGCCTCTAGCCGTCGGTTCAAATCAATTCAGAGCGTCCCATCGCTCGACGACGACGACGACGACGACGGCAGCGACCTTCTTCTCGTCTCCTTCCGACGATTGAATCAGCTCTCGCGCATTCTTCGCGAGCACAGTGCACGTATAACGCCGATCGGCGCACAATAACGAGTCCAGGGGATTCGGGGACACTGAAATTCGGGGCCGCGGATCACACAGGTATAATCATAGAGTAGGCAGGTAGAAAGAGCTGGCGCGCACTTGAACCGAGCGTCTCGGCGTCACTTTTCACTCTGGCCGTTATCTGCTGCGGCTCCAAGCTGTTATCGCAGGTGGGCCCGATTCGAGAGCGCGCACGTGTACCTCTGCAGCGCAACACAAGCGCGGAGGAGGAGAGACAGACAGACAGACGGACAGACAGACAGACAAGTGAACACACGCGGGCCTGTGTCTGTGCGAGCGCTCGCTTCTGCGGGGACGGACTGACGGAGCGAGAGAGAGAAGCCCGAGCCGCTGCCGCTCCGTCGCTGTGCTTTTCCCTCTCTCGCGAGAGAAGCGAGCCTCTCTGTGTGTTCTCCGTGCGTGTTCATTGGCGCGACTGAGGCTTCGCCGCTCGCTCTGTATATTCTATATCAACGCAAGCGGCTTTCGCGCTCTTTTGCCGGCGCCTTCGATCGGCACCTGCCGTTTGCGGAAAATCGATATCGACCGGTTTCCCCGCGTGTATTTGTTTACGCTCGAGTCGGCGAGTGCGACGATCGTCCCGGCGCTCCGATGAGCCGTATACCCGTATACACAAACAGGAGCACGGAACGCAATTTTCATCGCTTCGACTCTTCCTCTTCATTCAATGCGGAGAGCGTAGTTTGCAGCGCCGGCGACGAATTAACCAATTGCACGTACGGCAACGCGCCGTGAAAGTGAGGCGCGCTGGAATTGAAGGGAAGATTAAGTATCCCTTTGTGCCCTCGAGCCAATTGACGCTATAGCTCGGATTTTTCAAAAGGGACGGACTTTCATGCGGTTGCCGTGCTATTGACATTCTCACAAAGACTTAATATGCGACGCGCGTTAGAAATGCGAATCGACGCGATGATACGTATCCGATAATTCGAGGAAAGTCGCCGCGAATTTCTGATTCGACACGTACTGCGCAGACTGGAACGTGAGCATCTCGCGTTTTCGTATTTTCTCGAAGCTGAGATCTGCAAACGGTTTTACACCTGTATACAGCGCTCGGTGCATGCGTATTATACGACGCGAACGCGCCTTGACCAAATTACACGAGCGCCGGTATCTCGCGAGCAGCCACTGCAATTAGAACTTTGTCACCGGTCGACGACGACTACGGCTGTCTCCAATTACGACCTGAAATTTTTTCTTCCAAGGTGAATAACTCGTCGATTCCTTCCGTTATACGCGCTTTATCATTACCGAATCCATTGCGAGGACACAAAATGGTCTTTTAATCGTCGCGTGCGCGAGTCAGGCAAAAAGAAAGAAACTCTTTGGAATATTCTCTTTCGAAAAAGAGAGGACAACGGCGTGACGTCGAAAAAGCGCAGACTCACGAAATTTCATCTGCACCGAAAAGAAACTCGATTTCATTCTCATCGTCGGGCTTTAAATCACCTTTTACACGCGCGACAGCTCCTACGTAATCTTCCTAAGAGATCCGCTTTTGTTTGCGCATAATGGCCGGACTTGGAGAAAAAATAAAATTTTTTTCTCGCGCACATCCTTAAGCAAAAGGAAGAAGAGATTACGCAACGATCGAAGGTCGCAGACTGTTCCGCTTTGCGGAGTGGGCTAAAAAATTTTACGACGCGTGAGTAACCGATTTTCGGAACGGATGCTCTATCATTAGCCCATTTGTTATCTCCTTCGTTTTTCTCGATAATGCGCCTGTCACTCGCTGCACTGCAGTAAACACGCTAGCTTTACACGCTCGCGGCGGTGATTTGCGGCGGGAGACGTTGAATTTCAAAAACGGGATGGACGTGCTGTACATACGCGTGTATTATATTGTAAACTCGACAGGAAAAGACGAGAGCGCAGCATTCTCTCGGCGACTTTCTTGTGATACGTGACTGAGCGTTTAGTAAGCGAAATAATTGCTGTTTATCTCATTCCTTGCTGATCCGTCACAACGTGGTCGCCTCGTGATTCCGCGAACTAATTTCTGGTCTGCCACATAGAAAAACTCGGATAAAATTCCACGGCATTTTTTCAATTAATCCGCATGTCGATACCTCATTCCTCCATAAATTTCTTTACTCGAATACAGCTGCGTTCTTGCGGCAACGACGAGATCCAAAAATAAAAAATGAGAGAGCATATATTGCAACGCGCGCACTCGTTCAAAGTTCAGTTAGCGTACGTGCAAGAAACGTATATATGTATACGCGTGTACCGGTTGCGGTGGCCATAGGCGCGCGCTCAGGCATTCAGGGCTCGATTTTCGGCAGCGGAGTAACGGTACCGGAAGCGTGTCTTTACTGGTTGTTTGTTTTGTCCTCTCTCTCCTGCACACTCCGCGGTTTATCACTCGCGCGAATCGCGTGCCGAGAGACGAAAAAGAAAGCGCCCGTCTTGTACGCGCTTATAATTCGATCGTTCGTAGGCGAGCGGCGGAAAATTATACGATCGCGCCTCGCGGAGTTTCGTTTTATTCGGGACTGGATTTTTTTCGTCGAGCCGTGTACTCGCTTTCTTGCGCGTTAGACGTATAATCGAGTTTTGCCAGCTCCGCGACGATCGAATTTTCGGGAATCCCACGAATTTATACGCTCGCGAGTGTCTGGCTTGCATCGAAAAACTGCACTCGCGAATGTGCATCAACGTCGAACGGCGCGTCGTAAACCGATGCGTTGGGAAAACAAGGCACGCAATTGCGTGCGGTAAACTAAGTGTCAGGGCCACATTATATTTACCGGACGCCAGAGAGAGAGAGAGAAATCGGCCGATGATGAGACGCTTCAGCCTTCGCTTTTCGTATAACGTACAACCAACGCGTCGCGATAAATTTTCAATTGTATTTTTATATCGGCGCGCGTACACGAGGAAAGTCCATCGCGATGAATCCCGCGGAGTATTTACGCGATTGCTCAACTCTCGGAGAGAAAAAATACGCGTTTTAGATAAAAGCAGACGATTGCAGCGCGATAAACAGTACCGACTCGGTGACGCCCTGGTTCTTAAACAGCAGCCCGACGCAAAGAAAGAGAGGAGAAAAGTACTCGAGCTCTATATACACAGGGTGTGCAACGCTCCGAGTTATACGTATGTATATACGCACGCCCTCCCCGACGTCTCGGATATATACACTTTTCTCTGTTTCGCGGCCGCTCGGCCCGCGAGGCAAATGAAACTTTCATGAAATTGGTAATGGGATTTCAGCGCGACGTTTACACGGCGCTTTAGCCTCCCGCCTGCAGTAGCTTTTCTTCTCCACCCTCGTCCTCTTATCCAGTCGCGAGAAAGATTTTCGCGCGCAGTGTATAATAACGCAGTCGAGATGTTGGTTTGCTTTGGAAAGATTGAAAAATTTTAATCGGGCTGCTTTGACGGATTGAAATTTTCTTTTTCGGCGCTTCGAGATGAATCACGGCGTGCAAACACCCAAATAAAAATCCCGTGAAATCACAAGCTTGGTATATATTAGGCCGTAACATGCAAAATCGCTGATTCCGCACAGAGAAAAAAAAAGAAGCCGCAGAAAAACCCCGCAGTAGAAGAAGGAGAAGAGGAAATTCGTAATCGTCTCGCATCGGACCACCTCTCTTCGCGGAAAATCGCTTTCAATTATTAATGCCAGCTAAGCGAATCCTTAAAGCGCAAATCTCGGTGTCGGCCGCCACCGCCTGCCGTTGCTGCACGGTATGACTGTGCAAAAAAGAGCGGAATCGACCTTTAAAAGCACGTCCGCGCGAGCGCGAGCAGCTCTCGCATGGAAAAAAGAGCCTTAACCCATTATCTTCGGCGAATCAATTTCTAGTCAGCTCTCGGGCCTCCGCGCGCGCGCGCGAAAGAGAGATAACGACTACCATACGAGCCGAGCGCGTTTCATAACGCTCTGCTGGGTGCATAGATGCAGTTTGAGCTGTAGACGGCCGCACGCGAACTTGCACTTTATGATTTTTGACCATAGGGATCGAGGATAATGGTAACCGAACCGGTTTCATGCGATAGAATTGAAATGATGCATTTTTCGCGCGAAATTTGAATATTTGTTGTGTGATTTCATTCTTTTTCTGTCTGCGAATTTTTACTGCATAGATTTAAAAAAAAATTGAGAATCGCTATTAATATTGACCTTGAATAAAATTTACATCTATAGTATACAACACAAGAAAAAAGTCAAGTTTGAAATATCGCCGTTTTTCAAAAGCTCCTCCGAAAATCATCTTCAAAAAGCAGAAAAAAACGATGTAGCGATGAGGTAGAAAAGAGATCCAGCGTGAATCATATTGAATTTAGAAACTGTACACCAGTTATGCAATATTTTGCCTAGTCCGCAAAAGCGCTCGCGAGGTTACGGCTTCGCGACGAAAATTGATACGTATATACACGCTGACGTCACTATCCAGAAAGTGCAATTACTAGCAAAAACCCTAAAACCTTACTCATCCTGATGCCTCGATCCAGTCTTCCACAATCGCCGGCACTTTATACATCAGCTATAGAGGTAGAGTCCTGCAGTGAAAAAATCGTCGACCAGACCAGAGAAAGAGCCGAGGCCCCGTACGAAATGCACCGGACAGCCGCGAATTTTCTTTGTCCCGTGAACCACGTCGCGGTCGCCGCGTCGAGTTGATCCATTATTCAGAAAGCCGGAGGCAGAGGCCAGCTGGCAAACGAGATTGGAACCGTTTGAAGAGGCTCGGCTCTCAAATATTAGCCCGGAGAAAGAGAGAGAGAGAGGCAGAGAGGGACTATTTCTCTCAAGACGTCTGCCGGAATATGGAGCCTTTCGCTTTTCAACTCTTCTCTCTATATAGGTACTCGCCCGAACCCTTTTCCCTCGAGCTTCTATACGTCTCTCGACTCGGCCCCCGAATTCGACCTCGGACTTTTAATTTCTCGCGCGCCTAGGCGCGATTTTCGCGCTGACCCGTCAACTTTTTTCGAGGTTACGTTTGTTTGACTCCATACGTGTCCCGGCAATTTCACCGAGATGAGATCTGTCTTTCCCGGTGCACACGCACTTTATCTCTCTCCTGCGAACGAGAAATTCCACAAAATACGCTTTCTTATCGCTCTCTCTCTCTCTCTCTCTCTTTCTCTTCCTCTTTCGCCCTGAGCTATGCGCGCGCCGTATTCGCGCGCAGATCGCCGCGGGACTCAGAAAAATCTGGAGCAGTCGAGTCATCGCGCTCTGTATAATATGATCTCTCTCGTCGGCAAAAGTTGGACGAGGTGGACTTGTCTACGACCTGATGAATGGCCTACCCGAGGAATTCATAATCGGGAGCGCTAATTCGCTCGCCGATTCTCATTTACATTCGATGGCGATTCAACGGGAGGATATACACACCGGACACGTGCTGCTGCACGTGTTCGTGGCTCCTCGTATTTTTTTTTTTTTTACCGCAGAGGTCGTAGCCCCGCGATTCATCATCTCGCGATCGCGATCGAAGATTGCCCTATCTCTTCGTGTGACTCATACCCAGTGTTTGTTTCTATACGAGTACACGAGACGAAGAACGAATCTTTCGATCGGAGCGAGTTTTTTTAAAAATCCCGCGAGCAATAACGAATCACCGAGTTTGCGCTGAAGGAACGACGGCCTTTATGGCGACGCTTTGTACGCGGAATCGCGCGAGGTTAATGGCGAATCGCAAAAACTTCCCTTGAAATTGTATAGCGCCTCATCCCGTGTCTTAATCAAGCGTCGCTTGTAAAACTGGGCTGCCGCGTGGCCGAGCGAGTATTGCTGCACTTTCGGTGCGCTTCTTTTCATGTCGATGTAATTCATTAGACGCGCGCGCGTAGTTGCGCAAGCAAAGATTTTTTTACGCCACAATCGAGTCATTGTTTACGAGCTTCGCGCTATATTTATAAATCGTTTCGAGAAACTCACCGCCGTGTGTATTGTAACAATAAGACGTACTCACCGAGTAATGCGTTTTTTCCAGCTGGCGACATGATGCTTTATTTTTAGAACGGCGCTTCAGTACACAAAACGAGTCGTACTTTCGCTGACGGCGCATTGACTTCGGATGGTAACACAGAACTACTGATCAACTTTGGCAAGGATCCATTGCTTTTATTGCGGAATATTTTAAAATTAAAATATGCACGTAGTTAGAGACGCCGATCGTATAATACATGCACGCCTCTGACGAAACTCTTATACTGCGCCGACGACGCTTTACGTAATCGCGTCGCGTCGCGCGCGAACTTTGTTGATAAATAATCGCCTACTGCAATTATCATCGATGTGTGGCCGTTCGTCGAGGTGCGACAAAGTTATACGCGTAGAGAGAGAGAGAGAGAGATGAGGATGCGCTGTTGTGTCTGCTGTACAAAGATGCGTAATACTTACACGAAGGAAAAATGCGCGGGCGAGCGGATTCTCATTTCTGTTTCCTTGACAAAGTAGATTGCGCTCTGACTTTATTACAAAGTCATTTTCCCTCTTGATTATGTTTTGAAATTCCCCGCTAATTTCGAGAGGCGAGCGCCGGCTAAAAATCTAATATTTACCGTCGCCTACTTTATTTAAAATACAACGAGTATAATAATCAGACGAAAATGGCCATGAATCCTCTGAGAATATTCCACCAGTACAGCAGCACACGTCGATTCTCGCAATCGGCAGCTAGTCCGCGCTGCTCTCCGCTCTGGCGTATAAGTCGTTCATTACCCCATTTAATTATCGCGCGGGCCGAACTAATGAGCGGCGCAAAGTCTTTTTTTAGAAGTTTACCTACACAGTGCTGCAACGCGCCGCGTTTGGCCGCGCGCACCGTAGAAAAATAAAGCACACTTTGCACCTTTCGAGAAGCCGAGTATTCGTTTCCTTGGGTAATCTTCTAACCTATCGCTTATCTCGCGGCAATAATTGCCGAGCGACTAGAAGATAAGCGTTTTTCGCGATTCGCGCGCGACTCTTCGAGCGAAAAATCGAAAGCGCGCCGGAGAGAACGAAATTGACGGCGTCAAATTGAGCACGCCGTGACGTCAGTAAACTTTCATCTCGCTCGCATATTGTACATGATATATATTCGTCTCGTTATCGAGCGTAAGACGAAAAATAAATAGCATCGGAGAGGCGCGAGAGCGAAGCGCGTCGTCGCGTTTTCTCACGGACGTCAATTAAAGCCTCCGCGAGCAAGAGCTCTTAATTGAAGCTTTTTTAAAAGCGGCCGCGTTTTCATTCGATTATAACACTCGCGAGTGTCGGGCTATGGCAGTGGAAAACTCTCGAGTGCTTCTCCCCTATTTTTTCCGAGAGATGCGGGACTCGCCGAGGTTGACAATCGTGTGTGTGTGTGTGTGTGTGTGTGTGTGTGTGTGTGTGTGTGTGCAGATTGTCGACGTCGAAGTAGATTACGTTTACGGAGAAAAATTATTAATTACGGATTGTCGGGTTTTCCTGGAAGCGCTCTGAGCCGAGATGTCATGTGGAACATCCTTTTTTTTATCTCATCCATTACGAGCCAATCGACGAGATGAGCCGTGCATACGAGGATTATTAAACGCCCGAGCGACGCGCATAACAGTGAAGTAAAAGATCGTCCCGCAGCGTTTTACGGTTAAAGCGTAGTCTGAAGCTATAATCAAGCGAGAATTACATCTCGTTATGAGCGATTCCCCAGTATAAATAACCAGAAAAATCTCTCCACTATAATGTATAATACAGCCAATCCAGGCGATTATTGTGCAACGATGCGCGTCAACCATCCAGGCGTCGTCTGCTATGCCAGGGTTCACACACAGCCAGACTATGCATAAAGCCCGGGTGTAAATTCGAAAGATCAACTCGGCTGCTGCAACGCAAACTTGCGCGCGCACGTGTATCCACACGAACGGAGCTGGTAATTTTTGAGGGAACGATAATCGGACGTAATATACGCGTGTCTATGTGCTCAAAAAGGCGGCCGTGTATAATTGGAAAAGGCCGTAGTCTCGAGTTAGCGTCAAAGGTTTTAAAACATTTTTTCACCGACCGACTCCTTGCATTTCCCCTCGTTTATTCACGTCGCTTTCTTTCTTTCTTTCTTTTTTTTTTTTTTGATGAATTTTCGCGTCGTTATGTGCTCCTTTTCGCGGCGAGATTAATTACTCCGCGTATAACGAACGCAATACGCTCGTTTTATATACGTATACACGAATACACACAGCACATGCCGCTCGGAAACTTAATTACTCAATGCGAACAGTTTTCTCTCTCTCTCTCTCTCTGGCTCGTAATTGCCGCAGCGAAAGACGTGAATCATAAGCGCCCATTACGATTTCAAACACGCGTTCGCTCCTTTTTTTTTCCTTCTCATCCGACTGCGGCTGCAGCATTTCTATGGGCGTGTCGCGCGTGCACATTGTCATTTTTATCATTTTTTGCCTCTCGATGAGTCGAGGGCGTGTCGTCTCTTTTATCGGATGCATTGGTGTATCGGGAGACGGAGAAAAAAACGGAGTAGTACCACCGGTGAGACTTACATAATCGACTCGCGATCCACTATCTATCGCGTAAGAACGCGCTGCACGTGTGCGAAAAAAAAAAAACGCATCCGCAGCGACTTTTCAACCGATGCTCTCGTGGCGCGAGTGCGGGTGGTGGGGGATTGCATAATTTCAGTGGATTTCCTTTCTCATTAAATAGAGCCTTGAATCTTGCATATTAAACGCAAACATTTGCGCGCAGGCCTTGTAGAGCGACGGCGAGGCTTCGCGCCGTTTTGAACTTCGAACGCGACCCTTCGGAATTTGTTTCACTATGTGCAGTGTGCATAACAGCCGTCGAACCTAACCTCGAAACCATCAAATCGGTAATCGCGTTTCGGCCCCGCGAAACAACGTGATTACAGCGCATTGGCAGCAGCCGTATTGTCCGAGTCAGTTACCACGATGCTATAGCTGGCCCCTCTTGTCTCGCGAGCGTCAGATATTACGATTATCTCGTCGAGGGGGTCGGGGGGTATAACTGCCGCCGGCGTCTCGGAACGATCCCCGAAGCGGTGCTGGCTGCACAATGCTCTACTACTGCTATGTAGCAATCGGCTCTCTCGTATCTTTCCGTCGCTTGGTATTGATGGTCACTAAACGTCTGGGCGCAGACGACACTCGTAAACTCGTATTGCTCTGCGCGCGATATCAGCGGCAATGATATTATCCGCGTATAACTGACCGATCGCAGAGCGTCAAAGCTCGGCTTATCTGGCCCGTGACACCGACGGTCCCTTCGGGAGTAGAACGTTGCCGCGAAAAAAATTTCCAGCTGATACGAGGCGGGGGTGATCCCGACTCTATCTTGAAATCCATTGGAGGAGTTCATATTTAGCATTCTTTAATTCCGAAGTTCTCGAAAAACTTACCTCGGAATTACTCGTGGCGACGCTGCTGAGGCTGGGCGACATGGCACCGGTGGTGGGGTCAGGGCTGGGGTCGACGTGGCTCCTAGACAGCAGCGCGTGGGAGTAGAGCGAGTGCGGCAGCTGCTGCTGTTGCTGCTGTTTAGGCGGATGGACCATAGGACCGGGCGGTGCGCTCTGGACGGCCATGGGCATCTGACCCCCAGGCCCCGGATCTACAAGGGCTGGCTGCTGGTCCCCGCCCTCGCTGCTGCTGCCCAGACTCAGCGAGCTCGGGATATCCGAGGAGCTGCGGAAGGACTCGTGCAGGTACTGGCGCACCTGGTTCTTCTGCTTCTGGACCACATGGTAGCGCGTTGGATTCTCCAGCAGTGTCCGAACCTGTCGACAAAATTTACAGAGTGATTGTTTATTCGATGTGCAATTCGGTTTTGTTGTAATACTTATTTCAATAAACGAACGAGATCATGCTTCATTCTAGTGGACAATTGACGAGCAGTTGTTAAATTCGATTCGATTGAAAAAAAAATCGTGGAATCAATATGAAAAGAATAATGAAGCTTTATAAAAATAGCCAGATTTATGTGATTTTTAATTAAACCAATAACAAACCGAGTATAAGTTGATGTTTTTCAAAACGGTTATCATGATTTAATTTATCATGGTAATAGCTTTTGCACGATTGTCTGAAAATAATACTCTAACGTCTACATTTGCGTATTTTCCCGTCTCGAAAAAACGAACTCTTGCGATTTCTATCTGTTTCTCGAGCTTTTTCGAGTACGTCGGAACGCAATGTGAACTTTTGACGAGCGGCCGCGTATAATATAATCAGATCTCTCGTTCGTCGTTGATCATCAAACTCGAGTTTATCATTCCGCTATCGACCCCTTTGTACGCCGAGAAAGGAACATTTTTCCTGAATTCGTAATAAAAGTCAAATTAGCCTAGAGAAATAGGTCCGATTCGTAGCCGGAAGAATAACGGGCAAACAAGAGTCGTAAAAAGAGGAGCACTCAACCTGGTCATCCCGGCCAATATCGCCCTCTTTCACACACAGATCCAGGAGAAATTCACTTTGGGCCAAGGACGAGCCGCGACCTTGCACGATCGCCCCGAGCTCCCTAACCTCTGGCTCACCTGGTCTATTGCTTTTCTCGCGCAGATATACGCCGAAACTCCCCGCGGCTTTGTTTTCCCTCTTTTCTTTATTAAGGAAATGCCGGGCAATGCGGCGGCGCTTCGACCCTTTGAAAATTTTACCTTTGCGAAGAGCCATCCCCCTTTTATGATGGCTCGAGGACGTGCGCGCCTCTCCTCGGATGCCGTTTAGATAAAGGCGGACAAGAACGACGCCGAGTCTTGTCTCTCTCTCTGTTTTTCCTTTCCGCCCGCTTTCTTTCTGCTTTTTTCTGCCTCTTCAGAGGGTTCGTTTTATTGCGAGGGACAACAACGGCTCTGTTTTATTTGGGTCAAATATGATGGAAGTCGTGAAGAGAGCGAGAGAGAAGCCGGAAGATAGCGCGCCGAGAGATGGAACGAGCCGAGATATGGAATTCAGGCGAGATGAGAACGACGCGACCGACGCTGGAAATCTTCGTTATCGCCGCGATAAGTAATATTGTAAAGGTAGCTCGAAATTCTCGGTCTTTTTTCTACAAATATTTCAACAAAGTTCACTGCGCTCATACATAAGCAATCTCCCCTCGCAGCGTGTAGTGCGTACGCGCAGACATGAATAGCTGATACACACAGGTGTCTGGGGCTGTGTAAGCCGGAGAGCTGCGCGAGTCAATCGACTCGCAAACGTGATTATCGCGCTAAGTGCAGATATACTTAGCAGCCGGAGCGAGAGCGCACCTGCAGGTAGGCTACGCGAATTACGCGAGCAATGGGACAAATACATATCTCGAGGGGCCGCCAGACGCCGCCGCCACCTTCTTGTCTCCCTATATACACCGACGCTCATGCAGGCTGAGGGTATTCCGAACTTCTGGATGACACTGAATATTCCGCCCTGGCGTTTGGCATGGACTGATGCGCGATATCACGCATTTGCATTGCTCGAGAACCGACCGACTGAAAATCCTCGTTGAAATTGGAAAAATAATAAGTTTTTCTATACTTTCTCACAAAACCAGCGTTTCGTGTACAACCCATATACGCGTCGCACTTTGCTCCAAGGAGCTAATCTAAAGAAAGCCACATAACCTCGTCTCACCTTTCCTCGCTATGTAAACACAGGAGCGTAATCTAAAGCAAACCAGCGAACGAGAAGGCAGGTACGAATAAGAGTGTACGAGTAGGAAAACGAGAGAAACCGAAAGAGAGCGAGAGCAGCTTATCTCCCGCGCCGCGCGACACGGCAAACAAGCTAATCAATAAAATGAAACCATTAACGATACTATGCTCGGCTCAGCCGAGGCGGAAGGAACTCATTTTTACGCCACACGTGTGCCCGTGTAAGAAGCCCGGATTCAGTGGCGATGCGTTTCCGCGATAATGGATTATTAATGGGACACGAATGGAGAGTCGGGAGTTTGAGCGCCGGCAAAGTCACTCTATAGGGGAGACTTTTTTCCTCTCTTTTTTTTTGGGCTCGCGAGAAGTGGAGGATGTTTGACATCGTGTTCGTCCGAGATTGCCGACGGATAACTTCTGCTAATTGCTCTTCTGACTATCCACTGCTCGCATTATGCGCTGTAATTTTGGCAATAAAGGTTGATAAAGCCCGAACGAAAATGTTCACTGGCTTCTGAAGCGATTAGCGCTGTAATTTCAATTACCTTCGCTATTTTAATCATCGAATCCGATGCGAAATTAATTTGAGAAACAAATTGAACTTGACGAGTTGAAATATTTGATAGCATCGAACTCTGCAGCTTCTCTAATCAGGGCGGACGATGTAATTTAACAATAATGCAGATGCTTCAGACCAACAAAGCAGTTTCAAAGAAATTGTATAATTAAGCGTTTCTATAGAAATACACGGAGTTTTAATGCCATTCTAATTACGCGAGCGCGTGCACACTGCACCGAAACGGGTTCGCTGTATGCGACTCTCCACTTATCCCCTAATTGATGCCGTTAAACCAGAACGAGTCCAATAACCGAATATCGCTGGCAGCTGCATCGCGAAATTAATTCTTAACATGCAGCGAATCGATGCAAGAGGCTGCAGTCGGGCGAAAAAAGCTCGACTTTCCGCGTCCCCTTTCGGCGGCGTTGCATATGGACCAGAGCACAGACTAGACGGATATTAAAAAATTGAAGCGCGAATTTCGCTGGAACGCGCAAGCGCGCGCCGGCGATTCTATGGAGTCGTAAACACTTGTTTCGCGCGGGTAACTGCATATAGTGAGCCGGAGGGGGAGGGCTGGATGAGAACGTAAAACTCCGGAGCGCAACTTCGTATTGGATTCCGTTATTTGCTGCGAAAATTGCGCTTTTCGCGGGCTTCACGGCGAAACGCCACTGCAGCTGCCCGGAGAGAACTTCATTAGCCTACGTCGAGATGGTTTCACCTTGTTGCTGGCTTTTTTCTTTGTTTCGAATTTTCCGCCGTTATACTTTTGTTTCAGCTTTTAGCTGAGCGAATGAGCCTCTGCACTGTTTGTGAAATTTCGGCTATACTTAGTGTTTCTATCGGACAAAAGCTGTCGATCAACAGAAGCGCGAAATTGAAAAAATATTTATTATTTCATTTATCGTACCTGCAGCACTTGTGGCGGAACGTCGACACCGATGGTAGGCAGCGGCACCGGAGGTACGGGCCTGGGGGTTGCCGGGGTGGGTTTCTGCTGCTGCAGCTGCTGCCGGAACTCGGCCTCGCGACGCTCCTGCTCCTGCAGCTGCTCGCGCATCAGCTGCAGCTTCAGCTGGGTGCGCGAGGTCGGCGTCGCCGTCTTGAACGTCGGTGGACTGCAAGCACAAATCAATAATATATTATACATTCTGTCATGAAAAATTGAAATTAAGTGTAATATTGTCGTATGTTTTTCAGGGGATCCGACGCAACGAGTATAATCGCACCGCACGTCGAATAGTACGAGTGAGTACTCCTTGAGTCATCTTTTCAGAGTAAAATTTCTTCGACGATTGTACGCGAGAACGAACACACGTAACGTTCTAATCTGTCGAACGCAAGCGCATTTCCTCCCCTGCAGCATCGGCATCAACGCGCGTCAAACAATCGTCGCGTCATCATACACACACACACACACAGACACACAGTGCATAACAAGGAAGCCCATCCCGAATCTCGCGTCCATTGTTATTAGAAGCTCTCATCTGGCGGCATACGTCTCTTCTCGCAGACAGACGGATAGACATGTAAGCAACCGCAGAGTCGCGCAAGCGGACGCACATCCTCCTCCTCCTCCTTCTCGGCGCCCCCGAAGACAGCAGCAGTCGAGAGCAAAGCGACGCGACGACATCGTCTATTTGCGCGGCGAAACAATGCGCGAGCGACTGTCGCCGCTGAAATTCGGCGATGTACTGCTAAGTAATTAACGCGTTAATTGAAAATTTAATGGCTTTAAGGCACGGCGCAGACTGTTTATCCGCTGCATATAGAGCATACACAGACGGAGAGAGAGAGGCGCCCTTAGCTGTGTGTATGTGTGTGCAGCGTCGCGGCAGGATAGGCTTTTGTCTCCCGCAAGGATGCGCGAGTGCGAGAGCGCGTCGAAATACGCGCAATAAAGGAGATAAGTGCTCGGCGGCGGTTGAGCCTCAGTGTGTCAAGGTCCTTCTGTCGTCGCTCGCGCGGGATTTCCGCCGCGGATTGATGCAGCGGAAGTCGGCCCGTATCGGCGATATGCACTCTCATGGCTGCGCGTAATTAAATAAGCAAAGCGAACCGCCCCAGACCTGCTAGTTACTGGAGTCAGCGGTAACGCTCGCGCACTCGATCGCTCAAAATATAAACGAGAGGATTCGAGCCGCCTCTCGGGAGGAGGTTGTGCTTTTTTAAGCGAGACAATGCGGCGCGACCTGTGAATTGATATCGTGGTATCGAGGCGAGAGAGGTATTCCACTGGGGGGCTCGAAGTGTCGCGTAAGCATCTCTCGGAGGCTCGTTGTTTCAGTGCATTCAGTCGAACGAGGATTGCTTTTCGAATCGAGAGAATCAAGATTTCTCCCGGGAGCTTTGGCGGGAGAATCGTATTTTTTTCCATTCACCGAAGCGAGCCGATGCTTTTTTCTTTCAAAAGGAACCTCGATTGTTCGTTGCGTTATATTGTGAACAGCTAGCGCGATGCGATGTTATTCATGCGTAATGAGTCGTCGACTCGAGTTTCATGGGCATAATTAGTCGATAATGCAGCGAGCTAATTAAGCACTCAGACCGAGAGAGGGTTCCCTCGATCGACGCCAGGTAGCGGATTGATCGAATACAACTGGATTATTAACCGGTGTATAGACCCAAATAATCTTGATTTCAAATATAGGTCATTCTGCGCTGGTTTACCTTTCAAAGGATACATTTTGTATATCCTCTGATGTGCGCGCTCGCAAAGTAACGGTACGTTCGTCAAAGCGTGTATTAGCGGCAGCCGAATGTTTACGGATTCCGCGGCATGTCATTTTCTCCGTCGATCTCCTCGAGATTACTTTTCCGCCTCGTCGTATTTATTTTCGCTCGTGTACGCGCGCAGCTGTACCTCTCGGCAAAAAATATCGAGTGAAACCGCTCCGACGACGGATTTTCCCGGGTTAATTCGACGTCGGATGATGAGGCCGGGCGCAGTATCGGCGTAGTTAGCTGTAATCTGGCCCCGAAGAGTGGAGTTTGAAAATTTCATTTGCTCGGGGAGGCAGCAGAGGGAGCGAGAGAGAGAGAGAGAGAGAGAGAGAGAGAGAGAGTAGAGAGGGAGAACCGGCAGCCACGGCTGCAATAAGAAGTACTTATGTAAAGTTATTTAAGTGTACTTAGCCAACTTCATATTCTTGACAATTACTCAAAAGTTTATTTCTTTCTCTAAGATAACTCTTTGAGTTTGAACTACTTTTATTAAGTTAGATCAAACTTTTTTTCCGGCTGCTGCAGCCTCGGCCCGCTGCCTCGTCTTATCTCGAACGGCTTATTAACGTCTGCGACGAAACCCGGTGTGGCTCCTTTCTCGTGATTCGAAGTCGCGGATAAATCTCCGTCGCGCAGCTTGGAACCCGTCACAATAGCGGCCCTTCAACGCGGCCACGCGTCGTTTTTCACCTGCGACGCATCTAATCGCTCTTTCTCTTTACGCCCAGTTTAGTATAGGCGGGTACAGTCCCACCGCGTCGTCGGGAGCCAAGCCAAAGTGGCGACGTTCGTTAATTAAAACTACAAATTTTCGCCCGATTAACAGCGAAATTCGCCACGGCTAATCGAAACGATAACGTCGCCCGCTGCTTTATTTTTGGCTATCCGCGCATTGTGTATACACTCGCCCATCCCCCGCGCGTCGAATAAAGCGCGCCGCGATTCCGAATAATTAATGGGAGACTAGCGACGAGAGAGCGAATAAATTAATAGCGTCCTAATCATTTCACTCGAGCGCATCGAGCCAGCCGGCGTCCCGAGAATTCGAGGCTGTATACCCGGCGCGTTGTCGCGATTTCCACTCGGGCGATAATTGCCCGGCTCTTCGCGACGTCGCGCACCGACGCGTATACGGCTTTGTCGAGCGTTTTCCGAGTTTCGAAGAGTGCGTTTTCGGTCGCAGAACTTGCAAGAATTATCTCGCCCTCGAGGCTCGTCTTTTCTGCTGATACCCCCTCCATCAGTATGTGTATATGGAATTTCTAACGGAATGGTTAAATCCCGAAAGCTCGATACGCGTGTATCACGCAGCAAATGGTTTCATCAAACGTGTGTAATATACGACCGAATCCGAGCTTTGATCTTCCCCGAACCATGAAGATTTCAAATAACAATTAGCCCTGCATCGTAAATTTGATTTATCTCACGCTCGTATTTATTATCTCTCCGCGCCTACAAATCCGCCGTCGCGATCAACGCGATAGTGATTTAGCCTCCCGAACGACAGCCAGAAGAGAGAAGCCGCCTTGTTACAATAAATCTATCGGCGCGCCTCCCCGGGAAAGATTCGGACTGTTTCCGCGAGACGGACGAGCCGCCGAGATCTAATTAAAGGATTCGAGGTCACGGGCGCGAGCGACATCCCGAGCGCTGGGATCGATTACCGCGAGGAGCCCTACTTACCGACGGACGGTAAGGAGGCGCGCGCGTTGCCATCGATCGAGATCCAGAAACGCGGCTCCGCGCGATGGTTTACGCTGCTTTTCATAGCCGCACACACGCATCGATTGGCATCCAGATCGTTGTAACCGAAAAACAGCGGCTTTGAAAGTCCGATAAAATGTCCATTGCGCCAAGGTAAAAGGATTTCTACGCCATTGGGAGCCAGCAAATTCTGCCTCAAGGGTCACGATAATCGGCCTTTTTAATTAAAAATTTTGATCAAAGGCGTTGCATTGTGCAACTTGTAGTTGGGAAATGCTACGAGTGATTGGCATTTCAATTAGCACGCTAAAGCTGGACAATAATGCTGTTAAGATTCAAATTATTTTTCTTTTTAAACCTGCGACCAAAGAATGCTCTTTATGAATGCATTGTGTTGATATTTCAATGAATTCAAACATAGATACATTGAAATACTCTTGAAAACGGAGAATGCAGGCAAAAGAAGTACAAATTATGCGTGTACACTTACACACATGAAAGGCGATACGCGCTGTGTACACGTGATGCCAGCGAGCAGCAATTCAAACTGCGACTTTCACGCGTTAGCCCGGCGGCAGGTTAATGGTCGTCGGGGGGGGGGGGGATCATGCGGCGAGTAATAGTTATAGTATATCTACCGAGAGCTCCTGGAGGTCGTCGCACTTTCGTCGGGATAGAGGCCAGCGATAGAGAGGGCCTCGCGCGAACTTTTTGCTTTCCAGCAGCGAACGAGATCGCCATCTCTAGCTTCGCTTAGTAGCTTCGACTCGTTACAGCTCGAAGGGCACGAGTAAATGATTCTGTTTCTGGGTATGTTTTCAAGAGATATCTTGCGCTGTTTGATTCGTATCGCTCAGGATCGATCGTGGGAAAAGCTAAAGACAAGAGGCCAAGGCATGGACTTTCCTCCGTCATAAAAGTAAGGACCATAAAATAGAAGATACTTAGTATATATAGAATTAATGTAAGTCAAATTCAGTATTTTAAAAAAACAGAAAGAAAGGTAGGACACCGAAATTAAGAAAACCCAAAAGAAAAGGAATATAAAAAGGGGAAACTTGAACAATAGAGGGACAGAAGAGAAGAAGAGAAGAAACTATGAACGGACTTAGGGGTGTGGTCAGTCTCGAACCTTCTTCGACTTGTGCGCGATCTCGACTTCCGGACTAAACTGCGTGAACGTCTACGCTAGTTTTACGTTTCCCGGATGATTAAAAGGGTCAGCCGCGAATTCGAACCTCGAGGCGAACTCAATTTGGAACCGTATCGCTCTAGTGAATATTCAAATCGAACGGCCTCCACGTGGAAACCTCCGTACCACGTTGTAAGAGAGACCGATGTTCCCACGAAATTTATTACTGACTCACTAATGGCGCTGCGCGGCAATAGCTTCCCATCGGAAGTGCCAAGAAGTGCATCTTGTGATGACGTCGTGAATTTAGGACACGTAGAACAGTATCCGCGAGGAATCTGGCGGCGAGGATTTGAATACTTGAAAGCCTTTTTATAAGTTATGGGGGGGGGGGGGGCGCGGGGCGGGGGGGGACATGCGCGAGTACATAGTTATAGTATAACTACACCTAGAGGCTTCCGAGTTCGTCGCACTTTCTTCGGGAAAATCCAGCGATAGAGAGGCCTCGACGCGTAACTTTTTGTTTTCCAGCAGCGAACGAGATCCCGCATCTCTAGCTTCGCTTAGTAGCCTTCGACTCGTATACACAGCTCGAAGGCAACGAGTAAATGAAACTGTTTGCTGGGTATGTTTTCAAAGAAGATTCTTGCGCTGTTTTGATTCGTTGATGCCTCAGGATCGATCGTGAAAAAGTTAAATACACAAGAGGCCAAGGCATGACTTCTCCGTCAGAGTTGTTTCAGTTCTCTATACCTTTCTTCGACTTTTTCGCGACTGAAAAACTGCCGTGAACGTCTACGCGTAGTTTTACGTTTCCCGGATGATTTAATAAGGGCGTCAGCCGCGAATTTCGAACTCGAGTCGAAACTCAATTTGGAACTCGATCGGCTCTAGTGAAATTTCAAATTCTACGGCTTCCACGGTAAATGGTCGTACACGTTGTATAGAGAGATCCGATGTTCCCACGAAATTCTTATTACGACTCACTATTGCGCTGCGGCATTAGTCTTCCTCGGCAGTCGTCCAAAAGTGCATCTTGTATCGGCGCGTGAATTTTTTATGGATCTAGGTAGAACGAGTATCGCGAGGAATCTGCGGCGAGGATTTTGAATACTTGAAAGCTTTTTTATTAAGGCACTCGATAAATCGTCGAAAGTTATTGTTCACCAAGGTCTGAACTCCGACCCACGACTGCCAAAATCATGCGGAACGATCTAAATTGTCGCAAGTTCTCTCCCTGTGCTTTGACGATGATCCGCTTAAGCGCCTGCAAGGCCACGCGCGACGCCGATTATATACCGAATGTTCAGGGATGCATGCTAATCAGGCGTCTCCAGTGTACCGTCTGTCTTCGTCTCATCCTCGCAAGCTTGCGTGCCCTGGATTCAGCGTTGCGCAAACCGTCTGCATTTTCGCAGGTAAATATTATTCGCTTTTTTTTTTTAAACTGCGCTATCTTATCTCCGCGATATGCAAAGATAATGCGAATCGAATCCGGTTTTCAACGATTGCGTCCTCGGCAAAAATCAGGCTAAACGAGCCGAATTTCAACGCTTGCGAGACCCCCTCCTCATGCATCAGATTGTTCGTTTTCATAAAAAAAAGTATATGACGAGCAGAACCGTAAAACAGTGACACGCAGTCTGGGAATATCGCGACGACGCCTCCAAGTTGGACCGTAAACTTTCGGCTCCCTCGAAACAGTATCTCTGCGCGTAGCGTATAAAGAAAAAAGTCGCGGTCAACCGCCTCGGAGTCGCATCCCGTCGCGCGAAAAGTTCGCGCCGCTAAAAACTTCTTTCCGCGCGCTTTATCTCCTCCTCTCTTTCTCTCGCGCGCAGCTTATCGCCGCCCGCGATTATTATTGTTGTCGGTCGTCGGGGGGGCGAGACTCTCGCTATCGCTGCTCCGAGTGCAGGCTCGTCGATGCCTTTGACTCATCGGAGCTTGCGGTGATTTTGTTTTCGAAAATTCAAAACGCGAAGCCTAGTCGTATCGGAGTCGGTGTATCAAAATCGATAGTATAACCAATAATTTGCCGAATCTGCGGACATCTCTGTTATACAAGCCGTAAAAATGAGCCCATCATCCGTTCGCAGAGCCGCGGTGTACATATATGCATAGTCCAAATACAGCGAACTTCCCGAGGCCGGCACTATCTACCCTCGCAATCAATAATCGGTACACAGACTCGCGCTCGCGCACACACAGTCCCGCGCGATTTTAATTACAAAGCGCGCAAGATAAATTGGAGCAGTCGCGAAACAGTTATACGCCGCAACTGTCATGTGTATAATTACACAGGCGGGAGAGCAGAATTTCGGATGTATAGCGCCGGAAACATATCTGGTTATGTTAATGAGTTCGGGAAGAAACTAGAGAATCAGCTCGCGAACCGTAAGTTATACGCGCGCAAACAGACTGTCAATGATCGCTGATACAGTCGGCAAACAAATGTTCGAAATTGCCATCCGCGGCCTGTGTTCGATCGGCCTGTTGTACTGGAAATCAAGCCTCGATTCTCGCACGTCGCAGCCTTTTATTAATTTCGCCAAAGGAAGTCGACTCGCCGCTGGAATTCGGAATACCTCGGCCCGATAGGTATCCCCCGCGGACAAGATTTTCATCTGTCAAACGCGTGAGCGGACGTGCCGGGAGTGCCGAGCGTATACAAAGCAACGCTGCGACGACATCGCCGGGGAGCTATAGAGCGAGAGACAGACAGGCGGACGAGAGGGAGAGATAAGCTGTGCTCCCGCTGAAATACAGACGCCGCGACTGATGCGAATCGTAGCCTGAGCTTTATGCGTGTACGTATACATGTTTGAGGTGCTCTCGTCCGTAATGCTGATGGCTTTTAGAAGCTCCGGATTAGCAATGACGAGTTTCGTCTTCTCTGCTGAGATCATCGCGCAAAGTATATAGCCTCCGAAAGCCGGGCACGAGCATTTTCGCACGTACGTCGAGAACGAATATACAGTTGTACAAGACACCAAGACACCGGGCGACGGAATAAGGATTTAAATCGAGAGCTGCCGCTGCTGGCACGGATCACTGACCGCTAAACTCGCCGCGACTGTATTGAGCTGATGCTTTCGTTCTGTATATGTGACAGAAGGTGCGAGCTCGAGCCAATGTCTAGATTGAGTTACTAACAATAATCGGCACCTTCCACATTCTGGCCTCCACATGCCCGGGTTGAATCTCAAACCAAAACACGAAAAAAAGCTCAACCGTATCACTCAGCGATGTAAACAAGAGCTCGTCTTGAACACACACAGGCTAATTGGCACACTTGAGGTAAGTTTCTCCAAAGTCCCTCTCGTTTGCCCATCAAATTATCCCGAGGCAGCAAGGAGGAAAAAAAAAGAACTTCGAAGACAAACGATAATTCGAGGAGCATTTAGCGCTCGCTCGCGCGGCCACGATGAGGTCATTATCAAATATTTGAAAGCAGCCCGGCGCTGTAAGTAGCTGCACTACCGCTTCTATTTTTAGGAAGCCGCCGCTCTCTCTATGTATGTGTGTGTGTGTAAACTCGCACCTGTGACGTCGGCGGCTTTGTTTACTTTGCGCGCACCGCAAGCTCGCATATATATAGTTACGGCTTCTCTATTTTCACGGGGCACCCTACCGACTGACTTTTAGTATAAGCTATATAGAACAGAAGCCGCGCGCGTTCGAAGCGAGATTATGTACACGTATATTCTTATATCAGTTGAGAATCTCTCGAGGAATTCCTAACCTCATTAGCGAGGCATTTCAATCAAAGCATTCCTCGCGTCCCACTGCGGCTCATTAGAAATTCCGCTCTCTCGCGCCTGAATATGGGCCCGTGATAGAGCGGGGAACCCCCTAAAAACCTAGATTTTGGCCGATATAGTGTCGATTCGGTTGCTCCGAGAGAATTTCGGGCAATTGAAAGTGAAGGCGTTGAGTAACGCTGGCCCTACCAAAGCGAAAAAAATCGGCGCGAAAAAAGAACAACAAAGCCGCGGCACCGATACGGTTCTGGTGAGTGAACCCGGCGGTTATTTCAATGGCGATTGTTGTTTTTTTCTCCGCCTCTTCTTCGTGTTTTTGTCGGACAGTTTTCGTTAACAATCGGGGGCATTAAACCGATGGTGTTATCATCGACGCATGCGAGATGAGGAAAACAACGTTATTAGCGACACACACAGCAAAGGCAGCACACATCAGCTGTAAGGAGCATTAGCGCGGTTAATATCGGTGCGAGGGACAGAGAGGGAGAAAGAGAGAGGCAGGTGACACTGAACACAACACAGCAGACCAGTACCAGCCTTGCGGTCGAGCCGTGGCCCGGAGCGGCGCTCCAGCGACGACACGGTGGTGAGCGTTGCTCGTCGGAGGCACTCGGTCCACAATGGACGGGTCCATTTCCAGAATCATCTGCAGGTCTTCGTCGATGCCGATGTTCACGCGCACCGGCTGCGACACACAGCAAAATCGCCATTCGTTACAAGAGGAGAATCATTTAGGGGGGTTGCTGTCGTCATGGATTTTTTTTTTTTTTTTTTTTTTTCTATAAAATTTACTTCTGCGATTGACGCAAGTGCGTCTCGTCAATAGCGCGTCGATTTTTGGGAATCGGCTCGCGATAACGATGTTTACATTCGAATAAATTGAAAATCCCAGTTTTAAATAGCTTGAAATATCATATACATTCACGAGCAAACAAAACGACGGCGAATCTGGCGAGAGGAGTCAGCGCCCGACTAATCGGTCGATTGAAAATCGGCGACTTTCTGCATCAGATTTACCGCGTCAGTGTCCCTCGATCGATAGCGATTCTACACCTGTTCTCTGGCAGGCGACGGCGTCGACTCTGTTCGCTGCTGGCCAAGAAGCCTCGTGTCGCTCCCTACCGCCGTAGCAGCAGCAGCAGCAGCAACACAACCACCACCACCAGCACTGGCTCTACTATTCTGATCGAGGAAGTCTGTGGCGCCCGACCTTGACAGTCTCGCTAGACTGTCCAATATAGCCAAGTCCGTCAATTGCTGCTGCTGCTGCTGCTGCGGCCTATCCAAAGACAGTGTCGAGCAAGTGTTGGCGTTATTGTTGTTGTTGTTGTTGGAGTCGCCAGCGCCGTAGCAGTTGAGACCCGAGTCCAAGCTGATGGTCTCAGTTTTGGAATCGTCGTTGATCCGCTCGAAGCGCGAGACCAGCTCCTCGAACTCGACGATCTGCCGACGTGCCGCCTCCGACGAGGCGCGATGCATATCCGCACCGCCACGGCTGCCCGAACTTCCCACACTGCTCACTCTACGCTTTGTTATTGTATCGACGCCGCGGCCGCTTTGGCGCTACGTCGAGCTTTTTCGTTTCTGGGAACGACCGATCGGAAACCAGTTATGTAAGCGCATGAGAGCTCGAGCTTTGTGAATTCTTGGAGCGAGAGTTTCGAAATCTTGGAGTCCCGATGCCGTTTGCTCAGCTGGTAAGATCGCGGAGAAATTGGCCGGCTCGAGCGATTCTGGGAAACGGGTTCATTTTCGCGTAGAAGCACTCCGTGCAACCAGCCAGCTACTGGTCATAAACTTGATTCATCTGCGCTCGACCTAACCTCACTTCTCGGAACCAAAACACTCCGATGCATTCGTCCGTCTGGCGACGATTTGCCACGGACTATACTACCGACCATCCGACCAACTATTTAAAAACTCTAATCCGTTCTGCGGCTGAAGCAATGACAGAAACCGATGATCACGGACGCGACGTCGCGATGCTACTACCTCGCGCGTTCCTAACCGCAGCTTTCTGCAGAGCGAGCAAGAGAGACGAGAGATTTTTGGCGTAGCCTCCGACGATGACGCAGACTATACGGTATACGTCGTTGCTGCTTTTCTCTGTTAGAGCTTTTGGCCGGCGGCGCATCCGAGCCGTCAAAGTTTCGCGCGCCGGCGGGGCCGCGCTTCCGAGTTCGACTGTGGCTGCTGCTTGTTATATAGTCATTCATGCTCTCGCGCGAGCCTGGCATAGCTCTCGAGAGAGCGCCGGAGTCGTTTAGCCGTCGACGATATCGACAGTGTTGTGATTGAAAGTTTTTTCTTCGCGCTTTCGAGACTGCACTTTTCACCGCTGTATAGACTCTGTCGACGAATCACGTGTCAATTTTCGCGTACATCTGAACTATTATAAACGAGCATTCGAGTGCAATTTTCAATAACTCGTTTCACCGACTGTGGAAGTGGACAACGGTGACGAAATCACGTGAAACTTTTCAGTCGCTTAAAGAATTTCGTGCTGTTTCGCGATGTTTCGCCGTCGAACGAATCAAATATTCATTAAAAATAAACGCGAGTTTGCGAGTGAGGCACGTTTTAAAGGGTTAAGGTTACGTTAGCTTAAGGTGGGTTCATTCCCGGTGTATTTCGGTACCGCGTTTCGGAGTGGAAATAGCTTTAAGCAAAAACCTGGCGCGCGTATATTTAGCCGCTTGTTTATAACGAGCGGATCAATGGAGTTCTATTTTCGCCAAACATCCCATACATCAATCACCGGTTAAGTGCGGTGTAATAATATTTACGTTCCTGATTTCGCCTTTAGCGATTAATATTCATTCGTTATGTAAAACGTGAAACCATTTATAAATACTGGCGTGCGTGTAGAAATTAACCGTCGACGTCTCGTCGTAAAATAATTATGATTCTCTTGGCTTCATGCACGGCTCGAAAACTGATTTACGGAAATACGAATCTTAGTATAGAGTACAAGAGAAGCCTCTTGAAACTTACGAATCGACGTCAACGTACTATTCCGACGTGTGTGCAAAGCAAATAATGTAGGCAGCCGTATTTACGATCGAGTTTTCATTTACTCCCATTCTCTCTTATCTCTCGAGAGCTTGTAAAACTCGCAGCGAGCAAAGTCTATATACACCGCGTCACATCTGCCGAGTCACTGCTTCAATAAAAATAACCCGTAACTTTTCAAATCTCCCGCGCATATTATACGCTCTTGCCTCGCCGTAAAAGGAAATACTTTTCGCTCGGACTGTGAGTACAGATGCTCTCGAGAAATCCTTCTCGAAGTTGACCGCATAGACAACAGCAGAAGCAGCAGCACCAACAGAAGCCGTACGAGCACGTGATTGTCGCAATTGATCGCGTCGTAAATTCGAAACGGTCAATCCCGGGCAATTAGGCTGGAGGATGGCCTACTCCGCTCTGAGCTCCGATGTCGGTGTATCATGCCGTGTGTGTGTGTGTGTGTATACGCGATCACTTACTGCGTGAACGCGACGAACGACCGAAAATATTGGGCGACGAGAGAGCGCGATTTGAGGTCGGGTTTATTACTGTGCGCGAGACTAATCTTCCTATGTCGCTGTGGATGCCACATCAAAATGAATTAATTTCTGTAATTGCATCTGACGAGCTCTGATCATCGTCGTCGACGCGGATAATAAGTACGAGCACCCGCTGGCAAAACAATGTATTTTCAGCGTTTTCTGATTTGCTCGATGAAAAAGTAGAATAAAAGAAATGAATAAACTCGACGAGTTGAGCGCATCATGCACCGTACACGTGCTCTCTGAGCATGTACAATGTACTTACGTGTACAACTGTGTGTTTGCAAACACCATTCATCATCCATTTGTGAGGCTTAATCTGGCTACTTAAATACGTACGACTGGTTCGCACACTTGTGAAAAAAATTCATCTATACTCCCACAACGAGTTACACAGATGTTCCCTGACTTCCAATGGAACTCTTTAGCTTGCGCACTTGCGCGCGCGCGAGGCTATTATGTGTGAATTAGCATATCGTTACGAAATGGATATTTTTTTAGTACATCGATAACCCCGCGTAAACAGAATTTAAAAAATCTTATCCTCGTCTGTTATTTATTCCATCTGTACAGAAATGACTCACGAGCTAAAAATATAAACAAATCCACGTTTCGACAGCCTTCAGGCGTAAAGTCTCGCCGCGACAATAAGCTTGTAACCGCCGCGCCCTATTGAAAACGATAATGACAATGACAGAGACGCAAGTATTTCCGAACCGTCCGCATCGAAAGAATTCACACGCGCATCTCTCCTCCTCTCTCTCTCTCTCTCTCTCTCTCTCTCTGTCGCGTCGCGCACATGTTTGCGACGTTCCGCACGTGTCGTTTTCCCATATGCCGTCGTCTGCGACAACGAAGATCAGAGTCTCCGACGAGCCGGTTTGCACCGGATCGCGCGCGAGAACACGACCACTTGATCCCGCGCAAAGGACGCTTTCATTGATATAGGCGCGCGAGACGATGCTGCCGCCGCTGCTGTATCTATTACGAAAACTTGCGGCATCTTTTCTCAATACTTCGTTTGTGTACGTAGGTACACAAATACATTATACACATTCCATTTTGCAACGCTTTTCGGGGCGTCCTTTCACTCGCTCGCGTATCGCCTATGTGTTGCGGCTTTCTAAAACACAGTGTGCAGACTCACTCGCAGCGGAGGTGAACGAGCGCGCGAAAGATGATGATTTTGCGAGAGAAGAAACAATTTTGTCGCGTGCGCGCGGGCTGGCATTGAACTAGTTCGAATTAAAATTAGTCTCTACGTGCGCGCGAGTTTTCCTTGCTCGCTTGGATTTCGCGGTTAACCTACTTTTGTATGCGTAACGAGCGTAGCCCTATACGAGTTCGTTATGTCAAAATATTGGGTGAATTTTTGTTCGATCTCGTGACACGCTGCAATTCTCCCCTCGCACGTGACTTGAGCAAAACCGTCCAGACGAAATCCTTTTCTACATAGTATGTAATATATCCGAGTTTTTACGATTGTTGATCGAGGTCGACCTCTCTGCTGCCACACTACGAGTCACGTGCTTCGCTCTCTGTTGTTGTGCTGCATGTGAAAGGATGCTGTGCGGGTAAGTATACTTTCGCAGCCTTCGCCGTTTGCGCGCGATCTCGGATGTCCAGAGGGTTATCTCTAGAGATTTTACTGTATTTTCGAGCAGTTTTGAGGTTACATTTGGCTGTGTTTGGATTTTCTTCCGTTGAGCAACCACGCCAACAACCGGTTCTACCGGTAGCCTTGTACAAACTTCTGCACGGACTCCCGTTGAAAAGACTCGGTCCTTGTTTTTGCCCGCAAGTGATGGACTGTCAACGGAAAGTTTGCGAGCAGATTAAATCTCGACGAGGTTTTACGAATAAATGCTGCGGTCTATTCTGTACTTTGTGAATTGATTTTAGACGAGAATTCATAACGCGAAACTTTCATCAACTTTTGAATAAGACCGTGATATTATAGAAACTCTCAGGCCATTGTTACGAAAGCGCCCCGAGAGCTCTTCGATCATTGCTCAGCGCGAAAGTAAAAAAACCAAGAGTTGAAACGCCTGCAGTGTACAATCGTGGATAATATCGAAGAATCTCGCGTTTGAGCAAGCGATAAGCATCGCGTCCATCAGCTTACCGATCGGATCTGTTCCGCGGCTCTTAACGGCGCGCTGACCCGCGTAATATCGTGTAATCCGATCCGGCCGCGTATCAACTTTCCCGTACGCGCGCGAGACGAAAATGGAAAATTATCGGGGAAATTCAAGATTCGACTCAGCTCGCGATTTATATCGCTCCGCGAGTGCACGCGATCACCCCGAGCGACGAGATTAACTGCGGCCGGTAGCCCGCGTGTGTGTGTTTCGGGTTAATTAGCTCGCGATACGTTTTTCGCGAACGCGTCATCCGCGCACGCGTTTGACGTCAACTGGTGCGTGAAGAGATATACACCCCAGGCTGCAGATTAGAATACAATGTGGTCTCGCAACAATGACTCCCGGGGGGGGGACAGCGGACTGCGCGAAAATTGATTGTAAAAGCCCTTCCGATTATTGCGGCGAACGGCTCATTATCGCGCCGATTATTTCGAGCGTCGAGAGAAAAGGACCTCGCGCTGAGGGAGCTTGCATAATGCCGCGCCGGGAGATTGGAAAAGCGGCCTTAATTCATTCCTCTCTTTAATTCCGCGATGCCGTCAAAGAAACTCATTTTTTAGCGACCCTGCGCTTGACGGGCATCTTCAACCTTGAATGGCGCGCTCTAACCCCCGGGGGAAAAAAGCCAAGCGATATTGTAAAACTGGAGTTTCATTCCTTGAAAATATCCATTAATTAATATCCTTCTCGAAATATTGCGTTGTCGGCGCTGGGGCTGCTACTGCCGTGGGAGAGGCAGGAACAATGCGACGATTACGCCGACAACACAATCATTTCCCGGGGAAAAGCTCGCTTGGGATACAAAGGGCCTGGGCTGCACAATGCGCTGGACAAATGGGAAAGTGCTCTATCAGAGCCGCTCTACGAGAGACCGAGCGCTGATGAATTTTTTTCCCCCCACAATAGCGCACTTTCGCGATTGCAATTTCCCCGCTGCCGAGGCAGTGTAGCGGTAGAGGAGCCGGAAGTCGCGTGCATTAAGATGGCTTTCCAGATACAGTCGACGCGTGCCAGAGCTTTTTTTTACCGCACCGCTGGAAAACAATTACGTCGATACACGTACTCGAGACGGAGGCGTATCTACTTTGCTGCGAAATTCTCATAAGCTCGCAAGCTCGACGGCCATAAACGCGAAGAACTTGCCGAGCAATTGGCTGTAATTGCCGGTCGCCGCGATCAATTCCGTAGCGGCCGGTTCGATATCGCCACGCGTTACGTCACGCGGAATTTTTCGGCTCGTTGTTTTTCTCGGGGTGGATAAAGAACTCGGGCGGTTGATTTTTCAAGCGAGGAATAAAAAATCGTTTCTCTTTTTCTCTCAAACGATGAGGACTCTGTGGTATACAGTTCAATTTTCAGCGCCGGACACTAACTGTGTCGGGCGTTCGAAATGCATATCACGCGGCCGCTCGTAGTTGAAGTGAAAACGAGAGTCATTACGGCGATTCTCCATCCGTCGATTTATCGCTGTGCTCGTGAGTCTCTTCCTTTCGGAGGATGTACGGCTGTTGACTTGGATCATAATAACGAGCATAGGCCTATGCGTATGACTCTAATAAAGTAATGGAAGATGCCCGGCTTTAAATTCTTTCGCTTTATCGGCAGATAATACCGCGTTGTGCGGCATTAAAAATAATATTTTTCCGTCTCTAAAAGACGATTCGACGCGCGGAGTGGCTCGTTTTTATTTATTCATATTTTTCCTTTGATCGCTGTATCGATGCTTTTTCACAAAATATTTGGTACGCATCAGCGTTATTCAATCGTTTGTATTAATCGATAAACCGAGTAATTAAATCTGGAGAAATACTCTTAATCTTAATTTTTAACGAGAAAACATCAGACTGTATTATTCTTCGTTATCGCCGTGACACATGCAGATAAAGCCGCGTCTGTTGGTCCGAGCATTATTTTACTAATGAATTTTTACCTCGCGTTCTCAACCCGCCGGTCTGTTTGTCTTCCGATAATCGATTTCGATCCGCGTTCAATGAGCCGGTTAGTTGCAAACAAGAGAGCGAAAGCACCGAGTCACGTATCGACGAAAGTCGAGGTACTTCGGGACGAAATTTCAAAAACTATATAGCTGTTATCCACATTAATCGACTGTCACCGAGCCCGGAGTGATTACAGATAACGCGCCTTATAATGGCCCGCTTTCTGTGTTGTGTGCACGATTTAGGCGAGTCGTTGTTAATTTTACAGCCTCGTAATGCAAGGCGAGAGCGCGTCCGTACACATCAATCGTATACAGATAAATTAGCGGGCAAACGAGGAATCCGAGGTGCTAAAGTTTTGAGGTTATGCTAAGCTGCTTGTTTTTTTTTCCTCTTGAAAACCCGCAACGATCGAGTTTTTTCCTCTCCTTCTTCTTCGGGACATTTGCGAAAGAGACACTTGTCTCGCTCTCGGCTATTATTCAACGTGCAACTAAAATATCGGTTACTTCATCGCGCGCGCGCGCTGGAAGTTCAGACACTTTTATTCGGCGACATCGTAACGCGATAGCGTTTATTTTCCTCGATCACGATTTCGGGTATGTGACCGGCGAAAAGCAACCCCTGCGCCGCTCCCTCCTCGCAGTCGAGGGAAGGCGAGAGCGAGGGTAGGGATGAGGCTCGTGGGGAGCGCGCAACAGGTGTCTTATCACTCGGCGAGTGCGTGCGCAGTCGACTCCTCGCGCCGCACGTGGGTAGGTCTGTGTACAGACAACAATAGAGTCTATGGACACAATACGCACCTGCCGGTGTCCGGTGCGCGACTCTTGAGCTCGTAGTACATAAAGTCCTGGCTACTGGGCAGCAGAGACAGCGCCTGCTCGAGCTCGTTGCTGTACTCCAGGTCGTCGAGGTGAGCGTCGGCGTTGACCAGCGCCGCTAGGTCGAAGCCCATGTCGATGCCCGACTCGTCCATCTCTCGTTCTTTCTCTCGTCTTATCTGCTGGGATGCTCTACGCGCAATAGGTATACTTATGTACTCGTGCACAGACACTCGCGCACTGCCGTGGGATGCACACCTCCCTGTAATCACTGCGCTATCTACGGCTCCCGGTCCGAAACGAGGCACCGATGGTCACTGGGACGGATACGTTTGCGCACCGGGTTGATTCCCGCAGCTGTTGCCTGTCAATGGGAGTCGCGGACGTCAGCCAGGGTACGCTGCTGCGGCCTACTTTTTGCCGAGATGGCGCGCGCGCGCACCGCCTCTCTCTCTCTCTCTCTTGCTCAGCAGTGTACAGCGGCGATACGTGTGCGTGTACACAGACGTATCGAGTTTGCGCGCTCGCGGCGAGCGCAGCGCACACGCCGGCCGTTGATCGGAGAAAGAGAGATCGCGGATGCGCCGCCAGAGGAGGTGACACTTGCGCCGAGTGGCGGGAGTCGTCGGCGAGTGTGTCTTCCCGCGGCACCTCTGGCGCCATCTGCCGGCCGGCAGTGGCTCGCCGCACCAGAGTCGGCCTCGATCTACTGAGAGTCGACTTTCGGCGGTTGCGCTGCCGCGAATTATTTTGCGACTTTTACGCAATACACGCGGTTTTTCCTTTTGTTTTTGCAAACATTTCCCCGAAGCGCTTAGGTATTGTATTTTCACCGGTGCGATCGCTCGGAATTATCGGCGACGCGCTTAACGATCGCGAGTTTCGAATCTTTTTTTAGAAAACGAATTTTTTCCTTATCTCCGACGCTCTTGGGCCGCTGTGCAATTAGCATAGACTCGTAAAAAGAAGCATAATTTTTAATGCGTCCTTTCAGGCGCACTCCGGAGGATTCTCCGACTCGAATCCCCCGTGAATCCGGCTGTATCTTCTCGCAGCTTGTTCGCCGATCCAAGCAGCTGGTTTTTCGAAATAACGGGAAAAACGCTGCGAGAGATACAGCGTTTTGCAATCTCATTTCACCGAGTCGCTTCCATCAAGCGCGCGCATATTAAACGCCCTTTGTACCGCGACTGCAAAAGAGCCCCCGGCGCGGCGGAGCCGACTCCTAATTCCACACAATGCCGGAAAATTATCTCGCGCCAGTCATGCGAATTCTTTCGAAACAGTCGATCTCCGACGTGTACACACAGAGACGCACTCGACAAAGCTCGAGGGGCTGTACGCCCGCACAAAAGCTTTATTACCCCTGCCATTGTGCCGCCGCTGCCGCGTCCTTTGCAAGGGTGCTGCGCTATACACAGCGGAGCGGGAGAGGGAGGAGATGTTAAGTAGGCCAAGCTGCAGTGTGCATATAGCTTCGTCGTCGTCGTCGTCGTCGTCTGGCGAATGCCCTCGCGTCAAGTACAAGGTGAGCGGGTATATTTCGCCGAGATTACTCGAAGCGCTGGCTGCTTTTTTGTTTATAATCAAGTGGAGGATTTTCGCAACGCTTGCGTCGCCAGAAATGCACCGACTCAGCGGAACCGCACCGCGGCTGCTTCCTCGTGTTTGTCCTTATGCAACGATGGCTCAATCGAAAACAATCGAATCCCGAGCAGCCCGAGTGTGCGAACGTCGAGTGGGTTCATTGATGCTCGAAGCTCGACGACGATGGGCTTGCTCATCTGGTGGTTCCTGCTGTGTCTCGGACTTACCGAGGCCAAACTGCCCGAGGAGGTGTCATCTCGGCTCGACGAGTACTGGCATCTGTACAAGGTGAAGACGCGGCGCCCAGGGCGCGAACTATACGAGTTTTCGATCGAGGTTCCATTTTAAAGTGTTTGTTTCGCCAGATGCGACACAACAAGACCTACACCGGGACGCTGGAGGCCGTACGCCGCGAGGCCTGGGAGGACAATCTGCTCAAGATCTACGAGCACAATTTGCTGGCCGCCGCCGGACACCACGAGTACATTCTCAGGGACAATCACATCGCCGACCTCAGCACTTCCTCCTACATGCGCGACCTGGTATGTCAAACTCTATCCAAGCTCCTCTGATTCGTCGCACTGGACTAATACCATCGACGAAAACAGGTGAAACTCGTCCCGAGCCGTCGACGTCGTCTCGGCGACGACGACATGGTGGCGGCGGTGCTGCACGACCCTCGTCACATCCCCAAGTCCTTGGACTGGCGGGAGAAGGGCTTCGTGACCAAGCCGGAGAACCAGCGCAATTGCGGCAGCTGCTACGCCTACAGCATCGCGGGAAGCATAGCCGGTCAGATCTTCCGGCAGACCGGTATGGTCGTGCCCTTGAGCGAGCAGCAGCTCGTCGACTGCAGTACGCAGACCGGAAACCTCGGCTGCTCCGGGGGATCACTCAGGAACACGCTGAGATACCTCGAGAGGTCCAAGGGACTCATGACCGACAAGAGTTATCCGTACACGGCTAACGTAAGTTGACGAATCGTGCTTGATTTTTTTATGTCGACGCAAGTGCGGGAATTGTTGTCGAACGAAGAAGGAAAAATTTTTCGATCCCTCCATTGACTTATCGCCCACTTGTCAATTGACAAGCGTTGCAAACACGATTAACGCGCGTTATGACTCCGCGTCGCTTCAATTTGTTAACACGCTCTCTCGCCGATTATTTCTCCGACAAATTTCAGAAATGCTCGAGTCGCGCTTGTGTGTATTCGTCATAAAATACCGTGAAGACTCTGTAATCGATTATCCTCTCCCGCACAAATTAGTGGGTTCGTGGAAAACTCTGAAAGGCATTGTTCCCCTACATTCTTCCTTATCACCTGCACTCTCGACTCGGTTCTCACCATTTGTGTCAATATTGAGTCGAATAGCGCTCATCGATAACGCGAGCAATGGAACATTTGATCCAACTGGATGTACGCGTGCCTCGCAAAAGCAAGGCGTATGCAAGTTTCAGAAAAAGCTGAGCGTCGTGAATATCACCGCTTGGGCCATCCTGCCGGCGCGCGATGAGCGAGCACTCGAGGCCGCGGTTGCCACAGTCGGACCGATTGCTGCATCCATCAACGCCAGTCCCAGGACCTTCCAGCTCTACCAGTAAGTACGATCGGAGACTTTTTCAAATTCGAAACAATATTAACCAGGCTACCCTGTGATCGACAGCTCTGGAATCTACGACGATCAGACCTGCTCTTCCGACCTGGTAAACCACGCGATGCTGATCGTCGGGTACACGCCCAGCTATTGGATCCTGAAAAACTGGTGGGGAGAGAACTGGGGAGAGGACGGCTACATGAAGCTCAGGAAGGGGAAGAACCGATGTGGCGTCGCCAACTACGCCGCCTACGCAAAAGTTTGACGCGTTTGTTTATATCTTTCGTACGATTGTTTAAAAAAAATATATATATATAAACGAGAACTCATCGTGTCGTTCATTCGATCCCGAGATTCCCCTTGATTGGCTGTAAGTAACTCAATCGATAAATCCATCCGCAGAGCTGCTCCGAGTTCTGCACGCGACCTTTAAAGTAGCGCTATAATGTCACGCGCCGAGGCACCGACGCGACGTGCCCCTGTGCATCGGCACGTAATATTACGCCGCGTCATCCCCGGAGCGCGAGAGCAGGCTCGGCGCGAGTGACAACTCGAGAACGGGACTGCTGTGTACAAGCCGATCGTCGATTCCAGCGATAGTCGCACAGTAGGTTTATACGTCTGATAAAAAAGAAGAGCGTAGCTCGAGGCGAGATGAGAATTTATGACGAACGCAGTAGACGCGCGAATCGCAAGAGCAATTGAATTAAAAGCCGCTTGGGTATACGCGCGAAGACGTGCTCAGGTAGTTTAGCACCTCCGATCGAGACGTGCTCGAGCTTCTCGGAAAAAATATATCCAAGCTCGCGATGCATTTTGGCGCGTATATAACGCGTGCACGGCGGGACGGGATTTATTATGTCTCTTGTCTCGCTCAGCGCTGCTCCATGCACTCGAATGTGTAGGTACGTATATAGATATACATCATCGTGCGCCGACGCGCAGCGTAACGAGATTTTGCCAGACTCGCGCACTTGCTCTCCTCTCTCCCTCTCACACTGGCTCTCCGGGGCGTCATGATGAGGGTCGGAAAGCCCTTTTCAAAATTTTTGCGTCACCCGGTTATGGGAAAATTAACTTTGACGCGGTGCACTGCGCGCGCTCTCGGCGCGGGGAAATTGAGTTTCCGGGTGAGAACGTCGAGCTCTGGCCGCGACGCAAAATAAGCGAGAGGGCGTTTTTCGAGCGAGTGCGATTTCGCCGCTGTATACGCGCTGCTGCAGAGACAAGAATGGGATGTGTGTGCTATGTTTTATTTTTAATTATACAAAATTCACCTACTGATTTTCAATGCTCAGACTGCTAGAGCCTCCTTCTCGAGCGCAAATTCTTGGCGCTCTTGATGTTTTTCCATCCCATGGAGTTGCTTTGCTTACTCAGGAATACCTCGACGGAGTAAATCGCGAAGGCGAGTATCATTCCGATGAGGAGGAGCAAGAGGTGCGGACAACTGGAACCATATTGTCAAAAAGGCATATTGGATTTATGGGGATATGACAGCCATCGCTTCGTTGAGGTCCGAGTTAATGATCAACCAATAATGCAACTCTCCAAACATTCTTGCAAGCGTAGTCTATTTTGTTAATTTCAAAAGTGATAGGCATGAGTAAGTAGAATATTGTTAAGGGGCCACCATACTCTCTTCATTCTTCCTCGCAACATTAGAAATCGTAAAAAGTTTGGTAGCCTCTCACTTCATAGAAAAGCGAATTAATGCTCCGTATTTCAGAACAGCTTATATCTAAGAAAACACCTAATTTCCAGTAACTAGCATTCCCTAGTAGGCCGATCCCAGAAATATAAGTTAACTTGCGTAGCGCTACCGAGTTATTATTTTTATTGAAAATTCTACATGTCATCTGTATATTAACATTAGATTAATATCTTTCAAAGATACTTATTTGCCATTACGTCTTTGCAGTTGCTACCTGTCAAACTGTTGCAAGTAAATCCAACGACGCTTGGAGCTTTTTTGTAGTAGAAATAATCAATAATAAAGTTATTGCCGATATTAGCACGAACTGCATGAGGAATTAAAGAGCATGTAAACATGATTTGAATAATAAGGCAATTTTTCGTGTAAACTATATGGTGAGATTTAAGAAAGTGCATTTTTAAAGCTAAGAAATATTTGTATTCTTCAAGCTGCAAGAATAATTTACACATTTTGCTTAATTCATTGACTCTTTAATTTTTTCATAACTGGCAAATTTAACTTGATTCTTTTTATTTTTTATACAATTTACTCGGTATAATACTTCAATTTAGATTTATTAACATCACCTCTGCGAATCGGTCATAATAACACGTGTATTCTATTGGCTCATGATGGACATAGTATATAGTATATTTCGATCAATAAATTCTAAGAATAAGAAATTGATAAAACGTAATAGATGTTCTGCAAGTCACTACTGGAATGGCATGATTCTTGGGGAAATCATAACTCTAATTGTCATGGCATTCGCTTAAATATTTAGATCCCTTTGCGATTCATGTCAGTCGAGCAATGCGACACATAACTATTATTATTATTCGGTCGATATGCAGAATACAACGCACTTATAATAATTACTAGATATCTTTATAAAAACTCAATTAATATGGTAATGTATATACTTTGAAGAACGTTATAAAAATGTAAGCATTTCTGCGTGAGAACATAGATTTCCCGCCGAGCTCTTACAATTTTATAATCCAATATTTGCGACAATCGAATTGATCCACACACACTTTTTAATTTTCAACCACTACGCTACAATACAGGTTCTGTGCAAACTATGTGTTTTACATTAGTATAAATGCCATGATTAACCAAAATAACTTCCATTAAGCACAAAGTTATTGACATCATAATTCCTACTGCAAGCAATATCAGATGCGGAGCAAATTCATAAATATTGATGCTTGCCACGCTTAAAACATCCTTTCGGCATGGTGGCTTTCGGTGGGACCATCTTAAATACTGTCGTTGAGTTAGTCCTACTTCATTGATTTTAGTAAACCTAACAATAAAAACCATTCAACAAGTTTATACGACGCAAAAGAAAAAAAAAACATATTGATTAATGCCTACCCGACTCTTGCAATTTCTACAAAACTACTGTTCATAGTTGCTCCAAATGCCGTGCGAGTAGGCCGTGCGACATGCACCTCCATCAACTCACAAATTTCGCGATTATCGAACAGTTTATCAATGATGGGATATCCAACAACTGGATGCGTGTGATAGGCGAATCCGCCTTCTTTTACCAATCGTATACCCTTGTCGGGATTCATTAGTTTATCGTTTTCCGGAAGCTTTGTCCAATAATTATGGTAGAATTGAGTCGTATCCCAATCAGGTTTCTACAAAAATGAAAAAATTTTGTAAAAAAGATTATTTAATATTTAAATAAAAAAAATGTTTTACTTTAAGAAAGAATTCCAAATAAACCATCGATTCCGAGGCCATTTTCATGTGCAATTTGCCAAACTCATTGAGAGAATCATTGATCTTATAAATTGGTTCATCCAAACGAGCAGATACAACACAAGCCGAGTAATAATTATACATCAGTAGACCAAACATCATTACAAAAAAGAAAGCAATGCGTGTAGATGTATGGTTCATCTCAATATCTGTGCCTAGTCAATGAAAGACAGCTATAAAATACAATTGTGTTGTCGTTGTTGTTGCACATACTTACCTTGTTGGCATAAGGCTCCCACTATTAGCAAAAATGAGTTTGAAATTCGTATTATGGTACTATCCAATCCTTCAAATTTTAAAACTATGACTAAAATTATAATCGATAATACAATAAAAATGATTGTGATGAACCAAACTATGTTTTCGAAAGGACGTAATATCTCTTGTATTTTTATACTAGTAGGTTGGGGATTCCGAAATATAAAGCATGTTCTGTAATAATAAAAGATCCACTAGGCTAGGGCGTAGAAACATTTTTTTGAAGATTCCATACTGCTTACCTGAACGGCCAGGCTTGATGAACATATTTCATCATGTATGTTCTCTGACTGGTTATAGTAAGTGGACTTCCTGTAAAATCAGCCGTACTATTAATCATAGACCATGCTAGTGGACCTTGTGCATCACCTGGCAGCCACGGGGCAGTTTCATGTGATTCCAAGCTAAAATTTATTTTAATACATTGTTCGAATTACATTATTTAATTAAACTGAAAGCTTACCTAAAATTGTACAAATCCGCAAGATGGCTGATAAGTTGAAATCCAAACTTAGTTATTGCATCTCCCACGCTATTTTCATAATCGTTGAAATAGTCTTCTAATGACATATTATCCGGTCTATATATTAGCTATCATATTGTTGATTATATAACCTTTTCATTTATATTAGGTGCTGCTAAAAAAAAATTTTAAATACTTATTACTACTCACCTTAAAATATGTCGCTTTTATGACGAGCTGTTCCAGGTTTGATCTTCTTTCAAATTTTGTTTGCAGCAGAGTTATTCTTAACCCCTCTTGATAATTCCATCTGCCAAATAATGTCACCTTCATTGGCATGCCTCGTTCCTTAGACATATTGTAGACATCGTAAAGTTCATATTGGTCTTCGGTATCATTCAAAGGTACCACAGCGATCAAATCCGTTCCAAGTCCAAACGCTCGGTCATCAATTAATTCCAACAAGTTTTCTAGATTAGATCCTAAGATTATCCAATAATGCAATTCGCCAAACATTCTATAATCCGATGCCTACGTACATACACATGATTGTTCATAAAGTGAAACTAGATATGAATAATGGATCTTTTTTTGAAGGATCAAATAACTTAAATTCATATAAAATAAACAAAATGATTCTTCAAAAACGGATCGTTTGTTGCATTCATATAACTTATTTACTTCTGAAAATATTGATGAAATTTCTTCAACATTATAACAACCAGTATCGAGGAAAACGCCAATTTTCAAGTACATGGTATGCGCTATTTTACTGATTTCAGATTCATTTTTAAATTTCTTGACGTTAACAGTAACGCCATTGCTGCTAAATTTTTTTATTAGTAACAAGTTATCTAAAACATAAGAAATATCTTATCACCGATTAAACTAAAAAATTGAGTAAATTGAACTATATGAGACAGCTTTAATTCCACAAGTTGAAATCCTCGTTTTGATTAATAATTAATTAATACCTTCTATCATATTACAACTAAAACCCACAACACTCGATGCTTTTTTATAATTAAAATATTCAATAATTAAGTCATTTTCTATATTAGCTTGAATATTTATAAAAAAAGTAAATAAAAATACTAAATTCATTTTGACTGTAAGACATAACTGAAAAACATTTGTTAATACTCTAAAGAAAAAGAACTTCAGCTTTATAATAGAAAATAGAAAGACAATCAAGATATTGCAGGATTTCATTGGATATTACTTAAGTAAATGTTATTCAAACAAGTCACGCGATGTCTTGATTGACAATCTAATAAGGATTATGCTTATATGATATTCTTTATTATTGATATAATCATCTAGGCCTTAATACGTTGTTTTATTTTCACTGCACAATCAAGTGTCTCAGATGTTACTATTGTTAAGAACGTTTAATTCTTATATTTTCAGTAAATTATTGTACTATTTATCTAATATAAAAATACAATCAACATGTAGCAGAAAAACTATTTAATTTTCAATATTTATGTGTGTAAAGATACATTTCGCATACAATTTCATAATCATTTCAATATAAATACTTCGATTAACGAAAAGTATTTCAATGGCACACAGATTTAGCGCGACTATTATTCCAATCATCAGTAGTAGAAGATGTGGAGCAAACTCATAAATATTGATACTGGACGCACTCAATATATCTTTACGACAGTGTGGTTTTTTGTACGACCACCTTAGGTACTGCCGATGCCGAAGACCGACTTCGTTGATTTTCGTCAATCTTTGAACATATTGTAATAGAACATGTAATTAAAACACAAAGCTTACAATTTAATTACTTAATTTGTATAAAAATAATCACCCGACTCTTGCTATTTCTACAAAACTACTATTCATAGTTACTCCAAATGCCGTACGAATAGGACTTGCTAAATGCACTTCCGTTAGTTCACAAATTTCACGGTTGTTGTAAAATTTGTCTACGAATGGGTATCCTACCTCCGGATGCGTGTGATAAGCAAATCCACCATCTTTCACTAATCGCATACCTTCTTCAGGATTGACAATTCTCTCTTTTTCCGGTATTTTTAACCAATGATTGTTATAGAACTGTTTTGTTTCCCAATCAGGTTTCTGTAATCCACAGCAATGTTTCAAATTTAAAGTTATTAAAAATATTTTACTAGTGAGAGTAGTGGAGTATAAAATTTAGTTATACTTTAAGAAAAAATTCTAAATAAACCATTGATTCCGATGCCATTTTCATTTTCAGTTTTCCGAATTCATTAAGAGAATCGTTAATCTTAAAAATGGGTTCATCTAAACGAGCGGACACAACAGAAGCCGAGTAATAATTATACATTAGGAAACTATATATCAATATGGAAAAAAATGCTATACGTGTTGACAAACGATTCACTTCTACATCAGTTCCTATAACAGAAAAAATGAGTCATTTTAAGGAATGAAAAATTGGATAAATATTATGCGGTTCTTTACCTTGTTGACATAGTGCACCTATAGTCAATAAACTTGAAATTGAAACTCTCATTGAAATAGAATCAAATCCTTCAAAATGCAATACTGTAATCAAAATTATTAATTTGATTAAAAAACATATAACCATTAAAAACCATATGACTTGCGTAAAAGGTCGCAGAATTTCTTGCAATTTTATGGTGGTAGGTTGAGGGTTCCGGAATATAAAGCAGGTCCTACAAAGAAAGCTAATAGTACTTAAAAAAAAAAAACTATTAAAAACATGTTTAATTTTATAAGTTTACCTAAAAGGCCAGTCTTGATGAACATATTTGAACAAGTAGGTTCTCTGATTGGTCATTGACAGAGGATTTCCTGTAAAGTCAGCCATATTATTAATAATAGCTCTCGCCAGTGGACCTTGAACATCGCCAGGTAACCAAGGTGGCGTTTCATGAATATCTAAGCTAAATATATTAACTTTATCAGATTATAAACTATTATCTAACAAAATTAAATCACGTTTAGTTATAAAATTTATTTCTACCTAAAATTATACAAATCTGCAAGATGACTTATAATGTGAAATCCAAATCTTGTTTGCGCATCTCCAGTAGTATCATCGTTGACGTATTGAAGTAGAGTCATGTGCGCCGGTCGATATGTTAGCTGAAATAAAATGCTGATTAATTAAAATTTGTGACATTTAACTGTCTTTTATCAGAAGTCGATTAAAATCACTTTGAATAATGCTGCTTTTATCGTAAACCTTTGCAGGTTTGCTCTTCTGACGATTTTCGTTTGTACCAATTCAACAGTTAAACCTTGTTTTGTGTCCCATTTTCCAAAAAATGTCACATTTAGCAAAGTGCCACGTTCTTTGTATATGTTGTAAACGTCATAGAGCTGGTATTGGCTTCCATAGCTATTTGAAGGTATTGCAACAATTAAATCTGTCGAAAGGCTAAAAGCTCGGTCGTCTATTAGATTGAGTACATCTTTTAGATTAGATCCAAGTATTATCCAATAGTATAATTCACCAAACATTCTGTAGTCCGATGCCTGCATCAATTACATATTTTGTTTAAACAAAAAGAGACGAAGTAGAATAAAAAGTATTTGTTTCTGTTTAACTTTTTCTTACTTCATAAAATATAGAAGATATTTGTTCAGTGTTATAACAACAAATGTCCAAGAAAACTCCTATTTTCCAGTAACTAGTATATGCTATCGGACTTATTCGAGAGTGTTTATTATATTTATTGATAGAAGCTGATATACTATTTTTACTGAGATCTTTTATTAATGATAAATCATCTGCATAAGAAAAGGTAAAAATTATAATCTCATTTTACAATGAAATATCACAAAAGCTTCATATATTTTTATATACCTTCGATTGAATTGCAAGAAATACAAACAACCTTTGATGTTTTTTTAAACTTAAAATAATCAATAAGAAAGTCATTATTTACCACAGCTTCAATATTTAGCATCAAACAACATAGACACACAAAATTTAAATACATATTTCAAAAGTTGTGACAGTTATTAAATCATGGAGCAGAACACATTTTTTGTTAAAGAGAGCATAAAACACACCTATTTGTCACTATGGAAAAACGAAATCATAGTTAAAGCATCGCGTGTTATACTTTCTATGTTCCTGGGATATTTATTATTAATGTATCTATTTAGACCTTGAAACATAGTTTGTGCATAATTATCTTTGTGATTTTAATAATTTTATATTCATAAATGTCATACAAGCTAGGCATAAATATATATATTAATATAATTTCATATTTTTTCATAATGCGCTGTACATATAATTATAGGTTAGCAACCGAGAAGAATTCGTGAGGTTTAAGTTTCGCATGAAAAAAAGTGTGTATCAAACTGTGTAACTTTTTTCCTAGCTATCTTTCACACGTGATCGACGCAGGGCTTACACAAAGCCGGATACCTTGTATTATAAGTAAAATCAATCTAGAATTGGTTTTAAAATTCTTGTGGAAACTTTTTTCTCAAATATGTGCAACTAGCTGTTTTTCGGCGCAGCGAAATAAAATCGCATTTTATACAAAATCAGCGCATGTATAGTGCATTCTTCATTTCTTTTAAAAAATATCATAGCTAATATAAATACTATACTTCACTTTTTATAAACAAACAAATATATTCTGAAAAAAGTAAAATTTTAAATTTGATATAATATCCATATTTGAATATGATTACTTCTATGGCACATATAACTAATGCTAATATGATTCCAGTAAACAGTAGTAACAAATGCGGTGCAAACTCATAAATATTGACGCTGGATGCACTTAAAATATCTTTACGGCAACGTGGCTTTCTGAATTGCCACCTGCTCAATTGTCTTTTCTGCAATCCAACTTCAGAAATCTTGGTCAACCTAAGATTGCAGGAATGAAAAACAGAAATAAATTATGGGAAAAAATTTTGACATTATAATATCATAATAGTTACCCGACTCGAGCGATTTCTATAAATGTACTGTTGTAAGTCACGCCGAATGCATTACGCGTCGGCCATGCCAAGTGTACTTCCATCAACTCACAGATTTCCCGATTGTCATACAGTTTTTCCACAAATGGATAACCCACGTCTGGATGTGTATGATAAGCGAAACCACCTTTTTTTACCAGTAACATACCTTGTTCAGGGTTCATAAATTTTTCTTTTTCTGGTACCTTAAGCCAATATTTGTTATAAAACTGGACTGTTTCCCAAGTTGGCATCTGCGTGTTATATAAACAGTTTCTAATACATACATTTAGGAGGATATGGAAACTTATGTTTTATTACTTAAATTAATCGAGCGACAAATTTTAATTACAAGTTTTTCATTATATTTATTTGTCAAAAAGAAACTAATTTCTTCTTTTTTGAAACTATCAATTTTACTTTACTTTGAGAAAGAATTCCAAGTAGAACATTGATTCGGTTGCCATTTTCAAATGCATTTTACCAAATTCGTTAAGCGAGTCATTTATTTTGAAAATCGGCTCATCTAAACGTGCTGATACAACACTGGCTGAGTAATAATTATACATAAGTAGGCTGAATATCATAATAAATAGGAATGCGATTCTCGTTGAGTAACGATTCATCATAATATCAGTACCTAAACACACGACAAAAAGATTTTTTAAAACATGCTTATTTGTGGATGATCTGTTATATTTATTAATTGAAATGTTTAATTACTTTGTTGACATAATGAACCAATCATAAGCAAAACCGAATTGGAAAATCGCATCGTAGCTGTTTCAAACCTTTCAAAACGTAAAACCATCACTAAGACTGTCACGCCAATAGCAACTAGCATAGCCATTAAATACCAAATTATTCTTGCAAATGGTCGCAGGATTTCTGCTATTTTTATGGTTGTAGGTTGAGGATTTCGAAATATAAAGCATGTTCTGCAAAATTTACACATAATATCATGAGGTACCAATTAAAAAATTGTTCATTATTTATTTTCTCACCTAAAAGGCCAATCTTGATGTACATATTTTAATAAATAAGTCCTTTCTCTAGTCATGGTTAGTGTATTACCGGAAAAGTCGGCTGTATTGTTTATGACGGCTCGTGCCACTGGACCCTGTTTATCAGTTGGCAACCATACAGGACTCTCATGAGGTTCTAAACTAAATGCATATTAAAGTAAAATTTATGTTTTTTTTTTTCATTAAAGTGCTTTTTTTAACTGAACATTGTTGTGGACAGCGACATTGTACGGCACCCTTTATTACCACCTTATGGGCCTCTTAGCCCTCACCTCTCTTTCCCAGGCCGAATGACGCCACGAACGGTACGACAATAAAAGGAATAAGAAAAATGTGGGAAATCGCAAAGTGCGCATTTTCGTAAGCATTGTGCGAATTGTGTCTCCCTTGTAATTTATGTACTCTGGTTTGTAAAATAAAAAGAGACTCTTTGGTGATCAGCATAAACGTCACTGCCACCGTTATTGAATCCTCCACTTCACCCCAAAAATATTCTATTTTATCGTACCTAAAATTATACAAATCGGAGAGATGTCTCATTATATGATATCCGAATTTCATCTGCGCATCTCTGGTGGCGTGCGCATAATCGTTGAAATACTCCTCTAATGACATTTGAGGTGGCCGGTACGTTAGCTGTTGAATAAATTATACCTATAATTTTTACAGTCTTATTAAAACAAAGTAACTTTTAATAGCTTAAACTTGCCTTGAAATACGCTGCCCTAATTGTAGAACCTTGTAAATTTGATCTTCTTTCAAATTTCGTCTGAAGCAGACCAATGCTCAACCCTTGCTGATATTTCCAAGTACCGAAAAATGTGACATTGATTGTATTACCTTTTTCCTTAGACATATTGTAAATATCGTAAAGGTTATATTCATCCTGAGTACTGTTTATCGGCACTGCAATGATCATGTCGGTTGAGAGTCCAAAAGCTTGGTCATCTATGTTATTTAGCACTTCTTCGAGATCGTGACCCAATATTAGCCAGTAATGCAGCTCGCCAAACACTCTGTACTCAGATGCCTTAAAACCAATTCCTTATATAGTATTTTTATGCAACTTTTTTTTACGTATAAAGCTTCCTTACTTCAAAAAACATTGACGAAACCTCTTGATCATCGTAACAACGAGTGTCAAAGAAAATACCCATTTTCCAATAATTAGTGCACGCCACTGTGCGTATTTCAGACGCATTAGTTAATTTATGAAGAGTTACTGATATACCATACTTACTGAAATGTTTTGCTAACAATAAGTCATCTGCAAGAAAAAAATGCACGTTATGTATGACGTAAATATAGTACACTACACCTGTTTACTTTTACCTTCGATCGTATTGCAAGATATTCCTAATATACTTGGTGCATTTTTGTACTTAAAATAATCGATAAAAAAGCCGTTTTCTATGCTCGCATGCACGTTCGATAACCAACCGTAAACTACCACAAGCATTAAATTCATTTTCTGTACTGTAATCAAATTATTATCAAACATTAGCATAAAGACACGATGATATGTATTGTTAGCAATCTCAAGAAACTCTTTCTTATACTACGCAATAAGAAACAAAATGTCACTTATAACATCGCGTGACTATTCAATGCGATACTTACGAAATACTGCATTCTTAATATGGCTAGTTAGGTCTCTGGAATATGTTTTATTTCAATAAAATAAAAATGAATTTACATTAAATATTACTGTACGTATGCAATACTGTCTACGTTGATAACATTCCAAGGAATCGAATTCCGGTGGTTAGAACGCGCTCGCGCTATCGGTTCGGCCGCGGTAAAGGATTTTCCGAAAACCAAAATATTTCAAGTTTTCGAAATCGGGCTGGATGAACCCCTTGGCAGTCGATTCGAGGGGTCTGCTGGGCCCAGAAAGTTAGGAACTTATTACTTTATGGGTTTAAATACATAAAAAAGTTGAACTTAGTCAAAATGAAAATATATTCCATATTTAGAACAACAAACAAACGCGCTTTTTATGTACCAACCAATAAGACGACAAATCTCGAGCGCACAATTCTTTTAGGTAATAAAGTGAACTTTTATTGCTCGAAGTCGCCTGTCAATAGGATTTTAATGAATAGTTATTGAAACAAATTGTTTATCTATTATTCCGTATTACATCAACAATTTGTAATAAAGTAGAACAATGTCTTCCCTGCATTCTAAAAATAATTTACAATCCAAATTTATCAAATTGAATATGAATCTCAAAGAACAGCGTTAAATAGTTAGAACAAATACCTCATTTTTGATTGTTTATAGCTTTGAATGACCACTTCGGCAATCAGCAATGCCAAGGCTAGCATCATGCCTAGCGCTAGAATAATTAGGTGAGGCGCAAACTCGTAAATATCCGTACTTGAAATATTGATGACTTCTTTACGACAGCGAGGTTTATTTGACGTCCACCTTGTCAATTGTCGGCTTCGAATACCCACTTCCGACATTTTGGCAAATCTTTAAAATATTTCTTAACAATACATACACTCATTGAAATATTGAGGCGTAGTAGAAAAATAATTACCCGATCTTTGTCATCTCAACGAAGCTACTGTTGTAAGTAACGGCAATAGTAGAAAAGATCTTTGGCTGAACGTGCACCTCCATCAGCTCGCAGATCTCCCGGAAACTGAAGGTTTGATCGATGAGCGGATATCCAACGTCTGGGTGCGTGTGATAAGCAAATCCACCCTGTTGTACCAGACGTATTGCCTTCTCTGGATACATAAACTTATCTTCCTCGGGAATAGTCAGCCATTTTGTCTTGTAGAACAATTCAAGCTCCCGTTGGGGTATGCGCCGTATGATAAAGTTGAAGTAGATCATTGGCTCCGAGGCCAGCTTCAAGTTACTTTTTGCAAGCTCATTCAGAGAATCGTTGATCTTGAAGATCGGTTCATTCAGGCGAGCTGAAACGATACTCGCTGAGTAGTAATTGTACGTTAGCAGACTGAATATCATCAAGTAAAGAAAAACTATGCGCGTAGACAGGTGGTCCATCGCGTAACTGGTACCTAATGAAATTCAGGAGCATTCTTTTATTAATTTGCTTCTCAACAACTTTTAGCAATTTTTCTCCGGTGAAGTATCTTACTTTGTTGACATAGTGCTCCCAAGACCATCAGGAAGGAATTCGAATAGATAGAGTGTGAAAGTTCTTCTTCATATCGAAAGGTCAAAGATGCTATGAAAAAGAATATTACCAAAAATACAAGCATCAAATACCAGCTTTTCGTGGAAAATGGGTGAAAAATCTCATTTATCTTTATTTCCTTCGGTTGTGGATTACGGAATATAAAACAAGTCCTGCACGGAAAGTGTGACATTTTCATAATTAATTGCTCGCCTATATTAATGTCCATAAATCGATCAGGTTCGAAAATCTTTAAGAATTCTTACCGAAATGGCCAAGTCGGGTAAACAAATTTTATTAAACCAAGTCTCTCTAAAGTCATGACCACTGGACTACCAGTAATCTGTATTTCATTTTTTATGAGCGCTCGCGACAGCGGACCAATCGTATCTCCTGGCTTCCACACTTGCACCTCTCCAAAGTTAAATCTATCATTCAACTTATCAGTTTATACTGAGTCAGCATTTGACAACGATAATTCCAACTTACGTGATATTGAACATTTCCGAAAAGTGCTTCAATATTATAAAGCCAAACTTAGATAATCCATCTTTTGATTTAGTTGAATAATCCTGCAGGTACTCTTCAATAGACGTATTCTTAGGTTTATACTTACTCTGTAGAGTGTGATGAAATAAACATTCAGGTCAGATTCGCACTGCACTCGGATTTTGCGTAAAATCCTGCAATACATACCCCAAAGAAGGCAACTCTCATATTGATCCCGTGAAGATTGGCACGCCTCAGAAATTTGCTCTGTGTGAGAGTAAGACTGAGCTTGGTGGTGCAACTCCAGCTGCCCAGGCGAGTGACGTTGATCTGTCCCCCGCCGTCCTTCCATGGGTTGTACATGTCGTAGAGCTCGTAAGTGTCATTGACGAGGATCGACGGCACTGCGATCACGAAGTCCGTTGAGAGCGTGAAAGCGCTGTCGTTGATCTTACTCGTCACGTTCTCCAACTGTCAGCCCAGAACCAACCAGTAGTGCGACTCGCCGTAAAACCACTTATTTGACGCCTATTAAACGGAAGAAAATTTACTTACTTATGTAACAAAGAATTCAAGTAAGTACTTGCTAAAATTTCCGCGGTGTTTTAATTGTCATAATAATATTTACTATACTATATATTACAAGGATATCAAAATATAACAATAATATACTTCTGTAAATATCCAACTGAGTCTGTAACTATCGTAGCACCTCAGATCCAAGAAAATTCCCAGTTTCCAATACGTTGGAGTAACTAGGTATTTTACATATGAAGGGCTCTCTAGTTTTGTAATGATGCTTCTAATGCCCACTCGACTAAAATTTTTCATTAACACGAGATTATCTACGAAAACATATTCCGTTTATTTTGGTCCAAGCAATATGCTCTAGAATGATGCAGTAATTTTTTAACGTTACCTGATTCGCTATCGCAAGAGAGTCCAACTACACTTGAAGCTCTTTTGTGCACAAAGTAATCCAGTATAAAATCATTTTTATCGCACCCATGAATTTTATTGAAGATGCACAGTAGAAATAAAAATTTTATATTCATTACACTTTGCTATTTTTGTTTTTTGTTGAACTTGAAAAACTGATTAAGCTGAGGCTGTGAAAATTATTAAATCTTTGTAAAATGAGTTTAAATGTTCTCTAAACATCTTTTAGTTGTGTTGAGTCATGTGCAAGCGGTAGAAAATATCGTGAGGCGATTCATACCATCATGAGCTTTGATATATTTATTATTTACCACATCTTCAGTCACGTAGAGCTGACAAAGCCATAAATCAATAATTTTGATACATTTACGTGACATTATGCCACTACTATCTTGTATAACGAAAAATCGATTAATTGATTGTTTCGGTCCAAGAATATTTGAATCATACGACTTCATAACGGCTCTTACCTCTATCGGAGTTACTACCTGACGATCATTTAAGTTCAAAAACTTCCTTCTGAACTAAGTAATCAAAAAGAAAATTATTATTATTGATGTACACGTTGAAACTTTTTAGCCCCTGATTTGTAAAAATAAACACCTATCGCAAAAAACGATGATTAAAGAGTATTGATATTACAATCCTCGAATGTCATCGTGTGGGGAAAGCGATGCAGAAATGTCCAAGTCATGGGATAACATTGCGTGATGGTCCTGCAATATTTACTAGAGCAAATTCTCGTAAAATACTATTATGTCTTGCATCGATCCTGCATTATATGTTTTCGCATTCGGTAAAGAAACTTGGCAAAGGATTTCTAAAAAAAAAATAAATTAAATTAAATTAAACATTGAACAAATCGATTCTTTTTTCTCTTTGCCTTTACACAACATTTTATTGCTATTTTGTGATGATGTTACGACAAACACATGCTAACTTCAAATAGTATTTTATACTTTTATAGTATTGTAAAAAAAGTTTTCGATCCACAGCACAATAAATACACATGTTTCAATAAATCAAGTTGGTCAATAGCTTAATCTCACTGTTTTATCGAGCTGTACCCTGTACATTCTTTATCGGAATTCCATGTAATGATGCAACACTAAACTTTGTCCAATTCATCTTACGTAAACGTGAACACTAATTTGCTCAAACTTTTAATGTAATGATGTGATATCATATCTTTAAATCATAACTTTTCCCCACCCTCTTGGTTTTCGCTTTTTTTTCGTCTTTTTCTTTGCTACCCGATGTATTCTAAAAATGAAGGACAATGCAGAAATACACTTTTTAGGCCTATCGCATTTTTAGTCTGGCGTAATTCATTCGCGCATCTTTTATTTATATGATGCTTGTCAACGCAAGGATCTCTATAACGCAAAGTAAAGCTGCGAGGTGCCATACCGATAAAAAGAAGCATTAAATGGGATGCAAACTTATAAATCTTCATGCTAGTATAACCATAATCAAGACAGTCATTACATTACACAGGTACCAGACTTTTGCTGCTAAAGGGCGCAACACCTCGTGAATCTTTATGTTTCGCTTGACTGTGTTGAAGCCGAATTTGGATAGTCCGTCCTTTGTGCCCGTTTTCTCGATATTTTAAAAGTGATCCTCCAACGATACATTGCGTGGCCTGTATTTACTCTGCGGTAAATTTATCAAGTCAGTTATCAGCGAAAATAACAAGTGTCCAAAAGAATCAAGCTTATTGTAGAATGCAATCTAAAATTTGCGTGCTGCGTGATATGAAATATTCAAACTACATCAGAGCGACTCGCGAATTCAAATGAGCAACGAATATACGCATAGCCCGAAAAACGACACCTTCCACGTCATGCCGCGAAGATTCGATCTCTTGTCGTATTTGCCCTGCGTTAGGTGAACTCCGAAGCCCTGCGTCCGGTTCTAGACGCTGAGAAAGGTGACGTTCAATTTTCCACCCTGCCTCTTGAAAGGATTCTACACATCGTACAGATCGAAGCTGCAGTTCTCGTGGTCGACGGATGTAGATCCCGGCATCACCACGGCGAAATCGATGGACAGGCCGAAGTTGTCGTCAACGATGACACCAATCGCGCCCTCTCGAGATCGAACGACAGTACCAGCCAGGACTCAGGAGTACAGCTCGTCGTAGAGCCTCTTTACATTAGCCTGAAATTAAAAAAAAATCGCATTCGTAGAAACTTCAGAGAGTCAAGCAATGATGTATACATTTTTTTTAATCACCTGAAAAATATGTTGGAGATACTGAGGCTATCGTTACAGCGAATATCGACAAACACGCCCAGCTTGTAATACTTAGTATTCAAGAGGCGATTATAAAAAGAGATTCATCGCTGACGTGCCCCAGAGTTGCTGCAATGCCAACTTGACTGAAATTCCTTATTAAAGCGATGTCGTCTGTAAAAGAATTCTGCTTAATAATTAGAGTTATTATAATCACACGCAGAAGTACCTTCGACCACATTTTGCATTCTTTTGCAGTACACGAAATAATTCAAGATCAAATCATTCTCCACGTTCCTCAACACTTTGATAATAAACAGATTGACGAGAACCGATTGGAATGTCATCGTTTCGCAGAGTTACCCGCAATCCAACGGAAATTCTGACTCAATGAACGTTCAAAAAGCTTTTTCTATTGGCTATACGCTTTAAAAGGATGATTTGCTGAAACGCAAACACTGACGATTCAATCATCCCCAACGCTCAGGCCTGCGAGTTTGATGAAATTATCGACAATGTTTCACTCTAGCGTTACTTGTGGCTTCGCCTTCGCGATATTCATGAACGCTTATCATTTATTCTTTGCGGGCCAATATCTACTGGATGGTTAGAACGTATAATTTCTGCCTTGAATCGTAAATTCAAATTTACCACAAACATTTTTTAATCTGCTTTTACTTCATGAGCATTTCCTTGTAATTATATAATGTTTCGGGCTTAATCGAACTTGACGTCAGGAGTATGTACAGTCACCGGACAAAATAACTTTGAATATTTGGAACGTCAGCCATGACACCTCCCATAAGAAATACATGAGAAGTGTCATGGCTGACATTCCAAATATTCAAAGTTATTTTGTCCGGTGAGTGTACAACAGCTACGACGATATAAGTAAATTAATTAGCATATTCAATAACTAAGCGACGAAGCGGAAACTAAATTTTAATTGCTCATGTAATATTAAACAAACATTAAAGTACTGTTATATTACAGCAACTAATATTAAAAATTAGTTACAAATCAACATATTTACCAAAGTTTATTCCCCCGAAACGTATAATTACGGTTAAATGAACTTTAATAACGCCCTGTATTTATTCGATATTTGACGTGCATCGACATAATATACTCGATTGATTTGCTTATTGTTTTCATGACGACTGCGCGCGATGAAATTCTATTGTTAGAAAAGAATATCAATAAACGTTCATTAAAATCACCATTTATGTTTCGTCGTTATACGCTGTATGTATCGTGCAAATTGTGACGTAGCGAATGTGAGATCACGTCGGTTTCCGCAGTGATTTAATTGCTTAAGTATTCGTTCTTTCGTTCTTTAACGATAAAGTATTGGTGATTTTACAAAACTTATTTTTAAAATTATATGCGTATGACATTTTATAAGAATTTCTTCACAATAACAATTAATTTGGAAAAAATATATAAATTATCTTCTGCACTCATACTTTATTTACGGCGAACCTTGATTGAGATGCTTATCCACGAATGCCTCTGATGGTTATATGGTATTATGCCATCAAACGCACAAACGCACACGTGCAGTTAATGAACATACAGAAAAATAAAGAATCAAGTTGTTAGCAAACACAATGAACATATAGAGCAAAGTCCAAAGTAAGTCCGGTATTGCGCTCCGAAAAATAAATTGAGTAACAGAAGACACCCGGTAACACCTAATAACATATACTTTCCCACCCCAACTGAACTATGACCCATTAACACGGAATACCAATAGTCAGTATTATAGATAAAAGCTCGTTGCGTGCCCGCAGCACGATAATAATGTTAATGTAGATTTGAAAACTCGAGCGGCTTCCGTTTCGTTAGCCGAAATTGGTCTCACGTGATCGGCACGCGTCCTCTTGCCGGCCACGCAATTCACATCGTCGTTTCTCTCTCTCTCTCTCTCTCTCTCTCTCTCTCTCCCTTTTTACCACGCGCAACATCGATGCGTGTTACATACATTGCGCTCATAACGCTACTTAATTGCCGGCGCTGCTGCTGTTTTTTTGGAGCGCGATGACCCCGCGCCGATTGAATATTGAGTGATACAATTGCGAGAGCGGCTTCTTTTTTACCGGAAAATTTTTTGCCGTCTTATACTTTTCCTGCCCCAACCCTTTGCGCTAATTTTGCAAAATAAAAAAAAAAAACAGATAAGTGCGCTTTTTGCCCTCGTTATTCGAAGCCTTGCGCGGGAGATCGAGAGCAGCGGGTCAATCGACCTAATCGACCTGCCCCGTCGATTCAAAATTACGCAATGACCATGTTTGTTGTTTTCTCGGGTTGCGCGGAACAGTACAACTTACATTCCAGTCTTCACGTACGCCAAAGTGTCGAAGACTCTTACTCAGGGAATTACCGATCGTCGGCGATTCCACCAATCGATGTGCTTGCTGGTTACGCAAAGCTCATCCTAATTATAAGCACGCTGCTTATTCAATAATTTCTCTTCCCCTTTCACTACTGGGCACTTTTTCTACCGTAAACACAAGATAAAACCGGCCAAGAGCTCGCCGTGGCGATTAACGATGTCATTAGGAGCATTGCGAGAATCAAACAAGCTCAGGGAGGAGAGATGAGAGCCTTATCTCAAGAGCGGTTACGAGAAAATCATTGAAAATTGCCGGCAACGTTTGAAACAAAGCGAGCTGGCGGGGCGCGGCAAAAAGCCCCAGTCATCGCAAGAGTTTCTCCGAAGCATCAGCCCGTCCGCGATCGCGCGCGCATCGGAGCCATCGGCGGCGATTTAACCTCCGCGTCGCACAGCCACGGCATGTCAGCGGCGCGTGCTCGCCGCGTCCACAATATCGCTTCCTATCCTCTCTTTCTCTCTTTCTCTCTCACTGCTCGCTGCTCGCGGGAGCAAAGGTCGCTCGGCGTACGCGCTCCCTCTCTCCTCAGCTGGACGGCTTCCCGTCAGTCGACGATCACAAGTCATCGCTGGCGTACAGAGAGCAGCTCACTCACCGGCCGATACGCAGAAGACGATGGTCCAGCTAGTCTCGAGTCTGGAGGCCGAAGACCTGGAGCCAGCCGAAGCTTCGTAGCCCCGAGAGTGCGCGCAGCAGCAAATTGGCCCCGCAACCCGCGTCCTTGATGGACCGATCGCCGAGTTACCGTTACCACTAGTGTGCCCGTATCGCCGTCATGAACCCCGTTATCGTACTGGCCGTCGTCCTACTGCTGACGAGCAGTGGAGCTGTGTCCGGCTCCTGGAGCTCCATGGCGAACCCCTTTAAGTCCGTCTGGCTGAGCCTCTACTCGCCGACGGAGCCCACGTCCTCGGACTCGTCCTCCTCAGAGAGCAGCGAGTGCAGCGGCTGCGCCCAGAACCGCGTGGCCGAGCTCGAGCCCGACCCCATACTCACCGAGCTCAGGGTCGAGTACGTCAAGCAGCAGATTCTCCGGAAACTGAGGCTGGAGAAGCCGCCCGAGGTCTCGCTCTCGTTGTCCACACTGCCCAAGCCACTGATCAACGGACACGTGCTCGAGCTCAAGCCTGGCGAGCCGCTCGAGCCGCAGATCCCGGCTGAGAGCTTCTACGGCAAGACCAATCAGATCGTCGTCTTCCCCAACGAAGGTAATTCATTTTTGTCTGCATCAGAGATTAAGTCGAGTCGAGAATTTTCCGTCGCGAGATCGTGCTTCGTAAAAATGACGTCGCGCGTCAGTCGTGGATCGGAAAACGTGAGCTCGAGATTGCGCGGCTTTAAATACTCGCAAGTTGACGATCGACCGTAAAATCAATCGTAAAACTGAGGGAAAAAATAGGCTCTTATCTCCGACCTTTCGCGATTCCGAAGAAATTTTTTGCGGGATTCCGAGAACCGATCCGCACTGTTTTCCGATAAAAAGCTCAACGGGAAAAATCGAACGACAATTGCTCGAGCTTGCAAGCACAAAGCTGCACTTCGACGTTTTCTCCCTCGTTTGAGAATTCAGCGCTTTGATAATTAAAATACGCCGATTCTCACGCTCGCTGCCTCCGCTTCTCAAAGGAGCACGAGTCAAAGCTCGATTGCAATTTTCGCCATTCGAAATTCAAAACACAGATTTAACAGGTCAGAGCAGCTTATGTAAAGCTGCAACTTTCTAAAACAGTTCGCACTCGACACACGTGGCGCGTGGGCGGAACCAACGTATGAATATCGAGGAACGAAATCCTTTCAATTATTATTTAATTGCAAAGCATCAACTATAACGCGAGAACAGGCGTTTAGAAACAAAAACTTTCCCGTCGTACACCGGGGAGTCCTCGAAGCTCGTTAAAACGAGATATTTTCTGGGTTCTCTCTTCTGGCTTTTCATCCCGCCCGCGGAAAAACTCTCAGCGCGGAAAAACCCGGCCGATTCCTGGCTAAAATGAGTCTTTATTGTTCGCGCTCTGAACCCGCGATCTGACTCAAAGGACACGAACGGTGTTTATTCAAATTTGCACTGCGGGTCTAACATACCGCTAAATTTTTCTTTTTTATTAATTTTTTTTTTTAATAATAGAAAAAAACCTTTTTTATAAATGAATTTTTTCCTCGAGTGTGACGCTTTCTCTCTCATACTTTCGAAAACGCAAATTTCAGAACCTCGAATTTTCCAAGGGTCGCGGGAGAGACTTGTCTTTATGTAACGCGAACGTTCATTATAATAAGATGGCGACAGTCTCCCGTGCAGCAGCCTCTGCCGCAACAACGGTATCGCGTTGCCCGTTGCGCGACGCGTCGGCTTTCAGACTAATTTTCCTCGTTGCGGCCGCATATACCCATATACTTCGAGGGCCATCGAGTCCTCGAATTTCGATCTGATTAAGCTCGCCCTTTGAGCTGAAAAGATCCGACGCCAGATTTTCGTCACTAGATCAGATTGGTAATATTGGAATCTGGCTCTGGAAGACATGAGCCACGGGATCTTCTTAGCAATATAAATTAGCCGAAAATACGGCGTGTCAAAACAAACTCGTTCGCAGATAAACTGCGGCTGAAAATTGAATTTGATTCTTTTCATCGGCGTTGCGTTAATTAATTTACACAATGAAGGCCTTATCATTGAGCGCGCTAATAACAAACTCACGCGCAGCCTTAGCCGTTACACTTATTGCGAACGCATATTACAATTTTTCCACTGCGGCTTTCAAATTGAAAAAGCACGAGTCTTCGATCGCTCTCAGCTCATTATCGACGTTTTTTGTTCCCGTCGCGTTGTCTTATATTACACTCGGCTGAGGCAAGAGCCACCGACAGCTCCCTTTATCGAGTTCCGCTTTGTGACTTATTGTGTACGAGTGTGCGCGCGTATCTCGTGACTCGTTACATTAAGTAAATAAACATCCGTGATCGCTCCGTTGTCCTTTCCTCTCCGCGCTTATTGTATAGCGGAGAATTTGTAAATTTACGGGAAAAACCGTCGCAAACTTGAAGCTTCTCCAGGATGTTTATAAACAGCTGCAGCTTGTGCGTCGATATAAATTTCTCGATAATGCAAGAGCGTTTTAAAATAATTGCCCGGAGTCATCGGAAAAACGGGCTGATAAACGCTTTGACCTACGAGCGATCTATTGGAAAACCCGAGATATCGACGACGTGTCATTGTGCTGTCAGCAAGACACTTCCACTATACTGCGAATTCAAATATTTTCCACGAACAATGGCATCGTTGGCTCCTTTAAATTTCAATGAAAAAAACAGAGCTCGAGCGTCCAGCTGACTGCCGCCAGCTGTTTGCGTGCCGCTCGAATCAGATCGCCGCGAGCGCAAAGTTCGCCGAGTTCGAGGTCACTCGGTCATGTGCGCGCTCGTTTCCACGTAGCTATCACTCGTGCAGATCCCCAAAACTATCCCTCTCTCTCTCTCTCTCCTGCCCACAGGCATCCCCTACTCGAAAAAGTGCCGGCAGAGCTCGAACCACATAACCGGCTTCAACCCCGCGGCCTGTTTCACTTTCTTCCTACCGAGCGAGATGCAGTTCGTGGCCGTGACCTCGGCCGAGCTCTGGTTCTACAAGGAGGAGGATAAGAACGACAGCTTCAATCAGACCTTCGTGCTCTCGGAGCTCGACCACTGGGACCAGCGAGGCAGCTTTGAGAAGAACACCATCATGGCCATTTTCGAGACCACCATCGGAGGTCGGTATACGTGTACATATAGTTCTGGAATGTAACGAGCTGCTGCGCGCTTGATGAGCGAGTTATCACCCGCTCGCGCGCGGAACGTACTCTGATTAATGCCGCCGCTGCAATTTACATGGGTAATGCGCGAGAGGTGCTCGCGTGTTTGTTCAATTTGTTAGGAATTAACGCGAAGTGAATTTTGGACTGGGATCGAAAGGGGATAAAAGTCAAAATTTCGCGCGTATATATCTCCTTGGCTACGTGGTGGGTAATTGTTATCTCGCATCGTTAGATTGTAAAATCATGTGACGCCCGGATCTTGCCGGGTTGTTATGTAAAATCAACGTTATAAGGTTTACTGATTATAAAAAACCGAGCTTTATCGAAATCGTGAAGTTCGCTAACTTTGTTCGTCTATTTTCATAATTATCTGCGCGAAGAGACGCAAAGTTTGCAAAAAAGTGTTTTTGCTTATGTTTCTCAAGATCGCCGCTTTTGATACCGATAAGAGTGAAAGATTTACTGCTCCGCCGGCGTCTGTTTTTTTTTTCGAAAGCTCTCGTATCAACGCGTAGTCGTAGTAGTTTTTGATTAATAAGCTCGTGATTAAGTGTGTATGTATTTTTGACGAAAACCCTGCGATTTCCGATCCACAGAGGGTTGGGTGAAAACGGACGTGAGCTTCGCGGTCCGCAAGTGGGTGGAAAAGCAACGGCTGAACCACTCGATCCAGGTGGCTTGCAGTACCTGCACAATCGAGCGCAACACTGCACCGGTCTCAATGGAGGCGCGGCTCAAGCCATTCCTGGTGATCCAAACGGCGCCGCTGCCCCAACGATACAGGCCCAAGCGCAACAGCAACTGCCAGCCCGATATGAAGGAGTGTTGCCGGGACGAGCTCTACATCAGCTTTGAGGACATCGGCTGGAGCGATTGGATACTCCACCCGAGCGGATACCACGCCTACTTCTGCAGAGGCTCGTGCTCGACCGCGGTCTCGCTTACGATGAGCGGCACGCATCACAACGACGTTATCAGGGTGAGTGTTCGTGATTTCATCTCATATTTTTCTTGGTAGATCGGCATTTTTGAAATTTCTCGACTCCGCACACTCCAACGCAGTCAATCATCTCCCGACCTTACAAGCCTCTGTCGCTCGCGTCAAAGTAATTCAGCTCCCTCGAAAATCCCTCTTTAAATTCCAGCCGCGTGAAAACGAGTCCTCTCTCCGGCTGCGAAAAAAAAACTCTCTGCTGCAGTGCAGGAAGACAAAAAAAAAAAAAGAACCGCGTCAATATTTCAGCGCGCGAAAATCTCGCCCGTAATAAAAAGCCGGGCGCGGCAGCAGCGAGATAGAGAGCCTTCCGGCTGCCTCGAGGGAACGACGACGACGACGACAACGACGACTATATGTGTATATACGCGCGTGCATAGCTGGCAGGAAGCTGCAAGTGCATTAGATAGCGCGAAACACACTCGGCTCTCGGCGTGCATTACGCTCTAACTCTCTCCCTCTCGGCTTAATATTCGGGGGGTTGACGTATGACGTACGTCATGTTTTCGTATGATTAATGAGACGAGCTGCGTTCCAGCTCTCGCTCACGACGTTACGTTACACCGAAGACGTCGAGTTGAGGCGTGCGGACGACAACGTCGACGTCGTCGCTCTACTAATAATGTAAATACGAGAGAGAGAGAGAGAGAGAGAGAGAGAGAGAGAGAGCTGCTGAAGCTTCTCCCGGCGCTTGTCGCTTGCAGAAGCTCCTCGTGAGCATGTATTCGCCAGCAAAAGATTTTCGAGTAAGAAATTCGCTTCTTGCCCTATGGGAGCTACGATAAAAACTTCCACCCGTCGGCTGCTGATAAACAATTAAGACTCGTCTAAATCCGCGACGCTATCTCGGCGATTATTTAATAAGCAGCGCGCAACGCGTAGAATCTGAGGCAACTCGCGGATATGTTCGAAACGCCTAATCTCTCTTGCGTCAGCCTCGCCTTGAATTACGGAAAGCGTTCAATTAATTGCGCAAATACGTAATTTTTTTCCTTTCGTTATTGTTGCAGAGGTTGTTGGCACGAGGCAAAGCCTTCCATCGTAGGAATGAAATAGTACCCTGCTGCTCACCGACTCAACTCTCACCGATCCAGTTGCTCTACGTCGATTCGAACAACACCATCACCCAGAAGACGCTACCGAACATGGTGGTCGAGGCTTGTGGCTGCATGTGAGACATCACGCGGCCTTTCTCGCTCTCTATAATGTAGAAAGTATTGCCGAGTAATGTACTTCCCCCCCGTTTCGATTCTGCCGCCGCGCGAGTAAATTCAGACTGTGTCGTTAGTTTCGTTATAAGATGAATATGCATTTCCGATCTATACGTTTAAAATATGGATTCTTAATTGTCAATGTACAAATGCACGAGGGACAGATATACTCACGCAGAGACGCGTTAGCGTGGAAATCCCGAGAAATTATCAATGATCTTCTTTATAATTGGTCAAAAAATTGTGGCGAATTTATCGAAGCAGTATAGCTCGTACTTTTTTCTGAGAAAGAGAATCATTGATGAATTTCCTGTGTTCCTGGCCAAAGCAGTATTTTTACGAATCCCTGTTACTTCCTTTGTGTAATCGCTTAAATATTATAGTTATTGTGTGCTTTTAAAAAAGTTATTTAGTTAATTGCTTGAATGAGAGCGTGACTTGATTGTGTGCAGTTGCTATACCAGTCCACATTTATTACTTGAGAATATATCTTGGACTACGTTTTGTATGTTTTTACTTATTAACTACTACTATCTCTACTCTAAGTTACGCAAGAAATAATCTGTCGAATAAGCATAATATCCTCATGTCTATTTATTTTATACTATATAACTAATATCGCTAGCTTATGGACGGGCGAAGCTTTTAAAAACTCTAATGATCAACTCAATTGAATCATTCGCGATTTCCATCTTGTGGCAAAAGTCATATTAATTAACGTGTTTACATTCAGTCCTTATCAAGAGAAAATATATCGCCCATAGTAGACAGTCAATAAATATTTTTCCTCTCCGATTAGATTTTATTTTTCCCTTGATGGATACATTTTGCGACTCGCGACAGTCGCAGCGGCATCGATTACTCTCTGATGCCCTGTATATAGATTTTATTTTTGTAATACCTTCAATAAAAATTTCTTCATTTGTTCCCCGCCGCGCGACGATCTGATTAATAATTTTGTTGCGTGTGTCAGGAACAAATTTCGGGTACGTCACAGTGACTTCTATGCTAATTGTAAATTGTATAAGCGCTTACGAGAATGCATGCGTGCAGATGAGTGTTTGAATTTCCTCTTATATACTGATGGCTCTGATGGCTCTCTCTCTCTCTCTCTCTCTCTCTCTCTCTCTCTCTCTCTCTCTCTCTCCTTCTTATTGCGAGTTGACAAAGGAACGCTGATTGATGAGTTTACATGTGAACCTGCAACCTCAATTAAAACAATGATACACACATGAAAAAGGGAGGGAGCCAGTGCGATCGCCGAAGCAAATTAATGCGTGTTGCGCTGTTTGTAACATGTAATAACGATAGCAAACTTTTATATATTTGCGTGAGATACGCAGTTAGTTAAGTGCAGCTCTCAAATCCTCTATAGATAAATCTGATGTATGCGAACCGTAGTGAATTATCAAGTGCTATATTTCGAATTGTTAATTAAAATATTTAAGAAAAAAAGAAATGAAAGATCGTTGTTCTCATTTCTATCGCCCCGTTCGAATCGACACGAAGCCTCCGAATGAGTTTCGTCACGGTATCAAGTGTTATATTTACAGCTTTATTATGAAAAATAATTCACCCGCACAAACGCGGATTTTCCAAACGCCGGTCTCAAATTTCGCTCGTCCCTCCGAAGCCTCGTTCCAAAGTCCAGCGATTACTTTAATTAAGCATGAGATTGCCGAGAAAAAATGTAAATAATGCATTAGCGAAGATAAAGCCGAGGAGAAGGCATCTCTTGCATACATATAGCCGGCGACGTGGCGTCGTAGTGACCTTTTAGCGTTAAATCGTATCTCGCAGACACAGTTGCAATTACACTCGTGAGCTGCTCATTATCGGAGTATAAACAATTTCGAGGAAACTATTTCAATATGCTAATTATGCGCTATTCCGTGTTTGTACTCTATACATCTTTTTAATGAATGATGCAACACGTATACAAGATCGTATAATTTTGGTCGTTGGTAAATAAATTGGGTAATTTTTATTGTTGTTATTCGGTTATGAAATAATTATCAATTGTTGTTTTTGCCTTCCTCTTTATATTTCGCTTCACGTGAGTGATAGAATTGTCACTGATGCTGAAATCTTCGATCCCCATCAATTTGCTCAAACTCACTGCCGCCGTATCTTAATCATTAGTTCCTCGCAGTACTTCCTCATCAGTACTTGAACCTTCGCTTAAATCCCCTCTTCAGATAATTTGAGCTTCAATAAAGAATCAGCGGCCTTCATGAGCTGCCTTGAATGTCTGATACAATCAAGTATCTGAAACTCAAATTTTTGTGATCATGCGGCCATGCGCACGTGATTTTAAACTGCTTATTGCAGATAATGTAATACTCGTCGATAGGGTTCGTTTAATTGGCATACTTCAACCCTTCATCCGATTCATGTTTGATGATGACGTACGATGATGACTCCGTATAATTATAGACTCTGTATGAATATAAATCTTAATTTTACGTATAATAGGTCATCTCAATAATCAAATAGCGCGCTACATTCAGAACTAGGTATATATTGTGCTACAAAAATATTCAACTTTTAACTGTGTAGGTCAATTTACAAATTTAGTCTAATAATTAAGTCGATATAGCACACTTTAGGAACCTTCCACACAGGTGCTGTCTGGTACAGAGATCTGCAGTGCGACTTGTAGAAAGCATCCCTGATTGGCTAAATCTTTTTCGAATAACTAATCAGCTAAGCTCTTTACAAAAACGCACAGAAACACAGCACCTACTTATGTGTGATAGGGGCCTGAACTATAATCCTGATGCTTTCCACAGTCCACACGCGTGCGCGCAGACGTCGCGAATAAGTGTATCTTTCGTCTGCTATGTGATTCTACTGCTCAATTTGGAGCAGTGTCAAGTTAAAAATAATCTGCATTTATATCAGCGATCTAATCGATCGCAATGTTTACCTAAATCCAATTCAAGTATTACCTGCCTTTTCCACATGAAAACATTGTTCTGAAAATGCATTTTTTAAGGCGATTTTCGTACGAGTGAAGTTGAGTGATAAACATAACCTTAGATATGCTGTCAGAAGTTGACGTATTTATTAGCAACTACACACTTGTCGACCCTGAAGTATATCAACTTTGGGTAGATGGATATTCGTGTAAGTAAACGAAAATACAATAATAACCTCGATTTTTCATGAAGAAAAACCTATTATTTTACCTATTTCATAAATCAACAGCCAGCGATGCAGTTAATATTTTACAACAGAGAGGAATCTGCCAGCAAACGAACGCACCAGTCGAGCTCCTTGCTTCAGATGTTCTGGACCATTACCGTACTTATTCTCTTCTTGAGAAGCTACTGCACACTCCAACGAAACTGGCGAGTGAACAGTTGGCCTTCCAGATAGAGCCCCAAACTAGCCAAATGTTAATCGAAATGTGAGGATATAACTACAAACTTGTTTGCACCCTAGCAGTTAACTGATTACTCCATTTGCTTCAGGTATTATGAGTTTAATGATAGCGTAGCACGAGAGCTTCTTGGTAAAAAACTTACCTCCAAGAACAGAAAAGACATGGAAGAAGTTGCAGAAAAGACTGGAGTTACTTTAAAAAGTTGTCGTAGGCAATATGACAATGTAAAACGAGTATTTAAAACTGTTGAGGATCTGCCAGGCTCTTTGGTCACTAATATAAAGCAGCATTTTTTACTTCCCGAAGAATTAGCAAAGTATGTAAATTATTCAAAAATCTTCTAGCTATATTCATGAGCACTGAATAAATTACTGACTACTTCACTTGCAGGAGATATGCAGCCGTAGTGTTCATAGTATGCCTACGATTTGAAATGAACAAGAGGAAACTGCAATTTTTAACCTTCCCAGATTTGCATCACTGTGCCAACAGTATGATGACTCTCTGGACTTATCGTTATACTGGTTCTGAGTATTTTGATACAGACTTGGACAGAGAATTTTTACTTGAACTACCAGAATGCAGGATACTTTTAGAAAACGAAAAGCATCATAAGCAGTGAGTTTTGCTGATACTTGAAAAAGTGTTTTCAACGACTATAAGTTTTATAATTGATATTTAATCTTGTTAATTTTAGTCTGGTTTGCATAAAATTGAAACCAATGCTCCTTGAACGAATATACCAAGATATGGATCTTAACTTCAGAACATACTCAAGAGCTATTATTGGCATTGCCTGTAATTTGCATCGTACAAGAGAATTAAGGTTCTTCTTCTATGAGTTGGTAGAGAAATGTATAGAGCCCTGGAGACAAGCAAGTTGGTCACACACAGATCTACGTCATTTTCTAGCTGTATTCACCCAGTGTGCATTGGACATGGATGTTCTGAGGTTTGCATTTTATTGATTAAAACAAAGTATATAGAAAAGAATATATAACTCAACGATTGATTTCTTACAACAGAGAAAACGAATTGAGAGATGCTTTTGAACGTTTTATGAAGGTGGTTACTAGCTGTTTGTTGAGGATGTACCATATATGACAATTAGAATTAGACAAGATGGATCTGGAAAAAGAAAGTGCGGAAAACATAGAATTTATAGGATAGAGTATCAAAAATATGAAAAGCAAAAACAATGAAGATATGTATATTACAATTTATTTTTTTCTGTAATAAATAATTAATAAACAAATGCAGCCCACAAAGTTGATCTGTGAACTCATTTCATACCGATTTTTTAATTTACATGGCTTTTAATCGGCATTTGTTATATGACCAGGTCTACTGTGAATCAATACGCTGTTACTATAATGTGAATGCTGGTGACCTATTTTATGTGTTACATTTTTTTAAAATATTAAAAATAAAATTTATTTTGATAAATTTATTACTCAAACTTCTTGAACTTAAAAATCTTAAAACAAGTTAATCAACTAAAACATTCGATAAAATAGGTGTAGCACAAACATTGTACTCTTCATTACATAAACGATTGATTCGCGAGACGCGGTCGATTGATCGCTTCAAGTTCAATACCGAATTTCCAAAATTTTTCGTTGCTCGTTTCAGAAGCCAAATTTACAATATCGAATGTTCTCTAAGAGTTCTCGATTCCTTTGTATTGTAAATTAAATATTTTCCTAGTGTTTGCCTTTACTAAAGCGTTTTTGTTCTCTTCCTCTGTCGATTACCGAGTTTGTACAAGCTTTTCAGCAGCGAAAAAAGTCGAAGGAACGTTGGGACAATAAGGAGAGAATTAAAACGGACCTAAGGGAGTTGGAGGTAAACCTCGGGAAAGGGAGGTGTTTGGGAAATCTTCGAACAATGATTGTTCCTATACTCATGTACCGCGTTGTAACTACTGTGCAACTCCTAGAATTTTGTTTGCTGCCAACACAATATCAGATGGTACAGGCAGTGCCTTAATTTCCAAGCTCTTGGTGTATGGCATTGGACTGTCAACACCTGTCACACGAATGACTGGTGCATCTAGATGGTAGAAAGCTTCACCTAAAATACAATAAATAAATACATATACATGATCAGGAAATGGCATCGTTCAACAAGTGTATGAAGCAGACTAAGGTGTACTCACTTTCCATGATTCTAGCGGCGATCTCGGCACCGATTCCGCACTGAGGCCATCCCTGCTCCACACTGATAACGTGATTCGTCTTGGCAACGGATTGTATGATTGTGTTAATGTCAAGTGGCCTCAGTGATCTAAGGTTGATGACCTCTGCTTCGATACCTTTTCCAGCCAATTCATTGGCAGCTTCCAGTGCTAGTTCAACTGCTTTGGAATGTGCTACCAGGGTAATGTGCTTACCCACGCGCTCGATTTTGGCTTTACCAATAGGCAGAGTAAAATCTTTCGAAAGTGCTTCATCAGACATTGGGTACTGAACACCATACAGTAGTTCATTTTCCAGGAACACCACTGGATCTGGATCTCGAATAGCCGACTTCAACAAGCCCTTGCAATCTTCGCTATTGTAAGGGGAGATGACTTTCAAGCCTGGACAATGAGCATACCACGCACCAAAGCACTGAGAGTGCTGAGCTCCTACACCAGAGGCTGCTCCATTGGGTCCACGGAAGACAATGGGCACATTGACCCTTCCAGCAGACATGTAGAAGGTTTTGGCAGCTGAATTGATAATCTGATCAATGGCTTGCATAGCAAAATTGAAGGTCATGAATTCACAGATTGGTCGAAGGCCAGCCTGTAAAGTGAAATACAATGTGAAAAAAAAGTAGCGATGGAGTCATAAATCAATAAATATTGACATACCATGGCTGCACCAACTGCCATACCACCAAAACCAGATTCTGTGATAGGTGTGTCAATGACTCGTTTTTCTCCATACTTTTTGTACAGACCTCTGGTGACTTTGTATGCACCATCGTACTGAGCTACTTCTTCACCTAGAACGAATACTCTTTCGTCTCTTTCCATTTCCTCGTCCATTGCAGAATTCAGGGCATCTCGCACAGTCATCTACAAACCATTAGAGATATATTAATAGTTTTTGAACTGGTTAAGAACTGACACTGACACCTGGTCAATGCATAACAAATCACAATCACATTCGTTGATATTTCACAATGAATCTATTTGAGCTTTATAAGATGAACATTTGCTCGATAAAATGATCAATATGCAATCATTGGTTAACCATGAATGTGCCATAAAAACGATTGACAAACAACTTTTATTGACGCATACAGGGAGCCAGAGCTTGAATCAAAACAAAACCTCCAACCGCTCTTGGAGAGCAAAACTTGCATGACACACATCACTCCCAAACAGTTCGTCTGAATACTCAAAACAACGTGCAAAATCACGCACAGCTACAGAATGAATTTTTCTTTCATAAAAAAGCTCTGATAAAAGAAAAAGAAGTGACCTTTCCACGTCCTTCACTAAAAATCACCCTCAGCGCAAATCGGTGTGTTGGACAGTCATCGTACACAACGCACCAAGTGCGCCGGTCTCAATTTCAGCCAAACCCATTTGGAATTGGCTAAAAATCTGAGAAACATCGAAATCGGGCCCAAAATCAGGCGGTACCAGAGCCATGCAATTGAGCCGCAAGAGGTTATGTTCGCTCGGCAGTCTAAAAGCTAATACATAACGGAGATTTACCTGCTGCGCGGCTGCCCATTTCGACGTGGAAAACGAACGCCTCGCGATACCTCTGACGACCGTCTGCGAACAGAGAAAAATGGTAAATAATCCGTCGACGGAGCTGAAACAAAGCCTGTTCTCGCGGAGGAAAAAATTCGGCTGCTGTTCGCGCGCCTACCGTGAGCATTTTTCGTCGAGCGTCTGCTGGTGCGGTCCTCTGATAATACTCGGAGCGACGTTCTCGGCTTCCTCACTGATGCGCGGTTACGTAGAACGAGAGAGATGGAGACAGAGAGGGAGCGTAATAATGGTCGTACGAGCTGCTCACGGACACACTCTCACACGCAAAGTCGGATACCGATGGCTCTCGCTCTCGCGACGTCGTCTACGCGGACAGCACGACTCGCGCACGCCGATTGCGCATGACAGCACGTGGGAGGAATGAAGAGGTCTAGTAGCTATTGCTGCAGGTTGGCGGCAGTTGCGATCGGTTGTAGCTCTGTGTTTAGGAATTTCGTATTAGCCTAGGACTAGAAGATGATTATTAATCGCTTTAACGGATTTGAATTTCCCGCCTTGAATTTTACCGACTGATGGGTTTCACCTGCATATCAAGGTAGTTCTTTGAACTCACCTGAATCGTTGTGCATTTTATCGTTAGTTTGTATAAAATTAATGAAAACTTAAAATTTTTCACCTCAATCTTTATCGGCCGATAATAAGAAACTTACCCTTGTCTCGTCGTCTTCAAATGTTGCTGTTTGTGCTCAGTTTAGTATAGGATTATTATTGCTATATGCAATAAAGTAAACACACGAACAACAAGGCAATCAATGAGTTTTGTTTGAAATCGAACATTTATTATTATAATTCGAACTGACGATTTTTCAATAAACTATTTATTACAATTGAAAGTAATAAATGTATTAAATATAAATATTCAAGTATTATTAAGAGCTTAATTATTGTCAATCTTTTTTTTTCTGTTATATATAATCTATGAGCGCGATTGATGAGTGAATCGTGACGGATGTTGACAAGTTGTTTACTGTGTTTGTTAGAGACAATGATCCCAAAACAAAATTAAATAAAAACAACTCTTCAGTCGTATCAAAGCTTTGCAGTGGAACAAAAGAAAAAGATCACCAGAGAGAATAAATAAATGAATAAATAAATAAAGGTATTTAACCTGAAATACAATGGGAAGTATAATGAAAATATAAAACAGAAATAGCAAAAAGGCTGAAAACATAATGCATATAGAAGAGAAATAATCGATCTTTGAATGAAGGTGATATAGTAGTAGCTGTTCATGTTTTAAATGTAATTTATTTACACAACGTAACCGTCGTTATTAAATTGCACAATGAAAATGAATCAACGCGCGTGTCCGTTGAAATAAATAAACCTTCTCACAACTTCGTCTGCTTAGCGTCGTTAACCTTTGTTTGTCGTAATTATTATTATTTTTTTTATTTGTTTCTGTTAGTCGTTAGTTAATTTTTCTCTCTCGATTGTGTATTATCACTGAACCGTTTTTACAACACACGTGGTTTTGTTTTGCTTTCTCTCTCTCTCTCTGTACACGCTCTTCTACATGTGCGATCTCTCGCTTACTCTTTTCGCTACGGAACATTCATACTCATATAATATATATATATATATATATTGCGGCGAAAGCACGTGAAACAAAGTTGATTTCGTCTATAATACACATTTTGCATAATAACCTAGAGTTTCATAAGTATAGGGAGCAAACGCGAGACCTTAGAGTCGCGCGTATAGAACCGAAAACAACAAAGCAAGAGAGAAGAATATAATAAGTATAAGCATATAGAGGGAACTCGCATGTGCTCCCTCGAAAGAAGATGAAAACTAGAAATTCAGATAAGTTAAGTATCGTTCTGGAGGCGATTCGACAGTTTTTTTTTTGTTTGTTTGTTATTATTATCATTATAGAACGAGAGAACAACAGTTTCTGTTAAATTTCAATGTCGTGAGTGTTTTTTGAGAATAATAGATAAGAGATAAATCCGCTAGAACATCGTCCTATTTAGTAAAAATGTCATAATGTAGTCTCGCCACGCAATTGTCAACTCTGTTTAATCGTCGTCAACGTAACGTATGAGAAGAAGAAGAGACGGTATACATTATATATACTTTTTTTTATAATCTTTCATTTTTATCGTTTTTGCTTTTTACTATATAAGTGGAGATAGAATAGATTTTTTATTTTCTCGTCGGCATTTTTCGTTAGTTCTTTCTTCTTCCTCGTCAGAGTAGTGTCATCGTATCCCTTTTACACGTGCACAAATAGCTTATGACCGGAGCAGAAAAATATCATTATGTGCAATTTTTACTGCTCTATTTAGTAGGTAGTCTATGATAGATTACAAGAGTTTTTCTTTACCAATAGTAAGAATATAATAATATTAATAATAATAATAATGATGGCGATAGTCATCATAGGTTTAGATTACTTATCATTTTGTTAATAGGTACAACGTCGTTTAACTTATATAGCAATTCGATTATCTTTCGTTTTTACGCTACTCACGCGCTCTTTCGCTTAAAATCGCTCGCCGTGTCTCGTCGCCAGCATCACGCAGTAGAATCGTAACGCAATGCAACTCTAGTGGTAATAGAGCTATTCGCCATTATTTACTCTCGGTTTATTCTCGTACTTTATTTTGGTGCAAAAATATCGTCTATTTATTTCCGTATTCCCGTTTTTTTGTTTTCGACTCACCTTTCCAATCGAATGTATCCATAGGGAAAGTAAAACTACGAAAGGATGAAAATTTCAAGAATATAGATAATTATTATTTCGTAGGTATCGTTAGTAGGCTAGAGTTTTCTAAAATCTGAGAATAGTTGTATTAGGATAAAAAACGTGAGTAGTTCAGCTATGACAGCTATAGCTAGTATTCCGAAAGGGGCTGCCAGCGCAGAAGAGATCTCGAAAAGGTCTGCTTTACCGGCAGAGCGACCGATAAGGTGGAAAACGTACCCCCCTTACGCGTAACTCCCTCATCCACGAGCATAGAAAATATACGCGTAGCATCCGAAAACTAAAAGCAACGATGTAACGCGATGTCTCTCGTATAATCATTATATACACATACACGACGCGTCGGTCGCAGAGCGCCTCGATTCTACCGCTCGACTAATATTACAACAGCAGTTTCCTCGCGCGCGCGCGAAAACAATATATAAGGTAAATCTCGTAGTGCACATACATAGTAGTAAGTATAGGAGCGGCGCATTGTGGCACAGTTATTACATCCTGCTTATACTTTCTTTCTCAAACTCGCAATCTTTGCAAAATATACAGAGGGCGTTAAGGCGCTAAGAGGCCGATGCGGCACCCAACCGTCGCTGCTTGCGGACGACGCTCATTTTATTTTCTTTATTTTTATTATGTTCTTGAGATATAAGCGAGAATTTGCTTTGATCGAGAATCCTTCCGGCGCCGGCCGCGAGTCCGAGGGAGCGATCGGCGCCTCGACTTAAGAATAACGCGTTCTTTTATTTCGATTCTTCGAGTCCGAGAAATCGTAGTCTGGAAAAGGGTCTCATAAATCATCTTCTTATTCCTCATTAATAAAAACGTCGCAGCTATTAAATTTACGAACAAGGTAGTGTGTGAATATTGCCTCGAAGAATATATAATGTAGATCGAAAGTAACTATACGCTGTAGCGGACTCGAAAATACGTTTTTTTTTTTCATTTTAATCTCCGGAGAACTTTAGTTTTTTTTTATCATTTACTTTACGTTCTGCTTTTGTTTACATAACGACGATAGAGGTACAAGTGATATATATTTATATATAATGCACATATCCTGTTTATATACTTTTTCATCATCATCATCATCATCACCGTCATGCTTCGTCGGAAAGGGGCGTCTATATTCTGTAATATAATATAGCGATGCACGTGCGAAAATATAGTAGTAGTGTAGAAAAGCTCATAATGAGGACTATACGTCTCGTACTTAATCCTTACTTTCTCTCTCTCGCTCTCTCACACTCTTCCCGACTTGTCTTAATCAAATTGCAGTTCGATATAATATGTGATATACGGGTTTTTAGCGAGTCTCGCCTTTCACCCGAGAAAATTCTTCATCGGTTCGTCGAGTCGAAGGTAGCCCTCACGATATATAAATTCATAAGTAACAAAATATATATATTTATATCTCGAGCCGGGTATCAGCACTCGTATAGCTCTTATGTCGCTTCTCGAGACTGTTGTACATTGTATATTTTACAAACGTTAATTATTTAGCTCTAAAAAATGATATGTACTCGGCTTGTGGCTGCGTTTTAGTGTTTTATATGCGTGGCTCCCTCTCACACCGCTCGATTATTTTTTTAGCAAAATTTAACGTTCGTACAAACATTATAATTTCGAAAGTATATATATTTTCTTATCGTCACATGCCTATCCCGACGACGCAATGAAGCCGTTTCTCAGATATGGTCCATTTTTGTGATAAGGGCGAGCTATTAATATACCTATATAGTCTACTCGAAGCTTGACGAAGAAAATCGCTTTTAAATCTGTCATTAGATTTGATTTTTTTATTTTTATTTTTTCATCTTGACTCAAAAATTAACTGTTAAATTTCCCATCTTATAATAGCAAAACTATCCATATTGACGATCGTAACTTTGATATTTTTTGGCTGACATTCGCGTAAAGCTGCCTGGCTCAATTATTTGTATATCACATGCAAAAAGTACATTTGAAAATATATCGTTTGAGTTAGAGTATATAGAAGTCGTTTGGAAAAAGTTATGGCAATCTATTTCAATTTCTATCCATTCTACGAACCTACGACCTATAGATATACATAGAAATTTGAAAGAGACTTCCACGGACGAATGCTCATCGTCGTTAATACTCGTTAAGTTGAACTTTTATTGAGACATCGAAATCGAAAACCGGTACACAATATAGAACTATTGATAGTATTGCGATCGTCAACGTTCAGATATAGGTATACGTATACCTACATACGTATTGTAAAGAAAATTCCGATATTACATCTCAAAAGCGCTTCTCCCGTCGCCGCTTCCTCGTTTTACAGGACAGTCACTAAGCTTGATACCAATTTTTTTTTTTTTTGTTCTCTCTCTCTCTCGCTCTTTCTCTCCTTTAAACGCTAACTCTTATATCATTTTTTCGTAATAGCATCCTTTCAATAATAGCACAGCACGGTTGATTGAGAGTTTCGCAGAAGTGTGGCTAGCGCTGCACGTCGCAAAGTCGATTCTTTTTTCCGTTAATATATACGTTTGTGCTACGGGTACGCGGGAGAAGAGACGAGTGTCTCGTACTGCACAGGTACATCGTGATTCGACGACACTTCTCTCTTCTCCGGTCTGCGGGAGAATTTAACAATGAAAGCTCTCCTCTCCCTTGCAGAAGCAAGGATCACAGGGAGTCTACAGGTCTAATATAGTGATCATCAGGGAAACAGGATCGAGAGGAGCGTAGGCCAAAAAGCGGTCGCAAACTCTGAGCCGCGCAGTGCACAACACCTCGGCGCGATAATTTTTTTTTTTTTTTTTTTTGTTTCTTATAATCGTGTATACAAAACTTCGCTAGCGCTCGGCTTCCCTGCGCTCTTTTTTTTCACCTATAACACTTTACTCTGCCGGCTCGACTAAAAATATTTACACGTCGCTCCGATTCTCTCGCTCTTCCTCAGCTCTCGCGACGACAAATCCGTTTCGCTCGACACAGGCTACGAGACGCTTCTTCTACACCTATTCCTTTATACTTTTTTTTTTTTTTTAATTACTCATCTTTGCGAGCTCATTTTTATTTTATACAGCGTTTTATACTCTGCGAGATCCGCTTGGACATTGTTTACATCGTACGTTTTTCTTCAAGGACTGCTATGCGTTACTTTATAGTTATATGATAATAATAGGAAATCAGAAACAAATGTGTATCACATGGATCCAAGTGATAATGAAATTAGCAGATTCAAGAAGAGGCGAAAGATCCAATCATATAATACGGCTCAGAAGAAAAGTGTGCAAGTGAGACAAGTTGCTCGACTCTATAAATACGGGTATATGTACACGCGACATAACGCGTTTTCTCAATTTTATTTTTACATCGTTAGAATTTATTGTTCATATCGCTACTACATGCCCCCGAGAGAACTTTCGTTTATTGCAAGTGTATAGATATTTATAGAGAGGACGCGTCAGTGCAGTGCGTTGGAGTGGGGGAAGACTGTAAAAGCGAAAGGATTCAGTGCCTGGAGAAACGTCCGATCGTTATTCAAACGAATGCATGTGTATATAATATATACTCGTCCTATTGTCGGTAAGTATTGCAAAATTTGTTTATCTACGGTGCATTTTGTCGTTACATACGCGTTACTTTGGAATCGGAAGGAAGAAATCAAAGAAAAAAAAATCAAAGAGTACAGTTGTTGCGTTTGTCTATCAATAACGTACAGATTATAGGTAAAGTACGCGAATATGGTCGTCAGTGTGGTAATCGTTTTAATAGAGTGGAGACTGATAATTTGTCGTGCGTTCACTTAATAATCTTCCTTCACGTCGTCGATATACTTAAAATTTTATTATTATTTTTTATTCTCTTATTATCATGACAAAATTTATAAAGGCACCGACCGTTTTTTTCGTTTTATAGTCTTCGATCGACACGAGCTTCCGCTGCATATCTAAACGCTAATTAATAATGTTTTTTTTGCACATTTTTCTTGTAACCTGCGTTTTATAATACATATATTATTTAATTATGATTCCTTTAAGAAAATTCGTACGTGGCGCTTCGGTCGTTTCTGCTATGCCCTTCTATTATCTTTACAATTACCGTTATTAATTGTTATTATTAAATACTCCTATATTATTTTATTATTAATATGTACCACCAACTTGAAATATCAATGCAACATTCGTACGCTTTAATTTAAGTTATGTAATGTATATAGACGGATTGGAACCTGAAAATCGTCTCAACCTTTTTTTTTCTGCCTCATATAAGTTTATTACATTTTATATACTTGCGATTTTTATCCTTTATGACGAAAGCTGCCTAGAGGCTTTACTTGTTTTTTTTTTATCATTATTATTGCGTAAAAAATTACCACAACTATATGTACGTACTCCGAAATACTCCGAACGATCGGTTCCACGAACGAATATCGGCTAAATTATCCGCGCTCACCTCGACTCTACGTAAGGAAGTCAACGATTTCATCGAAAACAAAAGCGAAAAAAGAAGCTACCCCTCCTCTGTTATCTCGCGACTTTATTCATCGTAGAATTATGCAAAGTTACATGTTACTATCACGCGGAGTCTAAAACTCACGTATTGGCCGGCTTATGCTCGTACGCGATTCATCAGAAGAGAGCGACAATGTAAATTCTAATAACGAGGAAAGCAATCCTCCTCAAGCATAGCAGAAAGTTGCGAGCGCAGAACTACCGGTACCTATATGTGTGTATAACTCGAAAAGAAAGTAGAAAATAATACGAGATCATGCTTTGAATGTCCCCTTCTGCTTTCATTTTCTCTAATCTTTCCAATGATGCAGCAGATGAATCGCACTACGCACTGGCAATTATATTTTTGTCCTATCGTACATAAGGAAACAATACGATAATAAGTTTGTCAACAATATTTCAACGATCATGTTATGCTTGCGTATACTATGACTTGAAGAACGAAGCGACTCTCATCTTACAAATGGTAAACCAACAGATCGATAAATACGCTAAATAGGAAAATTTACTCTGCCTCTCGATTATTTTTTTGCTCAGTTACGCGCATCGTGATTGCACGTTACATTGGTATTTTTATTTTTTCATCATTTTGATACACGCACGTACAAGTGCGTAATATACGTATTTGTTTACTTGCTTATAATCGTTTATACGCTAAATTCATTCGACGCTTATTTATCTCACTTCTGGTTTGCTCTCGTGTACATTGTTTCCGTCTTATTCCTCCGTAGCTCGCGATGCTCCCCGCGAGCGCGCGATCATATAACCATCGATTACGTACCTAAATAGCCTTGGCATATTTTTTTTTTTTTTTTGTTTGTATTACATAACATACATATATATCATATATATCCGCAGAAGCGATTCGTTCGTCCGCTGACGCATTTACAAGAGAGGAAATACTTTCAAGCGCCATTTCGTCCTCGGTCGCTCCGCCGTCTGCTCCATTTTGTCATCGTGTGTGGTGTCGTGGTATATATATATAACATTCAGCATATATATCTGTGATCGTGTGTCTGCAGTGTTTTATCCCTGTCTGACCATGTACATAATATACCTCTCGGCTGCGAGCGCCCCCTCGCGGCGGCTGTCGCGAGAACGGCAAAGACTCCGAACGTATACAAACGGAACGACACAAGCGTCAACTAATAATCAACGATCGACCGTTACATATATCTTTATATTTATATTTTTAACTGCATTTTATCAACAAACGAACGCCGAGATTTCGCACCCCTCACTGACTCTTACACGTGGGTGTCTGTGTGCGTGTCTGTGTGTGATGTGTATCCAATTCTCGTCGTTCGTGGCTATAATCAACGAAATCCTCTCTCGATAAGTTCTAAGTTTATTTGCTACAACACCTTGGTGTCATCTGCCGGAACTTACTTATAATTATTACTTTTTGTCAATTCTTTATTTCTGTTTGAATTTTTGTTTTTTTTTTTGTTTGAATCTTTCTGTTATATAAGACGAGTGAATGCGAAGGAACGTTCTAGGTAAATATACTGATCTTTATCTCTAATATTTCTCTGCATTATTCGCTAATCCGTTCGCTTGCCTCTCTCGTTGTTGTCGTGTTTGTTTTTTTCTCCAATTTTTCAATACAGCGAAACAGGATTACTAGAAAAATCTGTCTAGAACCAGCTGGTGGCCCCGCCAAACTTCGTAGAAAGGCCTCCAAGGCCTTTCTCGAACATGCTACCAACTCGGCTAGCTACGTTCGACGTGACGTTGCTGATGCTTATGCCATCCTCGCCCGTTATGTTCTCGACTATTGTCACCTTCGTCTTGGGCCTCTCCACATCGTCGTCGTTGCCGTTCTCCGACAGTCCTCTGCAAAAGAGAGAGAGAGAGAGTGAGTGAGAGAGAAAACAATAAGAAATGTGCGCAGCCGATCGCTAGAATTTTCAGACTAGATAGACTCACTCTTCGTTATGAGAGCTCATGGTTAAGGCACAAGTTGCTTCCTCTGTCTGCATCCTCTGCGATACAGTCTGATATGTCTGCGAGTTGAGTTTGTCATCGATGACTCCCTGAAGCTCGAAGTCCGTGTAGATCTTTTTTATAATGAGAGCGATACAAGTGCACTGATACAGGTGAAGACTGTGATCCATCCGCTCGGTCAGCCAGTTGCACAGCATCTGCATCTGTGCCGTGTACCATTGCTGTCGACAGAATATTCGAGTTTCGCGTCAGTTGCGAGTCACACCGAAGACTTATACCTTAACCCAAGGCTAATTACCTCAAAAAAGTTGAGAATCCAGAGCTCGTCGATGACTTTGCTGCGAATCTGCTCGGTGCTGTTTCTCGTGAAGTTCACGTAAGACTGGCCCATCTCCTTGCCGCTTCCGGACACCTTCTGCAAGAGCCAACGCACGAGATTAGTCGCCTCGACTCGAACCACGCACAACCATCATCAGCGACACCAACGATCATCACTCACCGCGAAACTGAGAAGCGAGCCAATGAGCGATCCCTCGTCGTAGCGCGACAGTTTCGACAGCGTGGTATCGAGGATGCTGACAAGCTTGTTGATCATCCCCTGGGTCATGCCGGCCAGCGTCTTCTCGATCATGTCGTCGATTTTCGAATGGTACTGGTGCTGCGTTAAACAACACAAGAGACGCGTTAGTATCGTGCTCACTACCGGGAACGTCGCGTTTTCTACACTCTCTGAATTCTTTGCAGTGGCTATCTCTTCTTTTTTGAAAACTTTGCTTCGTTATCGTACACTATAATATATAGAGAATGGTAGACGCGCACGATATCGTATACATTATCGGTGCTTGGAGCGCAATACCGAGTTGTGCAAAAAATTTAGAGCGTGCTGATCGCTAAGTTAACTGTGTGTATAACTGCTGTAGTAAGGAAGTTTAGCAACGCAACTATCTACTGTAATAATGATTGAAAAGAAGCGAAAGTAACATGGTTGTATACTAAGCTTGTTGTGTTGCCTTAAAAAAAAAAGTTTCGGCCTCTAGTTCAATGATTATTCTCGAATGTCATTTTCATTCTATAAACTATAGATAATACGATGATCCTCGCATCAGCTAGCAGGATTTGCGCATCTAATTCCTCGGTCGATGTGGATAAAAAAAAAAAAAAAAAAAAAAAAAAAAAAAAAAAAAAAAAAAAAAAAAAAAAAAAAAAAAAAAAAAAAAAAAAAAAAAAAAAAAAAAAAAAAAAAAAAAAAAAAAAAAAAAAAAAAAAAAAAAAAAAAAAAAAAAAAAAAAAAAAAAAAAAAAAAAAAAAAAAAAAAAAAAAAAAAAAAAAAAAAAAAAAAAAAAAAAAAAAAAAAAAAAAAAAAAAAAAAAAAAAAAAAAAAAAAAAAAAAAAAAAAAAAAAAAAAAAAAAAAAAAAAAAAAAAAAAAAAAAAAAAAAAAAAAAAAAAAAAAAAAAAAAAAAAAAAAAAAAAAAAAAAAAAAAAAAAAAAAAAAAAAAAAAAAAAAAAAAAAAAAAAAAAAAAAAAAAAAAAAAAAAAAAAAAAAAAAAAAAAAAAAAGGTAAAAATAAAGAGTCGGAACGCAAGTCGTGTCCTAAGGATTACGCTATCAGCTATATCAGCAAATCATAAGATAAAGGTCGGTCGGTGGGACCAAAAGAATAAGTGTATAAAATATATAAGTAACTGAAAGTGAAAAGAAAAGAGATAGTCTGCGATGAACGAATAGATAAAATGAAACTTAATTGTATAGAGTAATATTACCTATGAGCAAGTGTCCGTCTATATCGAGATATTATATACATACTCTTAATCCTACATCAACACATCGCTACGAGAGAAATTTCTATAAAAAAAGGAGTTATGGCGGAGAGAAAGAAAAAATATAGACTCCTGGTTGCAAAACGTCCAGACGCGTCCACGGAGATTCCGCGCCGCAAACGGACATCGCGTGCGTCAATCCATCGTGATCACAGACACTTTCGCCCCATAGAAGTCCGTGGAAGCGCTTGGACCTTTTACGACCGGGCTTCAACTAAGAAGAGAATAGAGAGATAGAAGATCCTTTACGTTACCCCTGTCCTTCAAACTCATCAACAAACCACATCACAGAGTTACGTGTCATAGGTACTCGTATAAGTATGCAGTGGTGGTATAAGAGGAAAATTCGCGCGACAGAGTATAAGAGAAAAGATGAGCACACATTAGCGTGTTAGGGGAGGGCTTGCGCCCGCGAACTTACCACGTCGACCCCATCGATAGTGCAAAGCTTAAAACTCTGATTCTTCGCATCCAGAATCACGTTAACCATAGCGCACATTTCCGAGGGAATGATGTAGTCGGTCCAGCTGAAGTTGACACTCTTTTTAGCCCACTGCTGAAAGGCCGCGTCGGTCTTTTGGATGCAGGCCTCGATCATGTCGCAGGCCATCAGCTTGAGTCGTTGCTCGAGTTGGTTGCGGAACTCCTGGTCCGGCCAGTGCAGTCCGCTGATGAAGGTCTGCAGGGCGTCGAGCTTCCAGAAGAGGTCGACCGAGGTGGCGCAGCCGTTATCCTTGATCTCCCAGCGCTCTTTCTCGAAGCCCTTGTGGATCGACTGTTCGATCGAGGTCTCCATAAGGTGCACGTATCTATTCACCAGCGGGGCGAACCTCTCGCGCAGAAGCTGGTGGAACCGGCCGTCCCTCAGGTTGTCTGCGGACGATTTTCGTTTCATCAAAATGCACGTGACTTAAGGATTACTTCGGATATGGAAAAAACTCAAAGAAACTCACCGTCGACCCTGAGGTAGTCGTTCAGCACCTGGAAGAGCGGGAAGCTGTCCCAGGTGTCGGCCGGTTGCTCCGCCAGGACCTTGTCCATGTCGGCGGCAAAGAGCGACCAGAAGATCTCGGCGTGCTCCACCAGGAGGTCGCTAAACCAGGCGAACGCCTGCGGTGCAGTGTAGTAGGAGCGAAACGTGAAAATATTGGACGACACACACTTACGGCGGGCGATGTTCCATGAAGCTCAGAGCGGTGGGGACGCCGACTCTGAGCGCGAGGCCCTCGGGAACCCAGAAGACACTAATTCGCATGATTCATCTACGTTTACGCGCTTGATATGATGAACGGAAACTGAACTGACTAATTGACTTACTCTTGCAGCTCTCGTACGTACGTCTCGGCCAGCCGCTGCTCTTCCATCCCGTAATAGGTATTAATTATGTTATTAATATATGTATAAGCTATTGTAGTAGCGATCATGTGCGATATCGATGACTCTACTCGTTACTGATGCGTGCGAGGGGCACCCCTGCGCACTGTGCATGATTCTGGTAAAAAGGAAGCTACGCTACGATCTCTGTGAGATACTAATGATGCGTATACTTGAGCTAGGTGGCGTATATATATAATAAGTATCTATAGTAAAAGCGTTGTACAAGCTAACTCGCGACTGATTGTCTTCTGAGGAGGTATTAATTGGACCCTTACCAAGTCCAGGTTATCAGAGCATGCTACCCTCGGTCCCGAGAGCCCCGGACAATGAACACTGAGTTCTAAAAACCTAACTAATACCTCCGAATAATGTTCCTCGTTTTGCTGGAGCAAATCGACGCAAATCGTAGCGAGATGCACGAGATCCTCCAGCTTTTTGCTGGGAGGAACATCCTCATCGAGATCTTGGCCGACCTTAGCCTCGGCGGCGAGCTTCTCGTAGTTGACGTGAGCCGCGATCTCCAGGCAGTTCTTGATCATGCCCCGGACCTCCTCGGGCGGGACCGGCGTGACCATGTCCTTCATGAGCACGCCCTCCAGCAGCGAGAGGGTGCCGCGCAGCGCGCCGTCGGGCCGGCCGAAGGGAAAGGCGAACCTGTTCATAGTCGGTGAATCGTTAGTGACCTCTGGGAATCCAGGCGAGCAATTGATATGCCGACAGCCCACCTAAAGTTGGTGATTTGCTCCTCGAGCAGTTGCCGCAGGCGCTCCTTCACGTCCTGGAACTTGTCGCGCTCCTCGTGGGTGATGGACACCACTCCGTCGGACTTGCTGCCGTAGATGTGGCTCGCGCAGAAGGCGAAGCTGATGTGGATGAGCTTGGGGTCGATCATGATGCCGCGCTTGGCTCGGTCGAGCAGGTCGCTGAGGTAGCAGAGGTGCCGGTAGCAGCCGCGCACTCCGTATCTGTGGATCAAGTGGGACGGATGTTCTATCTGGTGGTTCGGATTCAAGGGTGCATAATAGCTTACCTGGCGCAGTACTCGTCCAGCACAAAGAGCTGACCAGGTGAGAACCATCCGAGAGAGCAGTAGGGGTCGTTGAGTCGGTAGTCGAGCGTGAGAGTCTGCAGGGTCTTGAAGAGGCTCGCGTGGTCGTACTTGCAGGGGTCGGCTGTGACGTACTCCTCCATGCCGTGCTTGGGCTTGTCGGAGTCGCTCGCGCTCTTGGCCGCCGCGCCCGCCGCCTTGCTGCTGCTGATCACCGAGACGGGCGGCACGGGCTTGTTCGACTGACCGGTCGCCCGGTACATGGCCAACACCCATTGGTGGTAGTCGTGGTCGTCGTCCAAGGCGAAGACGATGTTGTCTCCTTCTCGGACGGCGTTGAAGAAGTACTTGCCGCCTTGCAAGTCCATGCCGGCCATGACGTTAGCGGAAGCCGGCTCTATGTAGTCCACTGTGTAGCCGTCCAGCTGCATCATTTCCGACGGCTCGCTTTTCTTTTCTTTGTACGAGCACATCGCAAAGGTGTACTGTGAGACTTGGACCAGAACAAAAAAGCGCCGCTTCCACTTCTTCCACACGGACTTGCCGACGGCGTAGAGGTAGCCGCAGTACTTGAGATTCAAAGGTTTGTCCATCCGACAGGCGATCTTGATATGGAGATCCTGATCGGGACAGCTGCGGGGCACGGTCATGCGGTGGAGCTCGGGCCCCTTGCTCGGGCCGAGCTGGGGCGTAGGTCTGAGCACGACCTTGCCGAGCTCCTTGTCCTCGAGCGCGAGGATGGCCGGGTTCTCGGTGTAGAGGCGAATTTTGACCACTGGCAGGGGGTACATGGTGGTGAAGTCACCCTGCGTGTCCCACATCGGTTTGGACGCCTCGGCCTGGTCGGTCTGCAGCTTCTCGCCGCCCTCGACCTCCATGGTGCAGTAAACGATACGGTTGGGCGCGAGACTCTTTAGCCCCTTGACTTCCATGACGACGACCTCTAGCGGAAACGAGAGGGCCACGTCCATTTTCGTCAGTTGGGGCTCCGAGTCGGCGGAGTCGCTCGCGAGGGAACTCTGGTTACGGGGGCGGGAGCGATCGCTACGGTGGTTGTAACGCTTCAGCTTCTGCAACCCGTACTTGCCGTCTATCGAACCCTTGGAGACGGGGAGCGCCTCCAAGTTGACCATCAACTGGTTGATAGACGACTTGAGCTCCTCGATATAGAGCGACTCCATCTCCTTGAGGAGGAACCTCGGCATGAGCTTGCGATTCTGTGCAGGGACGGGGAGAGAAAGAGAGTTATCACCATATCCCCATACACCATCCACAATGATTAATTAATTAATTACCTTCTCCATTTCGTTTACTTTCTGCACGCGGCCGTCCAGCTCCCTCCTGATGGCCGCAGCCTGCTCGTCGGATGAGTCCAGCATGAGGGCGCCGGCGCCGAAGAGGATCGAGTGCTCGTGTTTCTTCACGCCAAGTATCTGCTGGAACATATCGTAGAGCTGTTCCTTCGACAGTATCAGCTCGGAGTTCAGCGACTGCTGCTGCATGCGCGATGGCCTCTTGGTGTCCTCGTCGCCCGTACCCTTGAAGATACAGTCGAACTTGGCCAGCCACGAGGCCAGCACCGTCTCCTTGCTGAGCCCGTCGATTTCCGGGAGGCTTCGAACACGCTTCTCGATATTATTCCTGAACACCTCGCGGAAGTCCTGCTGCGAGCAAGCGCCGCTTTGCACCATGCGCACAACGCGATCCGACTTGAGAAAGACGTCGTAGTAGTTCTGGATCGCGTTGTGGAAGGCCTCGTCCGCCATGATCTGCGTCTCGCCCTTGAGGAAGCTCTGCGAATTGCGACAAACAGCCAAGGTTACGGACGCGCCTGAGAGGTTTCCTCGGCCGTAGCATAGCATACGCATACCTGAAAGCGAGAGCACAGCGTCTCGAGCTGCTGCTTCGTGATCTTGAGGTGCCGCTTCTGCATGTCCGCCGGCTGCTTGGCGTTGAACGGGTACGCGATGCACCTCGTGATGAAGACGTAGAGCTGTATCCTGAGCTTGCGGTCCTCCTCCTCGCGCTCCTGCTTGTCCTGCAGCTCCTGCTCGGTCTTCTCGCTGGCGACGGAGGGCGAGGGACTCGTGGGCCGCTGGCCCTTGGCGTAGCTCGCCGCCTCCTGGTGCGCGCTCATCGAGGGCGAGAGCGAGTTTCTGGCGCTGCCGGCCATGTGGCTGCCGCCGCCGCCGCCTGGCACCTCGAGGCCCGGCTGGCAGCCAGGGCCGTCGAGCTCGCTGCTCGCCGACAGGCCGGGTTTGGCGCCCCTGCGCCCGTGGGGCCCGACGCCGGCGGCCAGGGCCCCTGGACCCGGCGAGCCTCCCGCCGTCGAGCCCAGACCTCCGGGACCCCCAACTCCGCCGGCGCCGTAGCCCCCTGGCCCGCCGACCGACCCCCCGGCGGGACCCCCGCCCCCACTAGGGCTATGGTAGCGGGCGCCGTGGCCGACTGCTGCGACCGCCGGCCCCTGGGCCGGCACGCCACGACCCCTGCCACCGGCGCCCTGGTGGACGCTTCGGTCCTCCTCGATGTCCTCGTCCTCCGAGGAGCTCGGGTCGATCATGCTGCCGCTGGCTCGAGTCCTGGGGCCCGCGTAAGGACGCCGAAGCCGCCTGTCTGCAGTCGCGCTCTTGCTGCCGCGCTCGGATGCTTCGTCTCCGCCTCGATCTCTTCGACCGCTTCGATCGGCTCTAGCGCTTCTGCGCCCACGACTGGGATCACCGTGGCCTCGCCGTCGCCTCCGCGCCTGCCGCAGCCGCACGAGACTCGCTCGTCGGACTGCCCGTCGTGTATGCTGGTCGCAGACCCCCTGCCAGGCGAGCCGCCCCCTGCACTCGGATGCGGTGTTCTCTGTGCGCCTCTGGCGATCCTGAAAGTCAGACCGTCGTGCAGCTTTTTAGAGACTAATTGTCTGCATAACCGCCGATCCGATAGACTCGCGAGCTTTTATGGATTTCCGATGTCATCCTCTTTTCCGCGCGTACACAAAAGTCGAGCGAATCAGAAGAGTAGGTCAGGCATTGGAGAGCCCTGATTTTACTCGCACATTATTTGCGAGCATCGAGCGACGTTTCTCGATTTTATAGGATAACGCGATTACCGGGCCGACGTCTACAGCGGAGGATGGAGAAATCATTTATATCGTTGACACCCGAGCTAATAGCTATGGATATTCGAAGCTCTCCAATTTCGCGCGAAATATTCCAGCTGCAGTATAATGCTTATAATTCCTCGTCAAAGCGACGTATTAAGGTCTTAAAATAGCCTAAGCCTCGTTTTCGCCCTGACAAAAATCCTTCCACACCGCATCAAGACTCGCTCACCGATGACCCACTTTCCGCTGGAAAAACAACCGAAAACACGTTCCTTCCTGCATAGCGGAAACATTAAATCTCGCAAACGACAATAACCCGATACATCGCAAGCTCCTTACAAGCGTATACGTATATCCAGAATCAACTCTCAGCGAGAATTAACAAACCCGACCGAGAAAACAGCAGCTTATACACGTAATAACATTCTTCCTGAAAGTCGCGTCTCGCGATTGTTTGCGCAGAGCTTTAACCGTCGCTCGTCGTCGGGATCGATCGTCCGGATGTGTATATGCACGTGCATCTCTCTCGACTCGCTATTTTTGGCGGATGGATTTGCTCTTTTGTCGATGAGCGGCTCTAATGAGACCCGGTGACTCGTCACTTTCGCGACGGATGCATTTTTCGCAAGTTTTTAATTTTATTCGTGTACGCGCGGGAGTTTTTTTAATTAAAAATGAGCTGCTCGAATCAAGCGACGCGACACGTGTTTTCCGGAACGATCGAGTAAATATTAATTTCTCCCGTGCGTCAAGCGGTGCATTAATTTGCATTGTTGATACTTTGTACGAGAGGGTGTAATTACGTGCATATGCAGGAGTGCTGGATGCGCGGCGTGTATACGAGCGGTTCGAATTTTTCAAAAGTTTCTAACACTAAAGCGCGCTCTATTTAAAAAACAACCTGCCGGGTAACTAATCAGCTGCGAAATTCAATCTAGTCGAGGATGAAAACTCAAATCCGATCCAATTTTCCACCAATGAATTCCAATCTCCCGAGCTTTAGCGGGTTAACCAACGTCAAAAGTGCGAGAGCGCATCAAAGCTGCCGTTCACCGTCTTATTTACGAGCGATATAAGCGGCGCACTACCGACTGTGCGGGATGATGCACGGAGAACTCGCACATATACGCGCGTTACATAATTCAAGCGCAATCAAGCTCGATCGAATTAACGGCTCGTTCGAGCTCGCTCGCTCGTGCAATTAAATTTCATAATGCGTCGCTGCGGTATACTACGAGCCGTGTCCTGCGAAGGACAGCCGCCTCGTGAAAACGACAAGTCTATATAGTTTTCGTGAAAACGGAGTTGAGCGTATTATACGTATGTGTGTGCAGTATATAGCATAAGGTATCGATCGTTACTTCGCTACTCTCTTGGAACCCTTGTACAACGTCGATGATTTAATTGCCGGAAGTCTCTCTATTTCTGTGTTTTTCCTTTTCTTCCCCAGCAGTAGCACTTTGCGTCTTTTCTCGTTCGGTCGGCTCTCGCATTAGCGCGCGTGGGTAAGTAGTCTCGTGCGTCTTTTGTTTCTCGCTTTTGTACACTCGCCGAGCGACGTATATATAACGCAATGTATAGTGCAACCGCGTATTATAATAGCACATAATAACTCGCCGATTTACAACGACTGCAATTAAAATAAAAGCGCGTTAAGATATAAAACGCAGAAACAGCTGTTCTCGATCGGTAAAGCAGCGCGTTGCGGTGAAGCTCGAAGGCTAAAATTTTTAACAATCCCCCTCGAACCCACGAAAATTTTGCAAGCTCGCGCGGGAAATTCAACTAGCGGTTGCGCGCAGCTAATCCGGTTAGTATAACTAACGTCGTTAAACGCGGCGGTGGTGGTGAATTCGCTCTAATCCGAGAGAGAGAGAGACAAGCGCAAATCTAACCTACACGCGTACATCCGACTCAAAGAGAGAAAGCACAGAGTCACTCGCTGCAGCTGATTCATTGACCGGCGAGTATACCGAGTTCCATCCATCAAACGTAGCGAACGCAGCTCCGTAATGTACCTGGGGAGTGGCGTCGTTAATTACGCGTTAAATCATCCGATTATGAGCTAGGGAGAGAGTTCGTTGTAGGGCTGCGCATTAATTAATTACACTCGTCCGTTTCTCTGCTCTCGTTGAACGGCGATTCTGTGCCAAGCACAGATTTCTCCCGTTTTCGTTTGCGCGACTCACCTGCAACAGAAAATAAAGAACAGAGTTAGCGTTAACGCACGCAACAATTTAAAAAACTGGAATAACTCGCTTTATTCGGCGCTTTCGAGCCCGATCCGTCAGGATTTTAATTCTCGAGTGGGCTTATACACGTATATCTGTATTATATACCCCACACGCCCTTGTACGACCGAATTCAACGAGGATTCAAGAGGGCTGACTCCCTCACGCGTTAATGATGAATGTTTGCAGAGCAAACATCGCGAGCTTGTTTTCGCAGTGCGGATGCGTTTTCTCTCGGAAAGTTTTTAAATTTCGGTGCTCTAGACCAGCCGGCCTGACTGTATACTTGTTAAGGGAAACTTTTCGGGCTGTGTGCATTATACGCGCGCCAAAGGAAACGCATTCAAGAGGACGCGCAACGAAGCTTGGTTCTATACAGTTTACTGCTGGGTATATATATATGTATAAAGGATGAAACGCGAATTTTTCTACGTCGATATGGATATACCGAAGAAAAATTATCGACGGTCGTCCTCCCCCTATTCATAAAAAGTATGACACGCGTGCGCGAAGGAATCCCGGTAAAATTCATCTACGCTCTCTGAAAGCGGGAAAAAAAAAATTCATAAAAGAGCGCAAAAACGTCGAAACTCGTTCTCCTGCAGCCGGCGAGAGAGCGAATTCCACATTCTCTCACGGCCGGACCTCTGGCCTCACTTATCACGTCGAAGAAAAGCCGGCCGTTCAAAATGGTATCTCTCTGGCAAAAAAAAAAGGAAGAGCCGAGAGAGGCAAAGAAAATTGGAAATCCAGGCTCGGCGAAAAATCCGCTCGAGTCAGCGCGCCTCCATAATACAACGGATGATAGCTCGCGCGTATAGGTATGACCGATGGACGGAAGGCGTCGCAAACTATACCAGCGTGTATATATACGTGCTGCAACGGAAGCGAGATAGGCGAGCGATTACGCTTTGGCTTTCGAGGACAGGAGTTTTTTTTTTTTCGAAGCGCTTTTTAATCGCTGATGGCTTACACAGGTCAACGTGGCGGAATTATAGAAGAGAAGCTGCGTATTTAAGCTCTCGCTGTAAATGAAAATTCCTGCTCTAATTTTTTTTCGTCCTCGTCGCCTGAATAATTCATAATAGCAAGCGAGACAGCGGCGTCGTATATGAATTCAACGGCGCGAAAAATTCCTAGTTAACGTTTTAATAACTAGCGAAACGCACGGGCGAGGCTCTTAATGTAATGAAGAGCGCCACGTGTAAACTGAATAAAAGCACGCGTCCCTTTGTTGTGATTACGAGTAAATTAATTCGAGAAAACAAGTCTCCGCGTACGCTATCGCCGACGCATCCGGTTTCCCTCTGACACAATAGAAAAAAGTGCAGGTCGGAACGAGAGAGAGAGGCAGAATCACGCGGGAGCTGCTTGGCATAGCGTTTAACGCAACAGAGAAGAGCAGCTAACGTTGGCTGCCCCATTTACGCGTGTATCGATTGTCTGTCCGTCTCCCTCGCGCTCGATTTCATCCTCCGCTCTCTACTCGGGGCATTTTTCTTAGTTGGATTAAAGCATGAGAGAGTATACGGAGGGGCCGGCGTTAAATCACCTGGAAATTGCGACCGTGTGTGGCTTTTTTTTCGCGCTGCAGGGATAGGCCAGCCGAGCATCTCCCGCTCTCGTATCGGAAAGTTATTATTGTAATGCTTTTTTACCGAGGTTTGTTAATGACTTTTGCTGCCGCTTCGCTGTCGTTATCGCACACACTGGCTTGGGCGAGCTTTTTTCCGCTCTCGCAGCGATACAGTAATGATCGTTGCCCGGGTTTTTTTCGGTGGAACTTTATCGGGGAATTTCACAAAAATCTGAAATATACCCAAACTCGCAGACAACGCAACGGTCGATGTTATTCGGGCGAGTGAAAAACGAAAGCTATACCCAAAGCCGCGGAGCGAGTCGCGCGAGAAATGCAAACGAGTGTCCGTCACCTCGTTGATAAGCCGCCGCACTGCTACAATCGCTAGTACTACACACACACACAGTGAGAGACACGTAGAACAGTATCGGAGCTGCGGGCACGCGGTATAATTTCGTTTTTCTTTCGTAAGGACGGCTGCACGTCGGGTTACATAATACGAAAGACAAGGGAGAGAGAGAGAATGTCGAGGCGAATCGATTCCCCGGTTAATAATGTTTCGCATGTACAATGCGCGCATTCGAAACTGACCTGATTCCGCCGGTAAATATTTCATTCAACGAGCATATCTGCCCGTTTTGTTTTTATTCCTTTTTCTCCCGCCCGCCCGCTCTCTCGTATAACGTAAACACGCTCTCGGGATGCTTATCCCGAGCTGTACACCCATAATGCTCTCTGAGTGTGCACTGCTCTCGAAAAATATTCTCGCGATGGAGAGAGGTATAACTAATTTCTTCTTCTAATCCATAGTGGGTCGAAGCAGATAGGATCATCGGGGGCAGCCTTCCGTCGAAGTATATAATAATCGCGCCTCCTCGTGACCTCAAAATCGCCGAGCGCTTTATTATGTACAGGGAAAATCGTTAATGAATTAATACCGAGCAGTAGTGAGCTTTCGTGCTGTGCGCGCGCGACTTTCATACAATGACATGGATTATTGAAGAAAAATGTTCCCTTTCTGTCGATTATACGAAAGAAGATGACAGAAGTAGAAAAGTGCGTAATGGGTCAGACATCAGCGAGCGTACAGGTATTCGCTGCTTCATTATATAAAGAGCTGTCAGAGGCAGAAGCTGCGCTGCGATTCAGATGCTAAGTTTTATACTCCCTTTCTGCAATATGCAGTTGTTATTCGCACCCAATTATCGTTCGGTATTATTCTTGACTGACGGGCTTGATGGAACGCTTAATTCTGAATTCTCGGAAACAAAGTGATACGAATAAACGCAGTGTGAAGATACTTATCGTGGAAACGGGCTGTAATAAAGGGGAATTACGCGAACAAATTATTTCTCTGTAACTGGGACCTTTTGACGTAGTTAAATTCGCGCAGCAAAAACCTGTCTTTTTGATATACAGTAATCTAGAGAACGTTTTTATTTCTATATACGAGAATTTCACGGCATGATACGACGTTATAATTACTTGAAATATTATTACACTTAAAAACGTTCGCAGAATTACTATTCGAATTTTGAAAATTTTTAAAACTTCTACAGCGCATTCGTACATATCGGAGCGTCAAACGCTTCGTCGCCACTAGCGCAGTTATCGGTTCTGTATAAGTAGGTAACGAGCCCGCATCGAGCGCTTCAATCGGATATCGTTGCGACAGCAAGTATGTCGCCTATAACACGCACAGCACGGAGCTGAGGCCACCGAAATTTCAATTTCGAATATATTCTAATTTTAGCCAACAAGGTCCCGCCGGATAACGCACGCGGCCTTCTTTTCTCGCTCTTGTCACTAATTAGAAGCCGACGAGGATGAGCTATGTAGCTCGAGAGAAATTTTCAAGTTCAGAGGCTAATCTACCCAGCGACAGCTACCGCGGGGCTAATTAGGCTTTCGCGAGACTACTTTTTTGAACTTTGGCTCGTTACCCCGGTTGTATATCTCCTGCATGTATTTCGAGTTTGAATTTACCTCCTCGAATATTTAGCGAACGCGGGCGTAAAAACTTTGAGAAAATCCGCAACGCGGCGCTTGATTATTTATCATTCAATTTTGCCCTCGTAACTTCTCGGAGAACCGTGTACCACGAAAAAAAAAAAAAAATGTGCAAACGCAATTCCAGAGCAAACGTAAACAACGCGCCAGTCCGAAAATTTCATCTCGCTGTCGTCATCGTGAAATTGCTGAAAGCCACAGGGGAACGCGACGAGAGCACGACGAAACTGGAAACGTTGGCGGAATACGCAGGGATAGACACTATATGCAGCGGAGCATCAGCTTTATGCCGGGCGGCACACATATTGTGCTCTCAGCGTCTATCAAGAAAGACAAATAAAGCGTTGGACGGCTGCCGCTACCGCCGGAGGGGAGAGGGGGAGCGAGAAAGATAAATAAAGAAAATGAGAAAGGCCTCCTGGCTGGATATCGGATGTATCGCGCGCGCGTATAACTGTCCTCCGCCAAAATTTCTCCCTTCTCCTCAATAAACGTTTACGAGCGACGCTTCGACCTCGATATGAGATGTGCGCCCTTTCTCGATTGCGATCTCGTCGCGGATACTCGTCTCCGTTTTTCGACTGTGTTAATAAAGCATTAATAAAGCTCGCGGCGGTCGTCGTCCTCCGGGGATTTAATCTCGAGATTCCGGGACGATTCATTCATCAACGTCGTTCGTCCGAAGTGGATTTCGGAAAATGTATAATAAAGCGCCGCGAGAGCAAAGTGGGCAAAAATCTGCGTGGACTCTCGTGCGACTATTGAAATTTTCAACGTTTTGTCGCCGCAGCCTTTGTTCGGATCGAGAATCGCGTTATAGCGTCTCGCGTGTACTCGTCGTGTGATTCGATGAAACATAAATAAGGCAGGTGTGCTCAAGAGCCTGTGAGAGGGCAAGCGACGTAAATTCATTATGCTTGCGCGAGTTGTGGCCGAAATCAATATAGCCGCATTCGGTCTCTCGCGTTATCGCGTGTAATTGCCGGCGTGTGTACGCTCGCGGGATTGAGTGCATTTTTTATATGAAAAGCCTCTTGTCGCTGAATGCGATCTTAACTTCATTAAGGTTACTAGCTCGCTCTCGCGTCGGGAAAATCCGTTCGCTCGGCGCACGCACGCTTCAAAATAAATAAAGCGGGGAAAAATCCTCGGAAAAATCACGGCGCTCGAGAGATAAATCATCGGATCCTCCCGAGCTGGCTCCCCTCTCGAGCCGCGAAAAAAGTCAACCTCGAAATCCACGCGCGGGCCAGGCAGCAGCTAGCATCCCTGGAAAGCTCGTAGAGAGAAAGAGAGAGAGAGAGAGCCGAGAGCGAGAAAGACAAGTGGCCGGGGCGGACTCTCGAGTGGAGAATAGAGCCGAGAAAAAGAAGCAGAGAAGGCAGAGAAGAAGCAGTCGAGTCGGGAGATGAGAAAATCAATATAGACGTCGAGTCGAGTCGAGCGCAAAGTGTATCCTTTCCGGCTGCTGCAGCCACGACTATCGAGCGTGTCGGTATTCCCCCAGACTCTCTTTCGCCCGCTCGTGTGTATACGTGCGGCTACGTGCACAGTACACACACTAGCGCGCGTGCACCCCTCTCTGGGTCAGCGTGTCCTTTCCTATCGACCCCATCCTCGTCGCGGGAGACTCGCCCCCACCTATATTCTAGATGTGGGCTGCTGCACACGCGGCACCGGAGAGCGAAATCGGGGGGCATTCGAATTTGCCGCCACCGGAATCTCTCCTTACCGACTGAATTTTTCGAGACGTAAGCCCTCGACGGAATCCATGTATTAATCGCGCTTTATGCGGAAGGTGAGGCACTTTCGCGGCTTGTTATTCTTTGAGTTCCGGCGTACTCGTCTCGCGAGAGTAAATTTTTAACGAAAATATTCCGTCCCCTGCAGTGTCGATGGAATATTCTTACTTTGAATCCCCTTTCAGGACGGAGGTAATATTAGTTTTTAATCTTTTTAGTCAACACTCCACCGGCGGCAAAGGCATACGTAATAACGTGATTGCGAAAGTTATACATCACCGCGAACCAAAGTCTTCCGCGACATTGCGAAAGTGTCTCGAGTAAATTTTGAGAAAAATCCACATCTACAAGTTCGACACTTGTTGAGTACTGTGTACGATAGCGGTTACGATGAATTATTAAAAAATGCATAGAGCCGTGTATTCTTAATATTTCACGTCGTGAGAGAGCTTTCCAGCTATAACCTACTTATTCGCACGCGAGTTCGCTCCTCTATAATGCATTTAAAAAAAAAAATATCCCGCGTCAAAAGAACGCGTGTACCCTCGTCCTCATCCTCTCGGCTCTAAACACGTTAAACCAGATGGAAAAAGTTTCCGACGAGGTCGATCCTTGCCTATCCCCAGGAGTGCACCTATACGCATGAACCTAATTAAGCGCCGAGAACACACTCGCGCATTAAGAATTGACGCACTGCAGTTGGAAATCGAGTGTAAAATTTATATTAATCAGACTTTTTTCAACGGGTGCCCAATTACGCGAACGGTTTGTCATTCCGAACAAGCCAAGTCGAGTGTGCAGTATACGAGAAGAAGAGTAAAGAGCAAACATAACCTAAAAAGCCGATGCCGAAGTCCGGTAAACAGGCGCTAAATTGTCGAAAAACAGTAACGGCAGCAGCGAAAAAAAGAGGCTTTCTGAAATTCACAAAAGAATCCTCACTCGTGGAGAGCGCATAAGCGTATACACACGGGGTCAAGCGCGCGTCAAAGGGCGCCTAACGACCCGGAAGGAAGGAAAAAAATATTCTTGGTAAATTTGAATTCCCCCCGAGAGCCTGTGTGTGTGTCGGTGTGTGTATGTGCTCGGCGTCTAATGAGCGGAAATCGGAAGCTGAAAAACTGCAAACTCGATCGGGGCGCTCGGGCAAACACGCGGAAAATATGAAATTCAGATTTCGCGAACGATTCTACTATCCACATACCTATATACTACGGCGGGAATAAATTTTGAAACAAACTTTCGAGATCAAGCGTACACTACGCTGCGGCGATGAGGTGGAATCGATTTTTTAAAAATAAAGTCGCGATTTAAAATTTAACGCTTCGCATACAAATGACATATATAGCGCGGCTCCGTATGCATGTATAGGTATAAGTACACACGGAATCGATTATTATTATTCTTGCAATTTTCGAACCCGGAATCCCCTTCCTCTTGGCGTAGTTTTCGTATTACTTTAGTGTGCGTTTTCAATGCTAGCGTTTCGCGCATTATTAATGATGACAATTTCTTACAGGGAGAGTAAGAAAGTTTACCGTCGGGGAAGGGAAGCGGGGCGCCTATAGCTATAGGCCGAGATCAACCGCGAAAAAGTCTCTGTAGCCGGTCGAAGCGCGGCTAATTGAAACGTCTCGATGCGGAGAGAGGAGACGCGTCAAGCGTATCTCACGATCAATGGCCGGAATCATAATTTCGGCAGCGCGATAAAGTTGGCGAGACTCGTTTCCGGCCATATGTCAAAGGGGCGCGCGCGCGGATGGTATATAAAAATAGCGCTGGAAATGTGTCTACTGAGGAGCGATAATCTATCGGGTTAATTAAAACGGCAATGTTGCGTCGGCTTGCTATCGATCACGGCGATGAAACTTTGTTGGGGGGGTTACCTCTTTTTTTTTTCAACGAATCACGCAATGTGTACAACGAAAAAAAGTAGGTTTGCGGTAGGAAAGGCAAACGTTCGACGTTCTCTCAAGATCAGTAGCCGCACCGACGGACCGCGAGACAAAAACTACGTTGGACCAGCAGCAGTTTGTCTCGAATTCAATTATACGCGCCGGAGGCAAGACGGAAACTATGCGCCGCTGGCTATTCAATCAAACGCAAAGAGCTGCAGCTGCACAAAGAAGTGCAAGTATCTCTATATACCAGTTGAACTCGAAAATTATTTGTGGAATATCGATGAAAGTTCGCATCGAGCGGATTTGGAAAATTGAGCGAGTTCTAGCTGTGATGGGTCCAGCCTAGTCCAGCGGCCCGCGTCGCGCATAAGAAGAATAGGAAAGCGGCGGTGTAAGTATAAGTGTTAGCGGGAAAAGCTCTCGCGAGGGGGAGCAAAGGTGGGTAGGCTGAGAGCGAGGGAGAGACAGAGAGAGAGAGAGCGGTGGTGGCGGCCGCCGTTATTGATCTAGCCGCACGAGTTTGAAGCATCGCCATTGCCCTAGCTACTATCACCGCCTCCGCCGCCGCCGCACACGCGCGCGCGGCAGACGGAGAAACGCTGCTACTCGGCACTCTGGGTGTGGTGTATTAGGACTTGGTGTACGGGGTACGATGATGCGATCCTCACTCACTGACCTTCTCAATCCGCCTCCTGGCAGCTTCTCTGCAACGTCGTCCTGACTCCTCTCCTGGTCTTCATAGCACACAGGAGCACACTGTTCTCTGCGTCTTTCTCTCTCTCTAGCGCGACCGGTATGTCGAGTTGTCGACTGTGCAGTGTTAACGCTCTGTGTGTGCGTTCTGTGTATATACGTCAGTTTCTGGCCCACCTGGTCAGAGAGCAGAATCCGACTGAGGGAGTAGGACGAGACCTGGCTGCACAGCTATACACTGCCATCCGCGGCGCCTGCGCGCTGCCCCGCGGGGAGTCATGCGCACTTCTTGCCGCACTCGCACAGCTGCGACTTTGCGAGAGCGCCGTGTCGCGTATCTTAGTCAAGCCTGTGTGGGTGCAGTCTATAGCTGGACTGTGTGGAGGGGCGGAAAGCTGCTGCAGCTGCGGCTCGCCTTGTACTCCGTGTATTGTAGAGAAAAACTTGGAGGGTGATACTGCTGACTGATATGACGAACACGTGAGAGGGTCTACGAGAGCTATGCCAAAAGTGCGAATCCTACCCTCCGATCGGAATGCTCTAGACTCTAATGAAATGAAATCGTCTTTGAAGCTTTCTTCCCCTTGTGTGTGACAGGTATATCTTGATATTTATGCAGCGAGGAAAATTGCTCGAGCTCTTTCTATAACGACGTCGATTTAACCGAGGGGCGCGGATCATTATACGATTTATACGGACTATACGGGATATAATTCATCGTTCTCTTTCTCCTCTTTGTGTGTCCTTTATCCTCTGTGATCTCGAGCTCGACCGCGCGCGGATATATGGACCAACGCGGTGGTGCATTTTTTTCGGGGGGCCGCGGACGATGATAAACAGCGAGCGCGTGAATTCGTGATGTATCGAATTCGTCGGAAATGAAAACGAGTACGCTCCAGCGATCGGAATTCTAGACTTGTGTTGTTTATTTTCAAAAAAAAAAAAAAAATACGCAACTCCACAGGGCATACGTCGTTCGTTTGCGACCGCGCATCAATCAAAATAATCGATCGGACAAAGTGCGCCAAAAATATCCCCACGGCGACGAAAAAAGCGCGACACGTCGATTAATCAATCGTCGCTGAATTTCCTCGGACCGCGACGCGTACGTAAACTATATTTGTGCGTCGTGGAAAAAAAGCGGGGGGGGGGGAGAGACGCGCTGGAGATGAATGGGGACTCGAGTGCGGCTCGTATACTTAAACTCGATCTCGACCCCCAGGATCGATTCATTCATTGGCCGCAGACACGCGAGTACACGTACGCTCTATATATGTGCTCGGTTATTATTGTTGCAGGAGAACTGGCTTTGTTGTTCTTCGAATGCGCTTTGTGATTCAAAGTGGAAATTAAATTAACGCAGCTGAGGGCGGACCTGCGCGCTTTTGACGTCTATTAGCATTGCGGAGATGGGCGAAATTTTCGTGATAAATTTGACTGCTTATTTTAGCGTCCATTGTGCAGGTATTTTAAATATAAATACACGAGCTTTACACGGAAACTTGTTCCAAGACGCGCTCTAATCAAGCCCTCGCGTAGAATGTTATCGTAACCGCATAGTTTTCGAGCCTCAGACTCATTGAAAGTTCGAGCTAGTTCTCGAGCCCCTGCAGCACACACTCTCTGTCTCTCTTGACATCCCCATAACTCAATAACAAGCGTCGACGGGAGCATTTCTCACATCCTGGGAATACCTATATACATATACACACATCGAAGATCCGAGATAAATCGCGCGGCGGAATTGAGAAACGTGCGACTACCATAACACTGACAAATCGACGGGGACTCGCTTGCAAGCGAAATTAGTCCAGCATCCCCACATCTCTCTTTCTCGATAATGTACAGGCAATAATGCGTACACGTGGCCGAGACGCGAGAAGAAACGAAAGATTAGCTCGCTCCGGGGACTTTGGAAAAATTTCCGGCTTGATTTACGAGCCGTACGACGCTTGGCTCTGTTACACGACGACTGAATCATGGATATTCGATTGTTGGAATATTTGAAAGGAGAGCCGGTGGCGTTTAAGGATCGCCGATAGCCGCGCGCGACGAGTGAAATGAATAAACTTGCGAGTCTGCTTTTAGCGCGCCAAAAGTTCGTAACGACTTTTCCATTCGACGAAAGAACCGGAGAGAGAGAGAGAGAGAGAGAAGTTTTTTTTCTTTCCTCGACGGATTTAGGGGTGAGGCCGCTCGTATTCTCAGAGTTGCGAGTTTTAATTTGAAACGGACGCCGTGACGATATCCGCCGATTTCGATTGAACGAGGCGAGGAAAGTTTTGCCCTCTCTCGGCGTTAAAGGCTAATTGTGCGATTAGTCTTTTCTACTTTTTCAAGAAACAACCAAACTCGGCACGCATCTATTTACGCGTCGATTACACCTATAAGTACACAATGGGTATACGATCTCTCGGCCGATTATCACCGCTGAATCGGGGCTTTGGACTTTCCAGCCGGAAAATTCGTTCCGTCCGCGCGTAATGCACGCCGAGTGCGGAAGTTGGTAAATTATGCGATACAGCTTTATCTGCTCGACCCAATTTCCACGTATAGCTATGTATACGTTTACGCCTAATATACCAGAAAATATAACCCACTTAGAAAAACACGGAGCACAAAAGACACAGACGGCATCAAAGGAGAGAAAAAGTTTGCTCCAGTACGACGTCCGAAGAGCAGCATATAGAAAAAGGGCGGAACGCGCTCACGGGAATCGAGGGTGAAAAATTAAGGAGGCGCAAAAGACGCGGAAAATCTCGCAATGTTTTATTCATGGGAGTGGCTGCGCGCTGGTTATTTTCCCCGACGTTGTCGCGCTTGGCGGCACCGGATGAATATTCGTCGGAGGAAAATCGAGGGATTAACGCGATCAAACACAAGGCCGATTATCGTTGCCGCGAGATCAAATTGAATACGCGCGCACGCGTAAGTTTCAGAGACACATAGCGACGAAGAGGAGTTACTGCATATTTATACACACACGTCGGCGGTGCTCGAGATCTTCTCCTACTCTAAAATATATAACCCTCGACTCTCAGAGCGGCGGCGGGCCAACGACGAGTGCGCTGCAAGCGAGGAAAAAAATATCAAGTATCCGAAAAGTGGAACAAGTGGTCAGTTATATTTTTCCTTTAAAATCTCGAGGGAGAGAGAGCTCTCGGCACCGATCGATATGGCCGGCGGTAGGTTTTCCGAGACTGTGCGCGAGACGTCTGCGAGGGAACCGCCGTTTTATTGCTATAGTCGCGCCGAAATAGCTCCTAATCGCTCCGCGGATAAGGTGTAAAAAGTCCCTATCGCTGATCGCTACTATTATTCTCGCCCTCAATGACGTACACGCGGTGCGTGGCTTATCAGCGCGCGATGCGTTAACTCGGCCGTCCGATGATATCCGTTGGGCTTGGGATTGATCGTCGCGTGTACGCGCTTGATTTTAACGAGCCGCTTGATTCATCCGTTTTTAATCTGCTTATGAACGTGGTGGCGGAGAATCTCTCTGCTTGCCGATTCGAGGCGTTCGTCGCTGCGAGCATTGATTTCGGGCAAATAAATAAATAAATAAATAAATGCGAGGCTCGGTCCCAAAGTCAAAGTCGGGGAGCAGCCCGACGGAAATTAGGCAAAAGTCCGTCGCGCACGCATCCGAAGTGCCGCTGGGTTGGGTGGACGGGCATCGATCGCGTACGAGCGAGACCCCCCTCCTTCGGTTAGGTGTGTGCGTATGCACGTATACAGCCACCCACACACCCCATCGTGCAGCCAGCTGACCGCTGTTTTTTTTTTTCCTCCCTCACTTTCGCTCGACGCGCATGCGGGGGAAATCTTGCAGGAGTTTTAAAATCGTAACGAGGAGAAAGAAATCAGTTCATTCATCAGCGCGAGAGCCTGGGATCTAGACACGCGCGCCTGCACCCCACGCAGTTTCCGTACGCACAGCGAGTAGTCGTGACGCAAGCGGCTATACGCGATCCACCGCCTCGGGGGCTTATATACACACTCGCACCGAGGTGCTATATCTATCCCTCATCTTCTTATCATTCGCGTAAACTCGGCGCACGACAATACCAAGCGCTTTACGCACCTGCGAGCTATATCGGGCGTACACTTGCCGGCGACGCGAATAGCTCCTTAAGCTTCGCGCGTGATTGGAATTGTGTTGATCGCTCCGCGTATATATATATACTTACCTACGTGCGGCGCGCAGGATGAATAGACCGTATTTCGGTGTACTCGGCGCTGAGGGTATATTCAAAGGATTTTACGGGGGACCGGCTTCGAATGGAAATGATTATATTTTTGACCGAACGTTCATACTCGGAAGTATTGCAAATTTAAAGTTCCGTTTACCCCGCGTCACATCGATTTTTCCGGTATTTATACAGACGCTTTTTATTTATATAAAACGCCGCTCGCTCGAAATAGAGTCGCCCACCGTTTACTCTCATCGCATCGCTCGAAACAATCAGCGTACGCCTCATCCGAGGACGCATCTCCCTGCGACGCTTTGTAACACTTTTGTGACTGCCTATATATATATACACGCCACATACGCCGGCGGCGGAGCTTTTATCGCGTCAAAGCGCGCGCGAATCGGGAATTCTGGCGACGCGCCAGCGCCGGAAAAATAGGTTATCGATCAAGCCCTTCAGAGTCGCTCCTGCTTCTTCTTCCCTCTTCTTTCCTTCACAAAGACGTAAACGCGTCTATATAGGTGCGTATATAGGTGTACACCACGGCTTTGTATGCACACACGCGCCCCCAAGTTTTCACGACGATGTGCGCAGCAGCATAAATACTCGCTCGAGATTATCACCGCCGGAAAAAAAAAAAAATAAAATAAAATAAGTCACTTTATCGCGGTAGGAAGTCGCTCTCTTTCATTTTTATTTCCGGCGCTTATGAGATATATCGACGCGAGCCGGGAATGAACCGAATCGAGAGAGCGAGAGTAGGCGAGCGAAACGAACTAATTTCAATTATACGCTCTAGTCCCTTTCCGCGAACTCGTCATTGTTCCCATCAGATTGCCACAGCAACGAGCCTTGCCTCGCTCTGACGTATATAGGCTCAAGAGAGAGCTGTGAGACTCGAGCTTTCGCAGAATGAGTTTTTCACAGAGAACGACGAGGAATTCGTTCTTTTGCGCGCGAAATAAAATCGATCGAGCCACAATATACCCGCGAGATTAATCCTCAATTATCAGTTATTCCCACGCGTACACCGACGACGGTAAGAAGACTACAGTCCGCGTAATCCTATATTAGCGTCTTAATTTTCATCCAGAGTACAAACGCGCGCGCAGATAAGAATTACCACTATCCACTCTTCCTGCGAGGCGTGAAACGTGAAGAAAAGAAACAGTATCGAATAATGCAAAAAAAAAAAAAAATTATTCCCTCTCGAGGATCTCCCTCTCGAAAAAAAAAGAGAGAGAAGAGCTACGATAAGGAAGAAAGAGGAGCCAAGGACGCGCTATGCCGGCGGCACTCCGGAAGTCCGCGGCAATTTCTTCCTTCCTCTTTGTCGGGCTTATGGGCTTCCGCGCCCAAGCTTCATTATCAGCTTGGAATATCGCGCGCTTCGTCCCGTATAGATGTAGGAACGGCTTTTTGTGTGTAAGTATATAGAAAACGCGATACAAAAGAGAGAAAAGCGAGGAGAAGAAGAACTAGGCCAAACGACAGGAAGCACCCGTGCTTTCGGACTGTTACGAGGTTATCGGTCTTATTCTTCTCGACTGGACTGCCGGCACGTGTGAATGATTCTTGACTCTTTTTCTATACTTCGAAATCGCGATGTGCGAAAAAAGTTCGCTGTTTGTGCCTAAAGCCTTCGAAGAATCGTTGATTAAACCGTCAGCGAAAGTTTCAATTAGCTTCTATTTTTTTGCGCAGCGTTTATTAAATCTCGCGCAGAGCGCGCTGGCTATCTTATCTGCGGCAACGCGCGTCATCAACGTGCAATATCGACACGTGCGCTCTCGAGCGCCTGGAGGTTGATTTTCGCATGTGCCGCCAGCCAATATCACCTCTCCAGCTGCTATATACATATTTTACCGAACTTTCGTTTCAAGATCTGTTTGGAATCCGTGTCAGCGTAATAGAAACTCGAAGGAATATAAAATCGATATACGCACGTACGTTATAGCGTCCTGATAACGCGTCGAGATATGGCTCTTTATGAAATCGTTAATTCGAAGGTGGAAACTCGGGGCTCGAAACACATGAGACGCTTTCAATGAAACAATTCTCTCTCAGCACGCTCCAGATATAATTCCATTGTCTTGGCGCGCAGTTCGATTTCCCTGCGTATCTCGCATTATGTGCAGAGCCTATACATCTGCAGCGCTCGACATCCGTATACACGGTACTGATCGGCGTTCGTGAGCTGCGAAGCTTTTTTTCACCACCGCTGGGAAAATGTTATTTTGAGAGGCTCCGATGATAATCTGCAGAGTCGATTCGTCACGTTTATGATGGTGATTTCGTTCGTACCTTATCAACGATATTAAATTTCGAGGTTATGATTTATCATGATTTATCAGTTCTTTCATTTACACACATGTGACTTTAAATATTCAAGTGCGAAAATTATATCACAGCTGTAGGTGTTAGGAGCGGTTTGGCGAAACGCAGCTAAATGCAGTGCATTCGAACGACGCTCGCGCCGCAGGAGGCTGCTGACATCTGTAGCAAAGTTGCAAAATAACGGCTCGCTTCTTTATCCTCCGCGTCGGCGCAACTTTTTCGAACGATCGCTGCCGTGCATCTCTCCGAGACTTTTATATTTCCATCAAATAGGGATTGTGATATCCCGAAGGCCTCATACAAGTCACTACTATAAGTAACGTCGATCGCAGGCGATAAAAGGAAAAAGGAAGTAGGACGTGCGCGCGAACACGTATGACTAATGAATGAAAAGCGCCGCAGTTACAATATAGCGAAGACGGAAAAAAAAAACAATTCATTCGGAGAAAATAACGAATAGTTATCGGCGATCGGGGTAAAAAATCGACATGAAACATTCAGCGAGTATACGTGTTTCTCCGAGTAAATAATACATATTGAGTGAAGAATAATAAGAGGGAATGCGCTGAAGATTTTCCGCGATAGTTTATTTGCTCGTACTTACGATTAGTTGAAAAAAAAAAAAAAAAAAACGTAAACGATAGTTCTGGGAACGATGAAATCGTGCGGTAATCGGACCAACGTTGATTACTCGGTCTTTCCGAAATAGGAGTATAGGAGCGGAGATGCGCTCCAAAGAGTCGAGCGACGATCAGGGGAATAATAAAGACGAATTAGGAAAAGCGGACAAGATAAAGGATAAGGAGAACGAGAACGAGCTCTATAAAAGGGAATTGGAGATGCTGATGACCGAACGGAGAACGCAGTGATTGACGAATCAACTTGTCATGATTACGACTTCTTTGGGATATGCCTATATTTTCCTTGAATCACATTGGAAATTGTCAATGGTCCGACCTTCGTGTTAATCCCCTTTTTTTGTCAAGGCCATTATGATATACTAATATGATTTATTGCACTTTATTTTTTCAAAAAGCGATAAAACCGAACGGACTTATCTCGCGGATAGCTTCTGGAGAATCTCGGTAAACCGTGCGGAATCTCTCGATCTCGTGATTCCAAACAAAAATTAATCCAAGATACAGAAAGGCTATAACGAAGCGGCAATTATCGTAAACTCACCCATCGCTAAGAGAGTTATAAGTATATACGTGCGTTTCTCAGATCTTGCCCAGCGCACGGTGGGAGAGCCTTGAATAAAAAAGCTCGTCGTCCCCGCGTCGTCGCTCTCTCCTCGGCACCTGTCGGGCCACTCTTGTGTATTCGTTCTCGCGAAGCGAAGTGAGCGCAGCTGATCGCTGCGCGCGCCACCAGCACCGCAGCGGAATATCGGTTGTTCGGTCAGTCCGCTCTTTGCTCCCAACGAGTCAGTGCATGCGCGGCCGCCAACGCGACGTGGACTCGCCGCCGCAGCCGCCGTATAATCGTTACCTCCCCCGTGTGTTGTATATCGCGATAAGTATAAGTACACGAGTTATAAGCAGTATACTAATATATACACTTGCACACGACGTCTCCTTCCCGTATACGCCGCGACGTCGGTTTCCAACCAGATATTGGAAGATCCGGAAGTGCAGCGGACAGAGTATACGCAGAGAGCGCGAGAGTGATAGGGGAGGTAAATAAAAAGGGAGCGACATGAGCGACCTAACCTCAAAGCCCATCAGTAGCGAGTTGCGCGACGTGGACGAGCGTGAGCCTTGACTAAGGGCCGTCGTCGTCTACAGGGGTATGGGTATTGGAGTCCTCGGCGCGATCGAAAAAACAGCGGCAGTAGTTTCGCCGTCGAGGAGCAAGGCCAGTTCCGAGGTAGGCCGCTACACGTGAGATTCAGCGCGGATGCCGTGCCCAGGAGCGAGCAGTAGTCATGAGCTTCATCAGCCTGCGCAGCCGCCTCCTGCAGGGCCTTATCCTGGCCCTCATCGGCCTCACCTTCTACACCTACTACAGGACCACGGCTAGCGAGATTCAGCAGTACGCCTTTGTCAGGAACTACAGTGAGTGGACGCTTTTTTTTTTACTTTTCCTACAGCACCTCTTTTACTCTTTTAGGCAGGGGGATTGGGTTACACTTGTGCTTGGTATGCCGAGGATTCGCTCGTCTGATTCTTTTTGCTGAGGCTTTTCTGGGAGGTATTGGCATCGCAGGCAGCAATCAGCTATATACCGGGTAGCAGTTATGAAAGTCAGCGAATCAACAAATCAAAAGCTCGCTTGCTCTATTACTGCGTAGCCACTTAGCTCTCATTTCATAACTGTCTTTTTGTATCTTTGTGATTCTCTTGCTTTGATGTGTTTGTGTGAAAGTAAAGTATCTGATTTTGTTGTCTGTCGAGTGCTAAATTGACACCTGCAGATTATTAATTTCTCATCCGACAGGTGGACAAAGTTTAAGCTGTATTTTTAGTGTCCGGCACTTATATTTAGAATGTTGCCATTTATTTGTGGTAGGGTGATGCAATTCTTTGAGCAAAGAAACACAGATTTCTCAAAACTTTCCATTATTATTGATTCAGATAATGAACCAAATCCAATGAATACATCTCTGGTATGTTGTTTTTGTAATCGATATGCTTGTGGTAACAATGAGTTTGAGGAATCTCATCTCTCAGAGCTGATCTTTCCACTCTTAAATATTACATTAGCACTTACATAAAGTCTCATAAATCACAATCTCACATCAATCGGTGTGTCATACCAGAATTCATAATCACATTTTGATCATTGCAGTCTGGTTCAGCATATAGATACAGCTCATAGCTATAAATACGTGCATCGAGCATGTGCGTCTTTATCAGGTTTCTATCTTACAATCTTGATCGTACTCCTATGTTCATTAGCCAACTGAATTCTTTCTCTTCTCCAAGACAAAAAAAAAAAGCATTTGGTGTGAACCTTTCACCTGCTTATCTGCAAATACAGTGTGGCTCTCTACGTCAATAACAAGACAACTTCTCTGTGCCAACTCACTGCCAGACCTCGTATAGCACACAAACAAGGATAGTCCATAATTCAAAGTGCCACGGGAGAACAATCGCACGTGACATTGCATGCCGCATCAAAAATGCAGGAGCCGCGCTTGTATAAATCAATTTTCCACTGGCCGGCCCGTCTCGGTATACCCACACAAGCACACACATGCAACGCTCGCCTGAAAATCTCGATAACAGAGTGGCCAGTTGCTCAACACTCTATTAAATACCTCCGGCTCTTGGGGCATGATTAGATAAACTTGGCGAAGGTGTAGGAACAATTCTTGAGCAGATATAGCCGTATACAATGCCCGATTGATCTCTCCCCGTCAAAACTCGCTCGATTTACTTTCCAACAACGCGTTCCTGCATCGTCGGATTTCACCGCTTTTTACGGCCGATGCTAACGAACGCTCAATGGGATGCACGACACGAGAGCGAAGCTCTCTCGAGAAATCGCTTTCTGTACATGTGCTTTTTTTTACATTTGAATTTGCGCGCGCGCTGCGCTCTCTCATAACATAGGACTACCGATTGTTGTTATTGCCTCTGCTTGGAAAAAAGTTCTCTTTTCAAAATCGTTCTTTCTTCGAAGATCGTAATTCCGTGAATTGAATTCCAGCTGGTGAGACCGAGAATTACAAAGTCAAGCAGTTGCGAGAAAACACCTGTGTGTAACGCAGTCGTATCAAAATATATATTCGACTTGCGCATGCATTATGCCTTCGTTGCGTGTGTCGGTTTATTCTTACGACTGTATATCGACGTTTCTTAAGGTTTGTTTTCTCGTTTTTTCACTTCCGATTGCGCGCGCACAACAATAGCCGCATGCCTACTCGTCAATTTCGAATGACTATACATAAGTAATTATTCTGCATCGGGCGCACGCTGCGCTAGAGATCCGGAGAAACTCTTTTTTACATATATAACGCCGGTGCGCGACGCCTCTCTTTTTCGTTCATTCATAATTCATGGAAATTTCTAAAGCAGGCATTGGCATTCATCTACATGTGTACCTACTTTACTCTCATAATACTGTCTTCATTTAGCCGAAAATCCGATTGAATTTTTTTCACGTTTAGACACAAAGCGTGCGCGAAATTTCCCTCGTAAAATACTGGTCGTTTTAGAGGCAACGGCACGTCTCAAATTTATAGACCTTCATCTCGGGTATTTTATTCATGAGGGGAAAATCGACTCGTTTTCGGTTGTAACGAGAGAAGCGAGTGTTCAACATTCGCAGGCGGTGTGTGGATTTTTTTTTCAGAGGTACATTATTACGTTATCGGTTGCCTTTTTTTTCGAGGTGACCGTTTATATTCATAGTCTTTGAAATAAATATCCTGCGCACGGGTCGTCGTGTGCACAATAGAAATCGCCAATATAATAATCGGCAGACGACGAAGCGTAAAAAAAAATACGCGGGAAAGCGCGTCGCGCGTTTTCTCTCTTTCCGAGGCATCGAATTTCCACAAGAATGTCATTATATCCGCTGTTGCATCGGAAGGAAATTGTGAAACGAGACCTCCATTATGCACTCGAATGCGCATGTATGCTCGAACACGCCTATAATATTGTATATGTATATAATATTCGAACCTAGAGAAAAGCTTGCGCAACTTGCGCGCGAGATTGCCTATATAAGTGAAAGTGCAGGCGACACGCGCAGACACATACCTTTACTCGGTGTCCTTTAGGAGAACAACGCAGGACCTTCCGGTTGGCGTTATATTTTTCGACCTGTCGCTTGTGAAACCGTGATCGATTCGACCTCGGATTCGTGGGATGAAATTTCGATTCTCTCGTGATCGTTCTGCGGACATTATTGTCCAATTTCGCGCGCGGCCCTCGTTACGCGAAATTGCTTTGGATTGATCCTCGTTGTGCCTTTTTTTTTCTCCTCTCCCTCTCGACGCGGGATACCTGGCCGATGATTAGTAGATGCTGCCTTTGCTTTTCGAAAGAGCAGCGCGATTTAATTGGAAAAATGCATTTTCCTTCTTTGAAATCCGAGAGAGCGAATTAGCGAATCGGCGAGGCAATTAGCGAATGATGTACGGCGATTAGAAGCGCAACTGACGTATTTAGCGAGTTAACCGCGCGACTCTGTTCAAGCTTCTCTATATGTACTTTCAGAGAGCAAACGAAAGTGTTCACGTCGTCCAAGATCTAAAGAAGCAAACTCTTTTGAAATGTTCGCAGATCGTTCCAGCTTCTACGAGTCGGTCCACGGTGGCCACGCGAACGCGAGCAGTTCTGACGTGCCCTCGACGCTGCTGTCCAAGAACCTTTCGGACAACGGCTCCTCGAGCCCAACCCTCGTCAACAATGCATCGCACAATCCGAGCCCAAGCGGCAATCTCTCGACCGTCATCACCGTCATCTCGGCTTCCTCGTCCTCGTCGTCTTCCACGAGTTCCGGCCTCAAGCTCCCCAGCAGCTCCTCGACCAGCACGAGCACAACGACCACCACGACCACGACCACGACCGTCGCGCCCTCGACCGCGCCGATCATCGACAAGGACTCGGCGCGCGCCATCTACTCGGCCGGACACACGGTAGCCATACCCGAGCGTTGCCCGGACTTTGGCAAATTCATGGACCTGGTGATCGTCATCATGTCGGCGCCGACGCACTTCGAGGCTAGGACCGCGATCCGACAGACCTGGGGTCATTTTGGCCAACGCCGGGACATCGGCATCGTCTTCATCCTCGGCAGCACCAACGACCCCAAGTTCGAGCGCAACCTCGAGAAGGAGCAGGACATGTACGGCGACATCATCCGCGGTCGGTTCCTCGACTCTTACTCGAACCTCACCCTCAAGACCATCTCGACGCTTGAGTGGGTCGACACCTACTGCTCGGAGGTCAGGTACGTCCTGAAGACCGACGACGACATGTTCATCAACGTGCCGCGGCTGGTGTCCTTCATCAACAAGCACAAGCGCGACAAGAACGTCATCTTCGGCAAGCTCGCCAAGAAGTGGAAGCCCGTGCGCAACAAGTCCAGTAAGTACTACGTCTCGTCGGCCCAGTACAAGCCGACCTTCTACCCGGACTTCTGCACGGGCCCGGCCTACCTCATGTCCAGCGACATCGTGCACAACCTCTACGAGGGTGCCCTCAACGAGACCTTCCTCAAGCTCGAGGACGTCTTCGTCACGGGTATAGTGGCGAGCAAGCTCGGCATCAGGCGCTCACACGCCAACGAGTTCCTCAACCGAAAGATATCATACAGCCCGTGCAACGTCCAGCGGGGCATCAGCATACACATGGTCAAGTACAGCGAGCAGTTCGACCTCTGGAAGAAGTTGCTGGACGNGCACTTCGAGGCTAGGACCGCGATCCGACAGACCTGGGGTCATTTTGGCCAACGCCGGGACATCGGCATCGTCTTCATCCTCGGCAGCACCAACGACCCCAAGTTCGAGCGCAACCTCGAGAAGGAGCAGGACATGTACGGCGACATCATCCGCGGTCGGTTCCTCGACTCTTACTCGAACCTCACCCTCAAGACCATCTCGACGCTTGAGTGGGTCGACACCTACTGCTCGGAGGTCAGGTACGTCCTGAAGACCGACGACGACATGTTCATCAACGTGCCGCGGCTGGTGTCCTTCATCAACAAGCACAAGCGCGACAAGAACGTCATCTTCGGCAAGCTCGCCAAGAAGTGGAAGCCCGTGCGCAACAAGTCCAGTAAGTACTACGTCTCGTCGGCCCAGTACAAGCCGACCTTCTACCCGGACTTCTGCACGGGCCCGGCCTACCTCATGTCCAGCGACATCGTGCACAACCTCTACGAGGGTGCCCTCAACGAGACCTTCCTCAAGCTCGAGGACGTCTTCGTCACGGGTATAGTGGCGAGCAAGCTCGGCATCAGGCGCTCACACGCCAACGAGTTCCTCAACCGAAAGATATCATACAGCCCGTGCAACGTCCAGCGGGGCATCAGCATACACATGGTCAAGTACAGCGAGCAGTTCGACCTCTGGAAGAAGTTGCTGGACGGCAAGACCAAGTGCAAGTGATAGGTGGAGACGATGACTACCACAGAACAATAGGTTTTGTTTTTTCGCGTATGCGTATGTACCACTTGGACCAAAAGCTGCACTGGTATGGGGGTGTTTGTGAAACGACGCTCCCCAAGGGATGCAGTGCGTGTGTCGACACCGGTGTTTCCCTTGTATCATGTGCGCGGAAGTGAGGCTCGACGCGAGTTCTAGGTCGTAGCTGTTTATCCTCTATAGATGGCGCTTCGCTGCATTTCAGGATTTTACACCTGTAAGGTTATGTATTATTAAGTGATTTTACGAGTTTGGTATTTCGTTTTTGTATAAAAAGCCAGCTCTTGAGTATTTCGTAGACGTTTTGAAATTAGATACAATGGTGGCCATTTTTCAGTGCGATACTTTAAATTGATGAAATCATCGAGTACCGGACCTTGGTTCAAAACCCGGTCCTGGTACTATCGGTAGGTTATTTTCTTCCCGGAATTCGACGGGGATATACTTAAAAGCGAAGTCGTCTTTTACTTAATTAGCTGTAAAGTATTCTCTTTTCTAAAGTATAAGGGAGTTAAATTTAGAGAATCGCTTGCATTGAGCCTCACTCGGCGCACCGCAGTGCAGAAGGGCACAAATCATTTAATCTTAAGCTCGAAGTTGTATATTCAATTTTATGATCAAGTATGTAGTCGTTAGTTTATCGTTGAACAGCGATACACCGCGAGACTCGAGAAACGTCTCCCTATTCGACTTTCGCGTTCTTTTCTATACCGAAGGAAGAACAAGGGACGTTTCTCGCGTCCGATTGTTTGGTTTGGCTGCGACGTCTCTCAGCAAACTGCAAACAGCCATTCACCATTCTTTCATTATATTCTAAGTTCAAGTTCGTGACGTACGAGACGTGGTCGAATCGAGTGCCTCTTGAAGAGTTAGCGATTTGTTCGGAATAGAAGTCGACTTGGCATTGAGTTTCGATAATTTTTACGAGATGCGACATCGGATCACGAAAATAAAAGAACGATGCCACGTGTCGCAGCCGAAGTTACAAGAGCAAAGGGCTTCGGTGCAATCTTGTTTCTCAAACTCCGAGAGCTCTTTGTCCACCTTTTTTCCTGTATATTTCGCTCGGAAATCGCGTCATAAAATCTTGCGTAATAGAGTAGATAAATCGATGATACTCGAGTAGAATAATGAAATTCTATTTGTACCTAATTAAACTTAAACGGCACTTGGCTGTCGTATGTGTGTGCAGTGACGTCGCCAGAGTCTTAAACCGTAATTCTTTTATCATAAGCTCTTATACGTAATTTTTAAAACGTCTCGAATCCAGCGTCAAACTTGCGACGCTGGTGCGCCAGACAGACTGGTTGATGATGGATATTGTACTGAAGCCGATTTGTAAAAGTCGAAAAAAAGAGAAGAACAAATATTGTATTATAAGATAATTGAATTTTTATATTTTTGACAAGCCGTGCAGGTTATGCAGATATTGTACTTAAATAAGATAAACTCAGTTTTTAAGCTCACGCGTTTCCTCTCAATAACTTTTGTTCCTGTTCGCGCGCGCACGCGCGCGTCACTTCGGTGCAGATTTTTCGTCCACCCAGAGTGTGTGTTTTTCTCACGGCAGGCATTGGCTGGAATTCGGAGTAACACACACATACACGTTTTCTTTTTGTCATAATATTATCTAGTCAGAGCCTAGATAATTCTACTCACTTTTGCGCGGTGATACGCATGTCTTTGTAAACGTTTTCGCTCAACTTGTCCAATCTTTTAATTTTTGTACAGAATTATAACGTGCAATAAGTGTTGTGGTTTTTCCTTTCCGTTTTTTTATAAATTTGTTGCGAACGTGAAGTTGAACAAAAAATGTAATGAACAACTTATAGTTTCGTTTCTTAAGTGCCATAAAATGCGAAGAAGTGCGAACATGTAATCGTACTGTGCGGCACCCGGCTCTCAATACCGGGAGCCGCGTTCCTAAGTACGTCACACGTTTTTCTTTTCCAGGACAGAATGAACAAGAAGTTTTTATGCTGCCTTATTAGTTTGCGTAGACTAGCTCTTAGAGTACTTTTAATTAAGCATTCCTTTGGGATCAAAATTGTTAGTTTATTTTGTGCGCAACGATTAGAGCAAAATCGCGTCCTAACGGATTATTTCTCTACAGTGTAAAAATTCCCCGCTTTTGAAGAACATTTCTTTGTGATTATTTTGTTACGATCGATAGATTGCCATTCGAAATTAATTATATAATTTTAAATAAATTATTATTTATTTACAAAGCATGTGCATTAGAGCTTGTTATTTTTCATTTCACCTGCGCCGGCATAATCAACATCATGTCTCTCGGCAGTTTCCGCCCTCGAGGGAAATCGCATTATCGGACACGGTGTGCACGAGGAAGGTGACGTTTTTTTTCTGTCTCTCTCCCTCGAAACAATAATACATATCAAGGAAATTACCTATTACGCCGCGGAGAGGAGCGTAAAAATTGGATTGCCTCAATTTGAGATTGGGACCAAGGATCCTGTTGTCGTAAAGTGAATAGCCAAGCTAAGAAAGGAGTTCGAGCAGCGCGTGGCTTGAATGGGCGAAAAAAATTTTAACGCGATTCGAAATTCTGTCGTTCACTGTTTCCAACAATACGAACGACTCAATCATATTCTAAATGCTTTCCATTGTACGACGTATTTTCCCAAGTTATCCATTGAAGATATATAACGTATAAATAAACATTTTTTAACTATTTATCAGATTCTTTTGACCTCGTAGAGAAAATGTTTCAAAAAATTATACAACATAGTGTACTCGTAACTGAATATATAACGGCAAAATACTTGACATTTTTTACACTAGCGCATAGAGAATTTTTACTACAAAAATTATCCGTATAAGATGTAAAAAAAAATTCAATATTTATGAAAAAACTACGCTTACCGTATATTATTATACCGCATCAAATTCTTCAGAAATAAAATTATGTATATGCAAATATATATTTATTCATGTAGTGCGTATAGAAAAAAAAAGAGAAACTCGACGTTATGATTCTTTCGCGCAGGCCAAACACAAACTGTGAATTAAAAAAATATGTAACAAAAAGAAAAGTCAAGTGCAGTGTGACACATCGCGTCGGGCGATTGTTGTTGCTTTTCCTTCGGTTTCGTAAACATTCGCGCTCGCGACGCCGAGTCTCCTTTTATTAAACGAACGCACGTGTGCGTCTACATGTACGTTATGCACACATATATGTCCTGTCTGTTTTGGTTAATGGACACGTAAGTCTGTGAGGAATGAGAATTTCAATCCGTTGTACGCGTTTGATTTTTTTGTCTCTTTTCAGCGTTATGAGAGCGTCCGAGCGATAACCAGGAGAGATTAGTACAGCACAGCAGCAGCGAGAGAGCTGCGATGGAAAGTATTCAAGGAAATTATCGGGGCATTCGGTGTGGTATACATATCGAGGTCGCCCACGCGCGCATTCGCATATCGAAAATACACACACCTTCCGAATAGCTATATACGTGTGCTCGCTCGGGCTTATTGTCAACGCTGTTGCGAAGGCGAAGTTCGAATTTTCTTCCAATCTTTTTCGAATAAAACCTCAACCAGTATATAGCGGGGGCGGAGAATGTCGTGAATTCTAATAACTTCTTGTTTCTCGATGTGTATACAAAGCAAACTTGAGCAAAAGAATGCCGCGTGGAAATTCCCTGCGCGTCTCCCTAATAACTCTACGGTATATAGAGAGAAAGTTTTCCCATCGAAGAACCGAATCTAATAACTTTTGCATATTGTATTATACTCACCATCCGGTCCGCGAATTCTTTCTCAATATCGTGAAACTCGATGCGATTTTTTTTTCTGTCTCTCTCGCTCGTTATCACGCTCATGTCTGTCCTGCATATTTCGTCGCTGAGAGCGCACGCGGCCGTTATTATTTATGAAGCTCTCGGGATTCGCGTTCGCTCTTTTGTATAACAGAAAAAAAAAATTGCTCGTCGTCGCACGACAACAACGAAGAAAATTGATCGCTCGGAAGAGACGAAAAAAAAAACGGCGGTTATACTCGAACAGCAGCGAAGTTATTATGTGTTTTCGGTTTTTTTTTTTCAAGAGGTTTGCAAAATAGAGCCTAAGAGTGTCGAGAGCGAGTGGATAATTGGAGGTTTCAGTCAATTATGTACTTCTTCGTGATGTGCGCTGATGAGTATGGGTATGAGTGCGAGTGCGAGGTGAGAGTATTATGCGATGCGTTTTTTTTTCAAATATGTATTATAAGACACGCATTCGGTAAACTGTAAATGTCCGTAATAAAATTGAGACTTACTTGTGTACATAACAACTCTGACTTTGATTCTTTCTAATGTGTCCTAAGCGCATACATAATCGCCTGCTTTTATGGCTTTCGTTAATCTTATCTGTGTATTACAGATTATCGATCGCGGACATTATTTTTTATTCTCGAAGCTGCACAGATACCGAGTAACTGGTGCGCTCTCGATATTCAAAGTTTCGGTAGCATATTCTATACATTCGTTACAAAATATATTCATGACTTTATAAAAATTACGTGTCAGGGGCATGCGTCATGTCGGCAACGAACGCGCGCCAGACGTTTCCGCGTTATCTCCCACATATATAGCAGTTCCAATAAAAGTCCGGCAACTGTCGCTCCACGCGACCAGCTATCAATCATTTCTCCATCGCAACGACGAAGTGTCTATTTTTAGGAGCGTGCAGGTACGTGTACTTTACCGAAATAAATCCGATCGATAACCGGTGACACTAGAACCTCATCGAAAATTCGAATTTTCCTCCTTTGCATGCATAGTGCATACACGTCGAGAACGGGGAAAAGCTCAACGAGAATACGTGTCTCTGTGTTTGCGTTTAATTATACACTCTCTTAAATTCCGTTTAGCTCGCGCGCTTCTCTGTTTATTCGGTTCTGTTATAAGTACCCGCGCGCGCGCAACCATTTATTGCTATCTGCATATCGCCGTTGTTATTAGGAAGCGTGCTTATATAGCGCGCGACAAGGTCAATTAGGTAATTGCGAAAACGTTTTTTCGAATCGCGCGCCACGTGCGTGCAACTGTGTCGTGGATCTAGTTTCAGGATTCGAAAAATTAATTGCTCGGCTATTCTATGGCTCGTTGATTATACGCGCGCTGCTAGTTGTACGTACAAGAGCAATTATAAATAAACTGTTTCCTCGTGTGTCATTTTGCACGTATCGAATCGCGCGGTGAATTATGTCGTTACACGTTGTTCACTTAATTTGTCCATAAATTGCGTTTTCCTGCTGCTGTAAAACTTTTCGATTTAATAAGCCTCGACGCTTTATGCGTTGATATAGAAATAACGAGCCGTTTTGGGCGCGGTCGCTTTGTCTCTAGACACGTGTTTATTTTAAGCAAACACGCATTAGCGGGCGTTGCTCGTTTCCTCCTCTTTTCGCCCGTGACACTGTGTTCCGTTCGATTATCATAATAAACTCTGCAGAGGGAAAATCAGAAATCGATCGGTCGGAAATAATCATTCGAGGCGTCTCCTGATGAAAATATCTTTATTGGACGAATCGACGTGTCATTGTATCAAAAATAGTCGTTCGCAAACTTGGATACAAAAAAAAAAAAAAAAAATTGTGAAATAAAAATTTCTTACCGATGTTACTCTAATCGAGATGGGAGCAAGAGACACGCTTGCAGAACAATTTCGCGCGCGAGAGCTGTCAATTAGTCGAAATTATAAAATCCCGTCGCGAGCTTTTCGCAATCCCTTTTACTTACACCACAGAAATATAATAATACCGCGAGATTACGCTTGCGGGCTGTGCCGATGATGGATACACCGCACACTGTCGCGAACTCGAGTATGAACTAGTTGGGATTTTTCGTTCACGTCGATCCGCGCGTGTATTATATGATCGATGATATGAGCTTTTACATCACCGACTCGAGAGATTCGATTTCAGATGCATTTTCGTACCGCATTTCGAAAGCGCGATTGCTAAAATCCCGCAATATCGATAAAATAAAACGTATACGTTAAATCGAGTGAGTCAGCCCCGTATAGCTAGAAACGCACATATCGAAATCTTCACAAACAAGCGGTTCTCGCAACGGCGCAAAAAATTCTACATCTTATCGACCATCGCTATTATTACACGCAGACGCGTGTATAATATATAATATAAGCTTACACCATAAACTACATAAAAAAAAAAAAGCGTAAAAACGCTTTCCCTCGCCGAAAGCGAAAAAAAAAACTTTGAAAATCCCTTGCATAACGGTGAATCCTTGCATCACGCCTCCACTAATTTAGTTTCACTCTCGCGGAAGAAAACCGCCTCCTAGATTTTCATACAACGCCGGTAGCTATACACACACACACACACACATACACGTAACGTGAGATTCCCCTTCGATATACACTGTCGGAGAAAAGTGAAGCTTTTCAACGATTCGCAGAAGCCGAGCGAACGGAGAAAATGAACGCAGGAGGTAAAAGTATATATACACAGACGCGCAATCCTTGCACAATCCTGCGCATACTGCAGCTCGTAAAAAACGTCCCGCCGGCGCAAGGACGAGTGTGTGTATAATAGGCGCGCGCGCGCGCATCGCCGGTTAGTTATGGCTGGCTTGAATTTCCCTTTGTACGCTTTCTTATCTCTTCTTCGCGTCGAAGGATAGCGCAATAAATTTGTCAATGTACGCGCGCGCGCGCGCGCGCAGTCTGTCATCAGGGAACGTCGCGACGGGCGTTTGGCAACCGGCGGCTGCAAGTGCCGTTTTTAATTGCGAGAGATGTTGTATATTCGGGTGTCGATATTCCAGAGAGAAAGCATAGCTTATAGGATAGCGTGGGTTTTTAGGAAACCCGCTAAAGAATCAATTGTCTCGCTTGGCTTCACAGGAGGAAATAAGCATTTTACGAGCAGTTTGCTTCTAATTGGGTGTAACGCGATGCTAATAGAGCTGTCCGTTTTTCCTCGTTTCAACCGTATAGATTGCTTCTTTTTTTTTTTGTCAGGAAGTGTGCGCAATGCTCGTCATTGAAAATCGAATATAAATCCTCTGAAATTGAAACGTCTCGACGAGCAGTATAAAACTTTAACGATTCAAAAAACTCTTCGATGAATAATAAGTCAATCGATCAACGAGTCGTCATAAACGTAACTGCGAGAAACGAGCTTCACAGCAGTGCAGCCGTTCCCCAAAAATTTCGCCGACCGCGCAACCAATCGTCGTCGCCTCGGAACGCGAAGCCAAGCATTAATCAATGTTCCGCACGGCAGCGGCAGCTCGACGACCGCAGAATTTCCTCCTCGAGAGAAGAGACTCAAAGTCCAGAGAACCGACAGAGTGAGAGAGAGGCGAACGCAAAAGAAACTGGTTTGCCGGTGCGCATCTCGTGCATTAGCCCCAGCTAATTCTTCTCCTCCACCTCGACTGGTTTGGGAGCATCGAAGGCGCTCGAAGGGGCAGCTCACCGTGGCGACGATGTTTCTCATCTTTTACGGCGCGAACGACCCCGCGGAATTGAACGATTCGCGCCAGCAAGTACGTGTTTGCTCGCGTGGATGATACTATTTTTATATCTCGTGTGCAGCATAAAAATGTCGTCCTCGTCATCTCGTAGGAATCTCAGATCGCAGTAGGACCTCTGTCATATATGCGTGAGGCTTTGCGTCACGCTTTTGAAAGTCCCCGCAATAATCATCCTAAACGAGGAATCAATCTTTCCACAGAAGCTATGACCAGAGAGAGAGAGAGAGAAAGAAAGAGAAAAAAAAAACTAATCGTCGCTACCGTCTCATACACGTAATTCGCGCGAACAAACGCATCGTCATTACGCAGTAGAGTTGCAAAACTCTCAATTAGCCGTACTCTCGCGCTTGGCAGCCCGCCTCTTTTTTGAAATCGCGTAAACCAAATTAATAACGACGAGGAAATTACAATCCGGCTGGGGCAATTCAATTGCGTGACGTCAGGATCGGCTGAGCTTGCTCAAGAGATTCTGGAGACGAGATGTACTGTATAGCGCACGAGTTTCGCAAGGCGAGGCCGAAAACATTCGAGGAATGTGTATACCTTATACTATACTAAACGAATGGTTATTACAGGCGGTAATTCAACGATTATACACGCGCGTAATGTACTCGTAAGCTGCTTCCTGGACTAGCGCGTTGATACAAAAATAACGAGATGCGAAAAGTAGCGGATGAGTCTACGCGTATATGTATAATAACGACGCAAACGCCGAGAATAGAAATCCAGCTTTGCCGAGAGAGTCTACTCGCGTATTGTAAAAATAAAGAAGAGACTCTCGATACTTAGAGAGAGAATCTATCCGTGGCATAGGATCGTCGTTATCGCAGCCAAGGCTTCGCGCGAAAGTGCGCATATACCAGGTATATATAGAAGAAGAGGCCCCGCGGCAAGGTCCCGGCGCGCGCGCGCGCGCGGGGCCTCAAGGCTCGTGTCGATGGCCGAGACGCCGGCGCGTGACGATCGTCGCTTATGATCTGAATTTCTCGATGCACGCGAGGCAGACGCGTTTAGTGTATTATTCAATCGGGAATTTTCTCCCGTAACGACAAGATAGATGACGAGTACGGAAATTTGAAGGTTTGCCGAAAAACTTTGTGTTATTATTGCTCGGTGATTTATAGCGTTGATGAGTTTCTTTTCACCTCGTGACTAATGCCGTATTAATTCGCTTTTTATCTCGCGGCATAATGAGCGTAAAAGTCGACTCTGATTTGTAGCGCTATGATCCCGTTTAAAAAAACTGCTGACTACGCGCGGATAGTGTGTAATTAACTTCACCTCTTTTTCAAATAAAAAAAAAAGTCTCGTTACTTCCCTCGACACTTAATAAAATATCTTCTCCAAATCGTCGCACTTTTCGGTGCAAAGGTGAACTATATCAGTATGCGGATCATCAGCGCGCGAGCAAAGGACGGCCGCATCTGCACGCGCTGTATCAATATTCGTTGGAATAAGCAAAGTGCGCAAACATCAGGGTCGGAGAGGAAGCAGAGCCTTCGGAATTCTTCGGCTGCGTCTTCCTTCCACGAAACGAGCGCCCGCCCGAGGGCAAGAGCTATGCGCATGAGTTTCCGTTCCAGCTCTCCTTTTTTTCATCTCTTCGTTTTGTAATTCCAATATCCACCTTAACTCATGACTCTTTGGAGTATCGGCCGGTGTGCTGATGACGTCCGATTAGACAGGAGCAGAGATGAGTTTTTGACGCAGACTGTATTTTCGAAAAAATAAGTCGCAGTGGAGAAACCGACGGCGTTACTTATCCCCGATAAATCAAACATCGCGCATTCGCACACAAAGAAATTCCTATCTCGGTCTCCCCTTTCTTATACTTATATCCCTCTCGCTTTTTCTTCTTTACGAGCGGCGTTACTTAATACCGAGGTACCGTAAGTATATGTGCGACTGCGCCATGGGAAAAAAAGGAGCGTGAGTCAGCGGCTTCTTTTTTTTTTTTAATTCGAATTACGCGTTTTTGCGCTTCGAATTCCGGGGAAAAAAAAGCCGAGAGAGAGAGAGAATGGGAAGATTGTGCTCGTTAGGAATCTGCCGACTGCGCCGCTTTGCTTTCATGCTGGGATTCATTCGTATTTAACGAGGGGCATTTTCATCGAAAAGCAATCATTATACGATGTTTTTTAAAGAACAAAGTCTTTCAATAATTCATGCGAAGTATATGTGAGGAAGATTCAAAACGTTGCGCAATCGAGCGAAAAGGCCTTGCTCATCTCCGTATACCTCTGTGTCTCGGTATCTCAAAACCACGTCCGGAAGCACGCCCGCAACCAACCGACCGCATATTCCGCAAAAGCAACGAATATCAAAATGATAGTGTAACTCGTGTCGGTTGTCGGCCTGTATGTGAGAGTGTACCTATTAATAGCCCGGCGTGGCCCAATTTTTCGGCTCCGCGTAATGTCGCACGTGTGTGTCCCTCTCTCGTAACACACTTCATCCTCATGTAGCCGCGGGAAACCGGTTCGACCCGGTGAGAGAATTTTTCAGGTGAAAATTTTCGGTAAGCATAATATAATGCGCCACAGGCGGCTACTTTGACGCTCTACGTTTCATCATCGATTTATCGGCTACAGCTACGGCGCGTCGTCGCGTCTTCGCCCGAAATAGACGATGCCAAGTTAGCCGGAAGATGCGGGGCGATCGTCCCTTTTTTCCGTCACTTGCGGTACTTACCTTTTTTCGTTTTCGAGACGCGAATCGAGAGGCTATTTTCGGCATTAGACCGAGTATGAAGGCTGTGAATGATAATGAAGTTGCGTTGTGTTAGGCCTTTTTTTCGACCGAATGGTAAATCGCGTATTTTGAACTATTATACATGCGCGAACGGCTGTTATTGTAACAGAAAAACTAAAAATGACAAGGCCAGACATAATCGTTCCAAGGAAAAAACCAGCGCGATTTTACAAAATTATGTAGCTTTTTCTAAAGCGTAAATCTGGCTTATGCTTCGTGCTATTATGATACGAAGCTTAACTGCGTATTTAAGAAAGAAGAAGAAGCGAAAAAAAACTCGACAAACTTTTCCATCGAAATCAAATTGGCCTCGTCAGGGAGAAGGCGCTGTACGGGAAAACTCGCGAAAGTGTCTGTTTAAAGAGAGTCTGAGCGATATCTTGTAGAAGCAAAAACTGAACTTCATCTTCCCGGACTTTTACAAGTTTACAACTCCCGGGATATTGTATCGCCTGCGGAAAAAAAAGTTGACGATGGCCCAGGAGATTGGAGAAAACCAGCCTCGGAAATGATAAATAATCGAGCGAAAATTCACCGACGATGTCGCGAGGAAGAGAAATTCATTTTACGGCATTAGCCGATAACGAGCTTTTTCTTCGTTTTCGCGTCACGTCTCGAAAAAAATTAAAAAAAATTCCCTGTTAATCCGATATAATCCAGAGATCGTAAAACTCTATCGTCGATTGCAGTAGCGCAAAGCCGCTCGAGTGTCTCGATATCAAGCCGCGGGAAAAACGGCCGCGAGTCCGTTGATCCGGTATATATATATGGATGAAAGACGGGAGCGTCGATCGGTGACCTCGACCTTGTCCCTGCAAGTGCCTGGCGGAAGTCCCACAAGCGTCGTAAGTCGTCGCTCGACGTTACGTCGGGGAATTTTCGGAAATGAGAACGGACTGGTTTGAGCTTCGATTCGGGAGAAATTTTTCTGGTTTAAGTGCGAAATGAGCGTTTATTTATTTATTATTTTTTTTTTTTTGCAATATCTTTATTGGAATAGATACAACTTCTTTTTAAAACGCGTACACTTTCACTCGGATACATTTTTTCGTGGACAAACTTCATGGGTGTGTAACAGCAAAGTGCAACTTGTATCCTATACAACTACAACTAATTAGAAAATGCAAATAGGAAATTTACATGTAGAAAACGGAAATGAATTTCTCAACAAAGTCATTTTCAGCTTATGTGCGTAATCAAAGTCACGAGATGTGTTATATGCTTGATAAGTTTCCAATAAGTTACCAATAACTTTCCATCACGCAATAAATCACCCAAAATGGCAACAGCATCGAGTCGCGTGTTAGCAGACTCGCTCCGGCAAAACCGAGCAAATCGAGCACAAAGGCCGATTACACAGTCTTCGCAAGCGCCGGTACCTTCCCTCAAGCGTCAACGAGTCGATAGCCACGCGTGTAAGCTCCTGAACCCATAATTTCGCGTTCGATACTCATGCACAAAGTACCAAACGAAGCGACATCGGGCCAATTTGCTCGCGCATGCACAAGGACGTCGAGTTGTGTATATGGCCGTGCCCTTTGCTGCAGTAAATAGACTAGCGATGTTATTATTCTCACAACGTCTGGTTCGTCGATGAGGTAATACGAGTTTGCAAGTCGATGCGCGAGCGCTTTGCCTCTTGATCCTCGTTGTGACCCTCAGTTTCGATAGCTTTTGACGCATATCCTCGTGGCGTTTTAACCAGAGGACTTTGTGGAGTAGCAGCTCCAACAGAAAGATCTGTATGTTCAGAAAGTACAACCGCCAAATTTTTACAAATGATCCAACACACTCCTGGTGTACAATTCACTGGACGAGATAATGACGAAAAGCGTATTCGACTGCCCCGATTTCTACCGATGCAGGCATATTGAAAGGATGATTAGTAGGCGCAGATCTATCAACGCTGACAGTTGGACATCGATTGCGAAACATCTTGCTCACGAGGTCGATCAAACTTGAATCGTAATCGTACGAATTGTCTGTAACAATGGTTATCTGATACACAGATAGATTCGAATTTATAAAGTATCTCAAACTATGAAGACACTCGTTCAAGACACTTTGCACTAAGCACAAAAATATAAGGCCCCGTAAAAACCTCATTTTGTACAACTAGCTAACATTGCTTCATTTCCTTGTAACACTGCAAACGCTACTGCTTTGTAGTATAAGTGTCTACGATTACGAGGAGTTCGGTCTTTTTTACGATCACTCAACATATAATCGCTCCAAATGTGTCAGGAAATTTACGCGACAATTATATTTTTCCCGGGGATTCCCACAATAATATAGGTACTTTTTCTAATCACAAGTAATCTATGGATGGTTTCTATTTTTAAACGTGAGAAATAGTTCGATAAGAAATACAAGCAGTGCCATAAACAACCCACTAAAAAGAAAAGCCAAGAGAAACTTTTTATTCAGTTGTATCAATAAGTGGTCCTTCAATTTCTCGTCCTTGTCGGCTCCAGCAATAAAACCTACTTGAATTTTAATGTTGAAGTAATCGTAATCCAGGTACTTCCTGATGATCCCTGACTCTTTCAGCTTTAAGACATTCTTATTAATCTCCTTACGATATGCAGAGCCTTTAGCTATCAAGAGTCTAGATTTAGAAACATATGGACAGTCTTTCATAATCTTCATTACCGTTTTGCCCTCTTGAATAGTGCTCATCATGACAATTGGCTTAGCTACAAGGTTGGCCATCAAGCATGCCACGTTCTTTTTGTTAAGGAGGCTCTCTAGACAGAGTTTTCGGCTGCCCCAAAACTGGATCGGCACGCAGTGTTCGATTCCGTCATCATTGGTGATGTTCAAATCCGTGTTTTCTGGCATTACAGTGGTATCAGCCATGGGTGTCAATCCAACCTTCAAAATATCCGATAGCGTATCCAAAGGTACCTCCTGCTCCGCATTCATCTGAATTTCGGTAAGATCGTTGAATACGAGGGCAGAGTATCTCATAGACAACATCACCAGGCATAAAAATACGATTCTTTCAGCACCTTTTTTTGGTTGTGCGCAGACGCTAAAACCCAGGATCAGGCGAACCATCTCCGTGAAGCTCCAAAATCGGCGGTCAAAGTGACAAAATTTTGCAAGGAGTACGTCAAACAAGACGCAAATGACGATAGCAAGAAAAAATATCAGAAAATGACTGTCCAAACTGTTCTTCTTCGTGATGATTATCGGCACGATGGGACAGAATTTAGTAGCCACCAAGTGTGTACTGAACTCGTAAGTCTTAATGGCATCCAATAGTCGTCTCGAAGTCCGACTATTGCCAATTAGGTCGATGTGACCTTCTACTAATTCACGAATTAGGTCGGTTAAATCAATATCATCGAAGAGGGAAGTTCTGGCCTTTTCAATCCGTGGAACCAAGTCCAATGTAGAATTCATACCTTGGCTGATAAAATCGAGAACCATCACATCCGTACCGGACTTTTTTACCACGTGACCTGTCAGGTTTCGTTCTATGTTAGAAAAAGGTGGATCGCTTACCAGGTCTACCCGCAGAGGGCTTCCATTTAGGTTCTTCATTTTATCGGGAAACCAAATAGTTTTAGAGCTACAACCAAGTTTCAAATATCTTTTTAAAAAGCTGTTGAACTGGACGATCATGGGTGCGTGAAAACTCGAAGAAGCTGCATTAATCTTTTTTAATGCAGCATTAAACCTGACATGCAGGAGAGTTACGTCCGGGAATTGCTTCATCCACGCATACTCTAGAAGCTCAGAGGCATTCAAATTGTAATGGATCAATAGAATCTTATTAAGACGGATAGACCACGATAGTTCGTACAGATGATTCAACATACTTCTGATGTAAAAGTCACTGCATGAAATAAACACGAATAACGTACTTGGCCGCCCTATTATCGTCGAGCGTGGCAAATTGAAAGGATGATCAGTAGGTACATATTTGTCGATGCTCATAGTGGGAAACCGATTGCAAAACATCTTACTCACGTAGTCGATCAAACGTGAATCGTAATCGTACGAATTATCCGAAACAATGGTTATCTGATGCACAGATAGATTCGAGTTCATGAAGTATCTCAAACTTTCAAGACACTCGCTCAAGACACTTTGCACTATGCACAAAAATATAAGGCCCCGTAAGAATCTCATTTCATACAGCTAACATTGCTTCATTCTTCGCAACGTTGCAAATACTACTACTTCGTAGTATTCGATCCATATTTGCATACTCGAGTGCATAAGTGTCTACGATTACTAGGAGTTCAGTCTTTTTACGATCACTCGACGCAGAATCGCTCCGAATGTGTCAGAAAAATTACGCGACAATTATATCTTTCCCGGGGATTCCCGCAATAATATACTTTCTCTAGTATCGCAAAAAGTAAAAAAATACTGGTCTTTAGAATAAGCGATACTCACATTGAGCCTTGAAAGATATTTCATTGAATCGGTACAAAGTTTCTATACCCTCGGAACAATCGAGGAGTCTATGCCTTTTTTACAGATAAAAATGTGCTACTATATCAATTCCGACTCCTAAAGTGCTGATAGCGACGTACCGTCACCTTGCTTACAGTTCTATACATCCGCATTTATTTTCTCGTTTGACGTGTACAACAGAACCAGGAAGCACCGGGCTGAGCTTCTCTCATAAACGTTTTATCTCGCCACGCTTGCTTCAGCTTGTAAAATTGGGCAAACAGAGGTGTATTTGCTGTGCGAGTTAGTCGGAAGTGCAATTATTATCATTGCAGCTTTTTCGATTTTCCAGAATTCGACTTAATTCGACGAATAGCTCTGCATACGATATGAAAATTTCAGTCACAAAAGGCTATAAATTACGTATATCCGTCATGTGTATGCGTTTAAGTATCCTCGAAATCGTTGATCAGTAAAGAATTCATGAAAAGTACCGGCAATCAGCCTATTGATTCAATGATTGCGCAATTATGTCATAAAAAATAATAATACCCAATGCGTACACAATAAATACAAGTAGCACACATGCACGTCGTGATATAATTCCATATCTAGAATCTTTTATAATATATACGTATAATAACGCAAAACTCGCGCTCGTTGTCCCGAGTCTAATCAATTCTAGTTCAACGTACCTACTTACCAACTCGGCTTATTACATAAAAGCCGCAATTCAAATCTCTGTACACGAGTCTAGCAATGAAAGGACTTTAGCCGGTGAATCTCATTGATTTTTCTCACCGCTGCGCAGATAAGATTAAATTATGCCAGATTAGATTCGCTCCAAGCTCTCGGGAGTGAAATATACGGCGAAAGGAATGAGAATAGGCAGCGCTGAGTCGGTCCGCATAATGCGTGATTATCGCGATGCCGTTAAAGTATGTATGTACGAATTCCGCGGACGTAACAGTAAATTAATTTGAATATTGCGCGGCAAAAAAGAATGAAAGGTGTATATCTCGATCGGTAACTCTACACGCGCGCACTTATCAGTCGGCGTCGTCGTTGCCGATGGAATGTCGGTACTAGAGCGGCGTCGTTTTGGAGGTTATGTGGGCTTGTGTACAAATCGTGCGGTGCATTCACATTCACACGAGTTGTCTCGAGCTCCGCGTATATTCCTTATTTTGGGAAGAATACGACAGGTGAAGTTTAAAATTAATTGAAAACTAACGAATCTGATAAGAAAATTCAATCATGGATGACGAGGCCGAAACGTACAAGCTCTGGCGCATCCGTAAAACGGTGATGCAGTTGTGCCACGATCGAGGTTATCTCGTTACCCAGGATGAGTTGGACCAAACGTTGGAACAGTTTAAAGAGCAATTCGGAGACAAACCCAGCGAGAAACGACCTGCCCGAAGTGACCTGATTGTTCTCGTCGCCCACAACGATGACCCCACAGACCAACTCTTCGTTTTCTTCCCTGATGAACCCAAAATTGGTATCAAGACCATCAAGACTTACTGTCAGCGTATGCAGGAAGAAAAGATCCACAGGTGATGGCTATAAACATTTCAATTGCTTAACTCTCAGTAACGAGTAATTTGTGTTTTATTACAATCATGGTTGCATTATTTTCTAAACCAAAATATGAACTTGCAGGGCCATCATTGTGGTACAGTCAGGTATGACACCATCGGCCAAGCAGTCTCTTGTGGACATGGCACCCAAGTACATTCTTGAACAGTTCCTTGAGTCTGAGCTTCTAATCAACATCACAGAGCACGAGTTGGTGCCTGAGCACATTGTATTGACTCCGGATGAGAAAGAAGAACTGCTGACCAGGTATAAACTTAAAGAGAACCAACTTATGCGTATTCAGGCCAATGATCCTGTTGCCAGATACTTTGGGTTGAAGAGAGGTCAGGTTGTCAAGATCATTCGTCCATCTGAGACTGCGGGACGTTACATTTCTTATAGATTAGTGTGTTAAGTGAAAACTGACGATATTTCTTACAAGAAGCCTTGTTTATATGATATATTGAGAATTATATTTTGTATAAAATTACCACAAAGTACCAGAAGTTGATAAAACTAAGGCTCTTCTAACCTTGGTAATTTCCAAAGGATGTTTAACTTGTGTACGATTAGACTTTATTCAAATATTTAACTTAATTCACTTTTTTTTCATTGATACAATGACGTTTTCTTCAAACCAATTCTTTGTACTACCATGATTTATCTGCTCTATTTTCATAGAAAAACTTCCCTGTTACTGTTCAAGAAAACAGAACTTGTAAATAGCAAAACTTTCTAATAAACTTTATGTAAAAAAAAATATTTTTCAGGACTATATGAATTAAAGATAAAAAGTAATTTATGCTCTGAAATAACACTTTATTCTATGATCATTATATTCGTGATACATAATGATTTTTATAATATTTTACATAAAACGAAAAGAATGCTTCTACAATGTATGAATTTGTAATTATTTTTCGAAAATAATATAGAAAAACGACATACGTACAGGCAACTACATGACTAAATTCCATTCTCACTGTACAACATTTTGGTCCGAGAATTTTTTCGAGTTCTTCTTCTCAATTCCAGTTAAAACTAAAAAAATTTACTTCGTTTTCAACCACATTTTTACGTTGTCGTTTCATCGCTATTTTGTTTTCTTTTTTTCACGTTACGTGGTAAACGAATAATGGGGTAGTATACAAAAAATTCAAGCTATACGCGATTATTCAGAATTACTTCGTATGAGACAAGCAATATTGCTCTAAGCATTTACTGCACACATTTAAGCTACGAAGAATCTATTACACTGTTGTGTAGCTTGAATTAGCTTGACTACTAGTTCATAGCTCGTCGACAAGTTTGCTAAAAAATTTGATTCCTTTCTTATACTTTACACCTTTCTGAGAAAACTTATACGTTAGTTACATATGAATTAAGTAATCGTTAGTTATTATTACGGATTATGTAGAAATTCGTAACGCAATCAACACGTGTCCTCTTGTAAAGAAATTAATTTTTCAAGTTGAAATTAAAACCACATTCTTCCAATATTTTTTTCTATTTTTCATTTTACTTTGAAATACTTCTCAACAAGACGAAACATCAAAGAGAATCAAAAGATTACTCCCGATTGTTTTCACTTTCATTTTTAAAATACAAATTCTGAAGCACCGTAGATTGAACACATCGCATCGCGTGTAGGATAGAATTTCCAAATTTACTCGAGATTCGGCTGAAAATAAAAAGCTCGTTTCCCCGAGTAGCCTTTAATTCTTTCGTTTTCGAACTCAAAAGAGCATTTGGCAGGAACTGTCACTTATGCGTTGCAAATGTCGTTCATTTTTTTATTATAAAAACGAAAATGGATTATTTTATCAGTTTCTTTTTTCCTATCTCAGTCAGATGAACCTTAAACTCTACATGCATTACAAAGTCTTGTTATTTCGATCGTTTATATTTTCTTTATGTTTATACTCTGTTCGAGGGCTTATGTGATGAGAAAAAGGAAACAAAATATGTTCGTATGATTAATATAATATATTGGTATTAATAAAATGTAACATAACGCAATAATAATTAATAATAATAATTACATAGTAAAGGTAAGGCTTCGTTTAAAAAAAAGGTATAGTAGCAGCATGATTCAGCAAAGTGTCAAGATTATAGAAAGTATAAGAGTAAAAAGTTGAAATTACTAGTAAAACAATGATTAAAGAAAAAGAGAAGTTCACACTGCGACGATATTTTCCATGTTGATGCAGAATCGAGAGAGGAAAAATGCCACTTCGTATGATGTAGACAGGGTCTGATCGATGCTCCAAAGTTATTGTTTCTTACACATTGCAAACTGGTTTACATCTTCTATATCCTCGTAGCGCGTTATAACAAAGAAAAAAGTTCATCTTAAGTATCTACGAGTTTTGAATTGCTAGTTCATACGTTATATTCGTCAAAGGAGAAAAAACAATATTTGATATTCACTTGCTACATCTTTTGTTTATCCTTATATTGTTTCAATAAATATTGAACTTCGCCCAACAATCTTTCGCCAGAGAAACATTTTCAACCAAAAACGAACTTGCACCTTTTCTTCCAAGGTAAGTCTGTGTTAAGTCAAGAAATTAAGGCATATGCTCACAGACTTTAGAATTGTAGTTTCAACAATATTTACGAAAAAAATACGAATGGACACAAAACTACTCCGCAAGTATCAAATACTGAAAAGACTGTGTAGGTATTCTAGTGAAAAACAAAAAAAAGGTATGTGACGGGTGAGAACTACATCATTAAATTGCCACTTGAGATCTAGTACCGTAATATTTCGTATATTCCTTGTAAGCCCACTTTTAGATTTTCAAACAAGAAAGCTCAGATAAACGACATATACTCAGAGAAATTAATATTTGTGCACACGGAAAATGCTTTTTCTCTTAGTACAGGCAAAATATATACTCGACGCAAGACAATTTTTTTCACGATTTTCTTTTCTTATTAAACTTGCAAGAAGAAATATTTTACAGCGTCGTCTTCTTTCGACCGACCTAATATTTATATGGATTTTACATTTCATTAAAATAATAATCATGATAATTATAATAATAAAATCAGCTCAATTGTGGAAAAGTCTGCAATTTTCTAGGCCAGTGTCAGCCATTTATATGATAATTAGTATTATTTTCCTTAAAAATACGTCTTAGCGCTGCAGCATAAAGTTGATTTATATCATCAGCACGTAAGCAACATTTTTTTCCGAGAATCCGCTGACACTCTTATCTTCGACAATCGACAAGTTAAATTGGATGTTTTTCCCGACTGGACAACGACCGTTGACTGTAACTTTTCGATCATGCGTTTCCTTTCTTGGCTTGTAAAAAGGAAGCTTGTGTTAATCGTCAGATCGAATAAAAAACTTAATACTTGTAAATTACACGCGACTCGACGTTTTGTACTTCTAATACTACTCAAAACACTCACGTAATACTCAAAGTTCCTTACAGCTACGTGCCGACAACGATCGAAAAAAAGAGAGAATAAACAGGCGGAAAGAACTGATGCGCAGTCGAATCGCCCAGTCAACGCCGGTCCTCGCACCAACATACGCAACAAACTCAGTTCTGTGATGTCTCAATCCATCCAATTCGCACATCTGTCCTCTCAGACCGCGAGAGATTCTCCTCGAAGCATAACTCATAATATAGTATATAATAATTACAAGCACAAAACAGTCAAGGACTAAACGCGTTTACACTCTTTCGTCGCTCGCTCAATGATATAAAAATCCGAAAGTATACCTCGAACCGCGAGCCAGTCCGACCCCGGGCCTGCGAACGCAATATAGAGGCAGTAGACAGTACGGGGGGAAAAAGGAAAGCGGGTGAGGAGCGGAGTCGGACCGAGTCGTCTCTCTACCTATACATCCTATCGCACTCGTCGGTTCAGTAGGCTAGGGGCGACGAGGAGGAGGTGGCGGTGGATGAGTCCCGGCCCGAACGGGAGGAGACCCGACGCCTCGACCACCAATACATTCGGCTCGCCCAATCGATCAGCGGAGTCTGAAGGATGCTGTTGATCAGCTCCGCAGTCAACCTGATCCGGTAGACTATGGGCATGGCCGCGCACCCGCTGCGCCTTCCACGCGGCACGTACGAGGTCTGCAAGCAGAATGAGACGTTAGTTTCTACGCATACAAAACACAAAACACAACTTTTAGCCCGGAATCCGGCCTCACCTAGGAGTGGTAGGGGGTGACGTAGGTGGAAGGAAAGAGTCCCCGCCTGTTTCCAATCTCGCCGTGCCACCAGTGCTGATCCGTGCGGTCTGTCACGGTGATGACGTCGCCTCGCCTGAACTCCAGCTCGCCGGGCTCCTGCGGCGTGAAATCATACAGGGCTTGCACCAGGCACTGAAAGACAGAAGAAAAACAATTCATTCACCGATAAAAGTACTCTTTCGAACGTCGAGAGAGAGAGGCTTAATCGGCCACGCTCGGCGCTACAGCAGCACGAGCCGTACAAGTGTTACAGTCGCGAATCTCAAGGTCGCGACGACTGGCTTTCGTAATTGCGGCAATTGCGCTCGCGAGATTCTCTTCATTTTTTTCCTCGTAGTATCGTCTTGACTTGTTACGTCAAACTGCTTGGCGTTTTTCTCTCGCTTCATTCTGATGTTTTGGTAGATTAGAATTTTGCGTATAAATTTCGCCGTATCGTTTCACCAAATGGCAAACGATTTATCCTCGTTCGCAAAGACGCAATTGTATAGCTAATTAAAAACTCACCTCTTCGGGTACCATGTCGCGCAGTTTGACGTCCTGTGAGCGGGAAACGGAGGCAGTGCGATGGTACTCGACGAGTTCGTTGAGGCTGCTGAACTTGACGACCCAAAGGAAGAACTTGCCCTGCGCGTCCCGAAGGACTTTGAAGTGCTGCACGCCGTCGGAGCACCTACAAAGAGAATTTTTCATTTATTACTCACTCCTGGCGCAAAAAAGCAAGCAGGTAGTTTGAAAGTTGTCTATTCGGAATTGAATTCGTCGACAAGTTCAGGTGCAGTTACTCACTTGACGGACAGGGAAAAGTCACCGGGCGAACTCTCGCTGATCCTGATTAGAAAGGCGCCCTCGTGTTTGTTCATCAGTAGCCTCTCGGCGTCCGCTCGAGTTATCCTACCGTAGTACCAGCTGAAAAATCGCAAAACACACAGAGATGATGAAAGATCTTGCGCAATATGAATTGAGTCGATGTATTTTTTTTTTTTTTTTTTACGGAGAATACTTACTCGTGATTCTTCATTTCTATATAATTGCTGGGGATGAGACCCTCCCGCGAGTCAAGCTCCGCTCTGTACCAGTTCATGTCGTCCTCCATGTTGAGGATCTGAAAAGCGAACAAAGTACGAGTGTGAATATGACGTCATGTACTGCTGCAGCTTGATTAACATAATACGCGGGAAATGAGTGCGAAATTGTATTCAAAAGCTCTATATTCACAGCTGAAAGTTAACCAACCGCTTTGACATTCTGAAAGGCTATATTTCGTGACGCAATCGTTTTTCCAAAGTGAGAACTCGAAACACTCGACGTGACCAAAAGATCGACATGTCAGAGGTAATTACGCAAATTACCCGTTTGTCCATTTTTCTACCTCTGTACGAAAAGTCTTCAAAAATATAAAATTACTCGCAATATTTCGTCCAAAGCGACACGAAAATCGTATCAGTCAAGATGAAAGCAAACGACATCGCGAGTAGCGTATATCTGTCGATGAATCGTCGCTGCGCTGTCGATCGCTATTTACAAAACAGCTATAGCTACATAACACACACACACACACACACACACACACCGCGCGGGATGTATTTTCGTCCAGCGTTATCAAGCTGTTACGTGTCCTGCGATGCACCCGAGATAATTTTTTCGGTCTCGTGTCAATATCGCCGATACCGAGAAATTATACACGGAGTCTCGATTTTAAACACTGTTGTTGCATACACAGAATATATTTGTAAATATTGGAATGCTTTGTCGCGTCGTCGCGATCGAAAATTTATTTCAGATTCGCTTTTCGTCGAGTGAATCGAAATCTTCGAATTATCCATGCAACTGGACCGTCTGGCCCTGAAACATCGTCGGCCATGAGGCGAGAAATAAAAAGAGATTCAGCTGCATCGGACGCATGTAAAACGATCAATCGATCGATCGTTCGGACAAAAGAACCTTCCCTTTCACGTCTTTTTTAAAAACAAGAAAGAATCACCATTATCCATTAGCATGATAAATTTACTCAGAGTTCAAACCCATCATACGACTCATGCGCTCTCATATCCATAGAAATGAAAAGTCTATATCGAACGCAAGCAGCTACTCAGCTGACGAGGATAAAAGACATATCGGCTCGCGGAAAACTGGGTTGCACTCTCGAAATATATTTTTCCAGAGCGCATTGAGTTTCATTGCGCCTCTGCCGCTGCGGCCGAGAATATATAATACCTATATGTAAGCGCGTTTCCGAAATATCCTACACACGACCGGCACCGAATGCGTAACTCGGACGGCCAAAGTGCGACATCGCGACACGTCTCTTCGGGCTCTTTGAAGTCGCCGCGATATTCTAAATTCATATTCTTGTTGTATAACACTTCAAAATAAAACTATAATAAAAAAAAAACAATAATTAGTCGGGCACATCCCTCTCGATTTTACATTAAAAAAACTCGGACGTGTCGTCGCTGCAGTGTAGTCTCTGGTTTTTCGCGCTAGATATGCAGTCCGGGAGCGGACAAAAGGCAAAAAAACGCGCAGACTAATTGAGCCGACGAGCCAGGCGACTGCAGAGCAGAGCGAGAAATAAAAGGAGAAAGTACACGGGTGCGCGAGCGACACTGATGTCGGAATAGAAATAGGCAAACGCGCAAACAGCCATAAGATAGTCGTCGCAGGAAATCGAACGCTCTCCGCTATATACACAGTGTCGTCGAATGCTGATGAAAAAGCCGAGAGCAAAGCTTCACGCTAATGACAGATTTTTTTTTCTCCAAAGTTATACAGTGCATTCGAGATAACGTATGAAACGCAAAATCGCGATTTCTTCGGAGAACAGTTCGTTCGCGTAATTACGGAGATTTCAATCCTAATCGTCTGATTTTCCAGGAAAAAACGAATAATCTCGGCGAGTAAACGCAGACTCGCGCGAGAAAAATGTATATAATGGAAGCAATCGAAGCCAATTTTGAGGAACAGCCGTAAAAGTCAAGCTTCTCGTTCGAAGCCTCGTTTTGGAAAGCGGCGATGCGTCATCGGCGAATACCTGTCGGTCGCTACTACTTACTTACTGGCGCGAGATTTCGCTCAAAACAGAGTAGAGCGAGAACACGCGTAACTTTACCGTTACAACAATTATAACTCCTCCGCTATTTTTTTTTTATCTCTCAACTATTATACGTGGCAGAAAATTCAACGCGCAAGTGGTATCCTATTATTAAGCGCCGATAATCTCAGGTATATATTTATCGGCGACACAATCGATAATTTTTCTCGCTTCGCGCGTTTTCCTCTTGTTGCGCGCGAGGCGATATTGAGAAAATTAAAATACCCACGGGAAAGCTATAGAGAGATGTGGATAAATAAAGAAGATTAAAAAAGTGCGGTGCGAGTTATCGCGCAATTTCCTGAAATACTCATTTATTTTCAATGACAATCTCCTCCCGGATAACGCAAGCGCTTCCGGCGAGGGACGCTTTTGGAATTTTCTAGCTGGACTTCCGAATCCTCCAATGAGTATACGTTGGAACGACGACGTGTCGTTGGCACGAGTGTCAATAGAATGATTCTGTACGGAAGATCGCTCGGAGCCAAGTCGACTCACTCTTGGCAATAAACCATCCCGAAACTCTCCATCATCTACTATAATGTGTATACAATACACGTACCTAAGAGCCCAACACAAAGAAAGCAGCAGTGCTTATCAGAGGCCGCTGCACAGGTGTCCTGGCAACAACAGCATCATCAGTCTCGAAAATACATCCCGTCATCGGAGTGCGAGAGAAGAGGCAGGAGACTATGGCTCTCTCACATCGGAGAGAGAAGAAAAAAAAAATCGAAGAATGCCAGAGCAGCAGCAGCAGCAGCGGCGCTCGGCTCAGAAAGTTCGGGATATACCGCGAGGTACAGTAGGGGGGGGGAGGGGTCAAGAGACTTCCAAGGAGTGCGAGGGGGGGAGGGAATCGCCGTCCATCCACACCGGGGTGCATCGAGCCCGCAACCCCTTTTTCCCCGCTGCTCCGCTAATTAGCAACAGCGAGGACCGACTCTCATGCGGATTGTCAAGAGCGAGAGATGGCACAGAGTCGCGGGTCGCACATAACCTAGAAGCGCTCCGCGACTCTGTTTACGTCTCGATGAATCACGCGAGGCTACTCCGACGCGCTGGGACGTACAGCGAGAGAGACGTATACGCTGACTGACCTTGAGAACCTGGTTCCTCCGGAAGCTGAGCTCGTCCTCGGCGGTCGCCGTGAAGTCGTGCTTCGCGATCGCCTCCATCCTTCCACAGTTTGTCGTACGCTCGTCTGCTGTGTGCTCTGCTTCAATCTACGCGCAGAGAGAGAGAGAGAGAGAGTGAGAGACAGTAGGTTAGGTTCGTCGCGCTCGCTTGCGGGCGACGTGCAGGAGCTGGCCGAGCAGTACGCGTGGGTGCGTATACGGGAATCCGCGATCGCGCGGATCGGATCTCCTTGGAGACTACTTCTGTGCGTGTCCCAGTAGTAGCCGCGGGTTGTATATCGCTCGCGCGCGGAGTAGACACAGGCGGCGACGAGCGGTGCTGCCCCCTGTCACGATCCGATGATGCTTTTCTTCGCTGCTATGATCTGCGATCGCTCCTTAACCTACGCTCTCTCCTGTCTTTTATTGCGTGTCGTAGGTATCGAGTAGCACATACGCGGCCGAGCACAACGGGAGAGGATCCGCCAGTGCTGCTGCGTCCATCACTCGACACTTCGCTCCGTACGAAGGTATACGGGACGCGCACTCGCGCACCGAACTGCACCGAACTGTATTGTGCTCTCCCTTGTGTGCTGCTCTCTTGCCAGTGCGTCCGTCTGTGTGTTTGTGTATAGGTGAGTATATACTGCAGCTCTCTGGTATATAGGATGTGTGTCGGCCGGAAACGCCTCGGAGCAAGACTGCGTTTCTTCTCGCACTGCGGACGTAAGTATGGGAGATCCCGATGGACACTCGATTTCGCTCTTAGTACGCGCACTCGCGGCGACAGCGACAGTAGCCCTGCATATCGTCCGTCGTCGTCGTCGTTATCAGACGTAACGCACTCGTCGCCGCGTAGTTGCTTACTACTACTCTAAACTCTTGCGAGGCAGCTTCTCTCTTGGCAGCAGCGGCGCGTTCAGGTCGTTCCCTGCGCTGCTCCCCTCCCCGATATCGTGTGCGCTGTGCTACACGTATAGCATACACCCACGATATCTTTCTCTCTCTCTCTTCGCCGCCGCGAGAGTGACGCGCGGTTACTTAGCCCGAGGCGCTGAGCTTATGGTAAGCTGACGCCAGCGAGATGAGGGTAAGCGACGGTCAGAAATCTCGAGAGCGCGGAGATGTTGTTGATCTTGAGGAGAGATTTGAGAGCGAGTTTTGGAGCTGTTCTTATCAGCTGGAGATTGTGGACCGGACGAGTGAACGATCTGTTTTGAAAGACGGAGAAGCGTGAGAAGCTTAGCTGTTTGTGCGCTTAGGTTTTTGACCACGGAAAATCGCGATAATACTCTTTTGCTCTTTTGCTTCTTTGTTTGCGTGTACAACCTATATACTTCGGATTAATAATATACCGTAGTTGAAATTAATAATACGCGTACAGCCATCAGTCATTCGCGTTTTATTCGAGTAATAACGGGTTATCAGCTTTTGCGCGCTAACTATATACGCTACATTGTTTACGTTCGAACTTTGTTTCCGATCAGCGTTTTTTATTGCTCCGCAGCGCATTCGAGAACGTTTTTATATGCGTCTCTACCTGTTGCGCTTATTTTTACTGCTGATGACTATTGCGGTTTTTCGTTGATACATCGCAATAATGCCTCGTTATATCAAAACGACGAATTTCGTTTAAACGCGATCAATGAGACTTTCTAAAAATAAACGTAATTAGGCCAAAAGATCCACGTGACAGCCGACTGGACGGCACGTACACCACGTGCTCGCAATAAGCAGAAACACACGAGAGCAATCGTCGGCGCTGTGGCTCTTCCCGATGATGTGTCGCGTCGCGGCTGCCCGCATGAGTGCTCTCTTCGCGCGAGCGATAAAAAGGGGAAGAGAGACGAGCCTCTCGACCGATGATGAGTTCGAGATTAAAGTCTAGGTGGTCCTCGTCTGTGCTTCTCTCGGTTTTGCTTTCAATCTGGAAGCGCGCGAGTGTTTGTCGATCCTTGCTTTTTTTAGGATTGAAGCTGCTGACATTCGAGAGAATTTTTTATTCTGAATTTTGTGACAATGATTTCACCAGAATTGATAGTTCTTCTGCGGAAAGTCCGGACAATCTCTTATCTCTTAGTCACACTGCGTTATTCGAAAGATCCATCACGGCGACCGTAGAGTGTGTATATAATGTGAACAGCAGCGCTGATCATTACGAAAATCCTGCAGAAAGTGGGCCGATATAATTACGAATCGCGCTCGAGGCGCGCGAAAAAACGGCGACAGGTTACACGCTCGCCGGATATCGTCTTATCGCTCTCGGTTTTTGCGGTGCTGCGCAGTGCGCTATACTGCTGCAGACTTACGCAATTCCTTGCTGCTATGCTGTTGTATGCAAGTGAGCGATTCGACTTTGATGTTTGTATACACATCGTGCGCTGTTCTCTGGCTGTGCGTTTTTTTATTTGATAATTTTTTAATTTACACCGTTTAACGGTTACAAACAAGCCGCGTGAGAAGACCCTGGTATCTCGCACAATATACAGAGATAAATTCTAAAAACTCTACAAATTCGCACTCATCTCCAATCCAAATCCAACGAAAAAATTCACACGGCCGCAGACTCGCTATTCACCTCAGTCGAATCGTAACTCGGCGCGAAGCTGTTGCACAATCGTGCGAACATGAGCTAGAAAGAGAGAGAGAGAGAGAGAGAATCGCTGGGATGAGCGATTTTATAATTGCCACCGCAGCCTCGTTATCGTCGTGCGGCTATTGCTATCTTCCTCAGGATCGTTAATTACGTAAAAGGAAGCGCCAGTACGTGTAAAGCTCCTCTCGAACGCGATGCTCATCCCAATTGTTCTGTATTCGGCGCGCGCATGCGGTTATCTAATTCGTGGGTTTTTCCGATGGACCTTTGTGTGTTTCCCCACGATGTGACTCGTACAAAAGAAGTAGTTTAGTCGTTAGAAAGCAATCCCAAGGTCGGTTCTAATTCGAACGCCATCAGCGAAAACGTCTGCAGGATGGAAAATTTCCAGACGAGCGTCTTCGTCTGGAAAAGGGCAACGCTTTGCCGGCTTGACGCGACTCTACGAGCTTCAAAAATAAAGCGAGCGAGCAATCTGGGAAGATCTTGATTGCCCGAGGGGCTTCTCTGCATGAGCCTCCGAGGGCTGACTCGTCTCGTCTCGTCTTTCGGGAAAACGCAATTTCGGCCTATTCACGCCGCTGCTGGCCTTTTTTTTTTACCCCGACCCTTGAGATCTTCTCTGTTTTGCGCGCGCGAGCCTTGGGGATTGTATCTTTATCGATGCTTGGAAAAGGTGTATTTTTTCAGCGAGTATACAATTTTAAAAAAGTTCTGCATCGTCGAGGCGACAGAGAAGTTGGATACGTAGGTATAGCCTCGCACATGTAACTCGCGTCGCGTCTGGCTTGTACTAACAACTCGCATGTATATACGTGCTTTCCGCGTTCCTCCCTCTCCGCGCTTCCGGATTATGTGCTTCTCTCTGTCTCTCGTCTCGCATATCAGTAATAATACGCGCTACCGATGACGAGCTGACTATAAGCCGAGGTCTAGCCTTTTGGGGAGGCACTTCGGGATTAATAAAAAGAGAGACGAGTCGTGGGATCGCATTCCGGTTCCTCCCGCGTCGCTTTCGTCCGCGAAATCCATTTCGGGAGACCTTGGGACACCTCTTCTCTCGTACGTCGATCGAGTCGGATCAGAAAATTATACACAGGCGCGACTTTCTTTTCTCCGACGAGCAAGCTCGTAAATATGAGCACATATTTGATATCCGGGATATCCCACACGACTCTCTCTCTCTCTCTGCAGCGAGCGCACGCTGACGTCATTCAACGACTCCCGTGACGCAGGACGCATGTATAGACGCGCGAGCTGTGCACATACAATGCACGCAAGCGCGCGATCATATACGCATGTCGCTGTGTGTCTTTCTTTCCTCGTCGCGTGCATGAGTAAGTGGATTGGTACAATGTGGAATTTCGAAGATAGCCGACTTTCGATCTATCGTAGCCATGTGTCGTTTCGTTTTATCTAACGCGATTTCGAATAACCTCTTGGTAAATCAGCGAAAAGTTTCAACGAAATGTAAGGCAGCTAACACCCGTTGGTGTACCCGGGCGCAGTTCATCGATCACCCCCCGCGGCGTTTTTCGCGCTCGTTTTTTGAAAACAAAACCACGCAGTTGCCTCTGCCGGTAAGCTAGCGCGAGACCCCTTACCAAGTCGGTGCTGCCGCCAGCCGGCCTCGACCCTAACTTCGAACCTCTCCCCTACACCTCGATCGATAAGACAGACAATCTCTATGTATGCACTTCCGACGCACATACGGGAGAGAGATCGTCGTCCCAAATAAACCCGGAGAGCCGCGCCGCCGACGGCGAGCTAAAACGCTCGCAGGATTCGCGTGGGTATATACGCGGCCAACGTGAGAGACTCCACTAGTATATAGATGTTTACCGTCGAGAGTAAGAGAGAGAGAGAGAGAGAGAGAGGGACGTATAGCGGACACGTACACAGTCGAACGCTGGCTCACGGGCGCTGTAACAGGTGTTTGCTTCTCGTGATGTGTATATGCCTCTGTAAGCATTGTGGGATGGGGAGAGAAAGAGGGAATGCGTGTGTGTGTGCGTGTGTGCATGCGTGTGAGATTCACAGGTGGCTCTACGAGATATCGGACCTATATCGTTGCACGCGTTTATGCGGTATATAGTATTTACTGCTGGCTTCGCGAGCTGAGAGAGGATGTTTTGGAGCTTTGCGGAAACGGAAACCGAAACTGCCGCCGCATCGATGAGAAAGTGGAGGCTTGATGAGGTTTGGGATATATCCTTTAATAGGAATATCTCACCACACAAATGAATTGGTTCGACTCGAGCACTTATACAATACACAGCAAACGAGGAAAGAATTGAAAAAACTTGCCAGAAAAGCGGGAATTTCAAACGAGCTATCGAAAGCACTAAGCGCCGGCGAAAACATTGACCTCCTCCGTACGAGGAAACATTGAACTCCAACGCAGTGTAATATACCACGCATACTTATAAACGTGCACACACACACGAAGCTGCTTGCAAAGTTCAAACACACCGCAAAAGAGAGAGAGAGAGTGACTCACCTCTACAACTAAGTCGCTCACGCGCGCACACACTACACAATCTCCCTCGATTAGCTTCCAAAAATAGACGCCGGCTCGATATAAAATCGGATAAAATTAGTATAGCGCAGTTCTCTCTCTCTCTCTCTCTCTCTCTCTCTCTCTCTTTCTCCCTCCCGATTACGCGATGTGTACAAACAGTAGCCGGTGCGCCGAAGTGGTTATTACGCGACTTTGTCTACGCGCGTCGGTGTGTATTCACAAGAGAGCTTTGTGTCCGCGGATCGATGCTATACTCTCTTTTTTTATCTCGCAAACGCGCGCGGGGTATACACCTGCGAGAGCTTAGCCAGGCAAGTATATATAAGCTATCGCACGGGCATAGATGCACTTGCCGGTGATTTTTAATATTCCATGAGGCGAACATGCTGCTTCTTTTTTAATGGCATCCGAGTGCGAGGATTGAAAATTCTGTTTGATACGCGGAAAATAGCCTGCCTCGTCCGAGTATCGGCTGAATTTATGCACCATAAATAATTTTTCCTCTCTGCCTGCATTTTGAATAAATTTCCCAATCTATAAGTCAATCTCGCCACCGACGTTATGAGATATATCCTCGGGAATACCGTACCCGCAACTTTTTGCATTATGTGCACCGCGTGCGGTGTACGCGCGCACGCGATATACAGTCGGAACTTTTCGAACTATTTTTCATGAGCCGGCACTTTTTCAACTTTTCGGTATATATAGCCACAAGCGTACACGTGTGTTTTCTCATAAAAAATGTTCAATTAAAAAAAGTGTCCGCTTCCTCCCCGAGAAACAATGGCTTTCGGGTGACTCAATAAGTCGTTATTCTCCGATGACGTAATGCTGCGAAAGTGACGTTTCGACCGACATCGAAATGCGTTTTTGAAAATTCTGTACATTTCAACTGCGTTTCCTCGTAAAAAGTAGAATAGCGAAGAAAAACCGATCCATCAATCGGAAATTCTCGAGCGTATACGCGTATACATCTGCAGCCACACACATCGATACATCGCGCAGCAGCGAGCTCCACAATAACAATTTTTTACGAGCAACTGCCGCGTCTCACACTTGTTGACCGTGAAATTGAGTGTTTCTCCAAGTGGAACGATGATTCGTCGCGATCGCTCCCAAACAGCCCAGCTGATGTCTCATCCTCGCGGGTTTAAGGGTCTGTGCAAGCTCAGCAGAATTTTGCATATTTTCCGAGAAGCACATTTGAAAAACTCGCGCAATTAACGGACGCGGATCGTTTTACATAACCAACGCGTCGCTGACTTGTAAATCAGAAGGGAGCCACGAGATGCTTAACGATCCGAGCGAGTTTTTGCTCGAGTTGATCCTCATCGGCTTCTCTTGTTGCTCGATCGAAAATTGCACATGATCGAGCGGGGCTCTGCATACGCGCGTTTCTCCGATAAGCTCGACTCGCTGAGGTCAACGAGATAAGAGAGCCGAGCAATGCTGCAGACTTTATTTTACCGACCGACAGTACGATGCGTGCGAGTGTATACGACTGTCGATCTGATTTTTCCGCGTCGACGCGAGGGATTACTTATACTAGAGAATCGATCGATAAAACATCCATCGATTTTCAGCCGAGCGGAGGATTTTCTCGTTCTTAGCGGGGAGGTTGATTACTTTTTATCGGTTGCGCGATAAGTCGCGTGATTAGATAGATCGCCGTTCGTTTCGCTGTAGAGAAAAACAAGTAAGCAAACTCTATGTGTAAATTGGCCTGAATTTCCTCGAACAGTTTTGTTTTCGGAAAATTCGCGGACCGCTAAACGAATCGCCGAATATAAACAACGACGAGTATAAATCCACTTCCGCGACTGGCCTATTTTTCTTCTTTGTCTCTCGGACGCGCGCGCGGCGGACGGCTCTTTGTATCGATTCTCGCGTGGGTCGCTCGGCTGCTGCTGCTGCCACTGCGGCGCTTCCGCGATGATGCGCGGATCGAGCTTTTTCCAGGAAACCTGTCGTTTATTGTGTGATTCGATGCTGCACTGACAAATTCGATTAGCCTGTGTGTTGGGAAAAGTCGTTGCACTTATCTTTTTATATCACAGAGAACGAGTGGGCTCGTAGGGAAATTAATCGAAGAGAGAGAGAGAGAGTCATAACGCGCAATGCTTTGTTGAATATTGCAGGCGCTAAATGCGCCTGCGAGAGCTCAGCTGTCCTGTACGCGAAAAATAAATTTAAACGAAATCCAGGGCAGGATAGCTCGGCGCGTTCATGCAACATTCATAAACTGTCCGTCGACTCTTTGCAGACGTCAGCGGAGACTCGACGTATATAAAGCGACGTTTGCATTTTGCAAAACCCTACGTATACAGTAGAGAGAGCCGCTGCGGTCGCGATTTTCGGGAGACGTATGGATTATTTCGGCTCTAGTAATTATCGAGGAATGGTTTCCAAACAGCGCCGGTCCTGCTCTCGTCTCTCGAGGAGGCAATAATAATTGACCATAATCGGAGCTAATTGGCCGAGCCCATTAGCATATGCAGCACTACCGGAGCAATATATGCGCGTGCGTCTTGCGGTGCTCGCACATGCATCACGGACACACGAGAGAGCCATCCAACTGCTCCGCACATGCAGCCGTATGCATAATACGGAGACGTTCTGGCGAGCGAGCGAGTTATGCAATTAATTACGCTAATGAGGCCGTAGCCCCGAAAGATCCGGAGATGACGCGACCATTCGTCGTCGCGTAATGTGCGAGCTGATAGCGATATTGCATTGTGGTTTATACGTGTCGTTCACTCCGACTTTTTTTTGCGGGGATATAGACGGAGCGTACGTAGATCGAGCTATGGTCAGCACGACGGTTGTTGCTCTGGCGGAGGGAAGCTGCCGACGGTTTTCATTTATAGAATATCGATCACGCGTGTGCTGCTGCTGCCTCGACGAGTTTCGCGTGCGTAAAAAGCTCGACGAGCGAGAAAAATGCATCATTCGTCGATTTGGATCTTTTTCTCGTCAGTGTCGCTGTAACTTTTCCAGCTTCTTCGTCGAGTGTTTTATTCCGGCGCGTTTGTTGAAGAAAAAAAATCGTTCCCCAAAAACAGCTGATCCACAGCCAGATGATCTAGAAAAACAAACGCAAACTCGATGGTATAAAGACACAGGCTGCGTTCATTGAACTGTTCACTCATTGCCGTTGCCTCAATACAACCTTCAAAGTCGTGTGTACGGAACACGTCACACGTAAATGAATTCCCCAACAATCGGACAGCAGCAGCAGCAGCAGCAGTAGCACATGGCATCGGAAGCTAAATACACAGGCCGTCAGCTGACGTGTCCCCCACCTCCTTCGCCTTTAATTTCCTCTCCACACCGCCGACGTATATATGTATATGCACCGCGGCTTACTCGCAATACAATAGCCAGAGTGAGAGAGAGAGAGAGAGAGAGAGAGAGAGAGAGAGAGAGAGAGCGCCGCGTGTTTACAAACAGAGATAAGGGCTAGCCGGTCTCCCTCCTTTTTACGGGGTCAAGGTCGTCTCCCCGACCGATGCGTGTGTTACACACATCCTTCTCTCTCGCTTTCTGACCGACTGTGAGCTGACTTTCGATAATCCAATTAAGATAACGGTGCATATTCGCCAGCACCGGCAGGCCTTGACTCTCCGTCTGTCTGTCTGTCTCTCTCTCTCTCTCTCACTCTCTCTCTTTTCCCTCGATGTCTCGCGTTCCTACCCGCGTGCGTGCGTGCGTAATAATAATATGTAGGTGGTCGCGGCTGAGTCATTCGGATACGGATGGCACTGTGAGTCGATTACGTATAATGTACATACACGTAGGAAATCTCGCGGGGGTGGCAGATTGTCCGAACTTTTTTATCGGTTTACCCTCCAGTTTCGGCAAGTCTACGTCGAGGCAGCTTCCCAAAGCCCGATCCAGAATTTGCGCGATGAAGAAAGCCAATAAACACATCGATCCATAGTACACAGTCCTGTACGTCAGAGCGAGTACACGCGCTTCTCGTTTTCGCCGGCAGCAGCGGCAAACACAGACACACCTCCGAGTCTCTCTCACGGACACAAGCCGGCGACTTCCTCGCTCTCTTCCTCTATATATCCTCGTTCAGCTGATTCAGCTCTCGACTCTCTCGCTCTCTCTCTCTCTCTCTCTCTCTCTCTCTCTCTCTCTCTCTCTCTCTCTCTCTCTCTCTCTCTCTCTCTC
>CM053170.1:83424569-83624707 GCA_012977825.3 Pteromalus puparum | reverse complement strand
TCTCTCTCTCTCTCTCTCTCTCTCTCTCTCTCTCTCTCTCTCTCTCTCTCTCTCTCTCTCTCTCTCTCTCTCTCTCTCTCTCTTTCTACTCTACTCTGAAATCAAAACGTAAACACAGAGAGACCAAAAGGGAGAGAGAGAGAGACGGGCGTTGCGCCGGCGCGGCGTACTTGCGGTGTCAATGATCCGCCGCACGCACGTGGCCGGAGAGCAGCAGCAGCATATAACAGCGTTTATCACGCTGGCTCTCTTGTTCCTGTCTCCCTCTCTCTCTCTCTCTCTCTCTCTCGGCCTCGCTCTCGGCTCGTTCATTCTTACACGGCTTGCCGTCTCGCTTCCTCTCCCTGCGCACCTATTCTTTCATTGATGTCTCTCTCTCTCTCTCACTTGCCTGCGATGCGAGTTCATGTGTGTGTGAGTGCGTTGCTTTGCTCGTATACGTGGAACGTAGGAATGCGTGATGTGCCGTAGGTCACGGGGATATCCGATGAATCGGACGCGGCTGATGCTGATGTGGTCTGGTCGCTCTGAATTCTGCGCAGTGACGTCGTCGGCTCGATGATGTGAGATGGTAGCGTCGGTTACATCTTGGTGTGAATTCTGTTGAAGCAGTCGTTTAGCAAGTTATTTAGAACCTTCTCGGTACCACCTCACGGATGTGTGTTTGGTGGAAGGTGAACTAACTCCTTTAGTTAATCAATGAGTCTTCAGAGTTTATGCTGCTCATAAGTTTCACAAAAACCTTCCTGCAAAATTACACCAAAAGCGAACATCGCTATATACAGATCAGCATCAGCAATACACGACTGCTCCGCACGAAGAGAGAGAGAGAGAGAGTCGGTATTAGGTACCCCGGCAGAAAGCAATTTCCACCGCCGCACTTGTTTCGTCCACAATCAGTCTACTACACACTCACACAACTCCACCGCGGCAAATCCAAGTTCATTCACAAATTCCCCCTCCGAATACTCACACCGATTTCCGAGCAGTATTTCGCATACACACACACAAGCGAACGATCCCCTCACTCTCCGCTCTGCAGCAGAGGCGCCGATATAGGCAAGCATTATATAGCAGCAGCTCCTTCGCACGTGGTATGCAATCCACGCAAGAGAGAGACGGACGGCGGCAACAGCGGCAGCTCGCGGAATGTGTCAGTGGGTAAAAGTAGGTACCCGTGCGTGCTCTCTCTCTCTCTCTCTCTCTCTCGCTCCCTGTATATAAGTATATACTATAATGTAGTAAAAGCACGTGTCCGCTCGTCGCGGTAGGGGAAACCCGTACACGTATCTCTATCTCTCTCGTATACGTACACGTGCGTGTGTGTATGTGAGTGAGTAAACACAGAAAAGGGGCAAGCAAGTCGTCGCTCGTCTGCTAAGCTTTTCTTCCTTTTTCTCCTCCACCTCCTCCTCCTCTCACTACCAGCGGCACACCACCCTCGAGTTACGCGCGGGGGGGTGAGGGCCGTGTTTTCATTCATTCATTCATTCCTGAGTCTCTCTCTCTCTCTCTCTTTCTATCTCTATCTGACTTTCTGCTAAAAATAAAGCCGATTCCCCTCGCGCTGCTCTCTCGATGCATGAATGACAATTCCGCTTGTTTTGCTCTGGCTGTCTTTTAAAAACACTGCGCGCGTCTTCGTTCCTTGGAAAAGCTTATTTTCCAAACTCTAATCCCCGACTGATTCTACACTTCGCACCAACTCGACTTTCGAAACTAGAAAGCAGCTCTAATCGGATCAGAAATAACGAAAATTATTTTTCCCTCTGCAGCAACCAGCGTGCACGAATTTTACGCTTTTGAAAAAGCTTTCAAAAAAATTGCCCCGCCGGAACAGCTATCGCGTAAAGCGACTAATTAGTCAAATTTCCTCTTTTCATCGTTCGCATTGTTCGCCTCTCTGCTGTGTATGCACATACGCGCGCGTGTCGCTTGTATCGTGCCTGCTCGCAGCTTTTTCATCGCGTGTTGTATACACCCGGCGGTATAGCGACGGGTACTTTTCCGGAATGAAATTTTCATTAAAACGAGAGACAACAAAAACACGCCAAGCCTGCTCGTCGTTCGTTCTTGTTTTCCTCCCAATTGCTCTCGGCGATTTTTTTTTTATCCGAGCGAATTCGCTTGTTTTTTTTTTTCTATCATCGGCAAGCTTATAATCTGTACGATGAATTAAAAAATGTATATACACGACACCATTAAAGCAGAAAGTACGTCTTCACATACTTCGATCCTCGAAACTCATTAACCGTGCTTTAAGAGCGCAGTAAACGCCACTAAAACCGTCCATTAATTTTCCGTCTTAAACCTGGCTTCACATAATTTCGCCATTCGCCCCGAGTTCAACGGAAAAAATCAATGTAGCAGCGGCAGCAGCAGCAGCAGCGAAACCCGAGTACTCCCTCGCGAGTCCGCGTCGTCGGAAAAAAGAAAACGTCGGCGACGCAACAAGAATCGCGTTCGCCTATTTGCATTTTCATCAACTTCTCATCAAAGCTGTCGTCACGGCGGCGCTCTAAAAACGATGGATTTCCCAGGCAGCTCTTCCCCTAATTCTCTTTCTCCTTCGCTTTCTCCGCTACTTCTCCCGCATCGGATTCAAGCAATTTTCCCTTATACGCGTATACGCGAGGCCCTTATGTCGCTGCTGCACTTCTCGATGAGCTTCGCTTGTTGTTTGCTTATATCGGCTTTCTACTCGTTATCTGATTTTGGCAAATTTTTTCAGGAACGCATGGAATCCCCTCCGGCCTCGTTAAAAAGCTCTTCTGCATAGCGCTGGAATATCGCGTCTGGCTGTGCGCGTTTTATGGAGTATTCAAATCGCGCGCCAGATTATCGCGCTTATTACTTTCATCGCATAATTAATTCTCGGACTTTTAGAGTGACCCTCGTTGCTTTTGTTAATTTTTAAAAACTGCAAAAATAAACCTAAAATAACCTACAGAAACAAAAATCCATTTTTACAATATGCCCTCCCGAATCGCCATCGCTTTTCCATACAACAAAAAAAAAAAAATCCATCAAACCGTCCTCCCAATCAAGCTCCCCGCGCTCGGGCATATACACGCCTATCAAGAAAAACACTCGGCTGAATTCACATTATATTTTCCCTCCCGTCCGACTCTTTTTTCCCCGCACGCTCTCTACTCGGTATATAGGCACATATAGCTGCAGGCACAGGCGCCGAGTCGGCGAGAGCGAGATATCGATCGAAGCCTCGCGCGCCACCCTCTCCGCGTGTGCGCGTTTTCCCCTCCTATAACCCCGGCGACGCTGGCGTATATATACCTATACGTGTACAGTGTGTATGTGCCGCCGGGGTGTCCCTGCACGGGAAATCGTGTGGATGAAATTTTCAGCGGGAGATTGGCTGGATGCTGTTGCTACTACTGCTGCTGCTGCTGTCGGGGAGAGATTTTTGGATGCGAATTTGCCGCTGCTGCCGAGCTGGCCGAAGGGGATGAGTGGAAATTTTAGTTCGCTCCGTTATGTACCCGGGGAGGGATTTTATTTGGTATAATATATTTTATCGGAGAATTTCCGATATTGATATTGAAAAATAGGGAATATATTATATACGGACACACGGGATGGATGCGTCGCTTTATCCGACGCTTTTGCGATATTTTTATCGGGCTTTTTTATACGCGATACACCGCGCTTGCAGTGTGTATAAATATGCAGAGAGAGAGAGAGAATAATAGAGAGTGACGCTGTGCGATGCTCACTGAATTTGTTGCGCTTATTTTACTTGTGATTTTGCTCGAAGAAAGGAAAAGCCTACTCCGGGTAATTGATTAAAATTATAAAAAGCGCGCATGTCTAAGAGGACTCGTGTATCGCAGACGCGCGCAAAAATTTCGTCCCCCTCAGCACCTTAAAGGTATCACAGAACCGGAGCCGCGTGCAAAAATAACTTTCGGGCTCCCCTCGCGAGAAGAGAGATGTCGCGAAGTTCCTCAGAAAATTGTACGTGTATTTTTTTTTTATTTCACCCTACGGCGAAGCCAATTCTATAATTTGTTTACACTCGGTAGCGATCTGCCTTACCGACGCGGCTGTTATGCTTTAATGAAAAAAATTGCCCTCGTAGATTCAATTAGGGAACGAGAAAGCACGCGGGGCGTGTATACGAAATATACGGGACGTGCACGACGAAGACTCGCCGGAAACGAGTCTCGAAAGCGTGTAGGTGTGCGTATGCGTGGTCCGGAAGCGGCAACGGTAATTTTCGGAACGGTTCCAGCGCGCGTCCGTCGCCCTCTCGACTGTGTGTGCTATGGGCTTTATTTGCTTCCAGGCTTAATTGGCGCGAACGATCGTTCGAAAACGCGCCGGTTTTTTGTTCCAACTTTTTTTATTGTTTTTGTTTTCGGTTAGACGAGTGCGCCGTCGGAATTTGAAAGAACTTTTATCGAGTTACTTCTGTCGAATCAAATTTAAGAGAAAATTTAATTTAACGAAAATTTAATCAAAAAGAAAATTAAAATGAAAATCGATGAAATTCAGCGAGCTGTTGAAATTTCGTTGCCGAACGAATTTAGAGATATGAAGAGTTTAAAAAAAATTCTATCGCGGGATTTCATTACTTTGAATCGTTTGAGCAAGCGGTCGCGCGGTAGTTTACTGAAACAGAAAACAGCGAGCGAATTTCACGAGGGCTTTGCAGCGAATAATTTGCGAGATAATTGCTTAAATATTCACTGCGCTGAAGTTATTTCCGTAATTGAACTCGAAAATTTTCACTGGATATCATCGTACGACAACCAGCTTTTTTAGTTAAAATGAGCAAAGATATTAATTTTTTCAAAAATTTTTCAATTTTTTCATCCGTTTCACAAGCTCTAAAAACCATCAGTTTTAAATCCCTGCCTAACCTCAAAAAATGATATTCCATACCGTGATTTCCCGGTTTTTCACGCTGAAATACACGCGCGTATATAGTCGAGCAGAGCCGCAGTCGCGAAAGATACGCAAGAGCTCGCTGGTTGCGAGAGACCGCCGCTCACCAGCTAAATATATCTCTCGCGCGCTACTCGCCAGAGCCCACACACACTCACACACACACACGCGGCCAGCGCCAAGGTCAGAAGCGCCGGCGCAACTCACAGCAAAGTTGCTCGGCTTATATAGCGATGCGGCGGCGAGTCTTTAGCTTTTTCGCTTTTTAAGATACGTTATAGAGAGGTAGTTTTCGATTTTGAAATTTTTTGTACTGCGAGCGAATTAATTTTTTACACGCAAGCTATTTTGTTTCTGCATATTTAAAATTGAGTATGAAGATATATATACTCCCGCGTCGAGATATTGTTTATTTATTCGACCGAAGCTGTATAGCTTTATAAATTGCTCGATCGAAAGAGAGCGCTGGTTGAAAAATAAAAAAAAATTGGTCGAACGCAGTATAGACGTGCATTGTTGCGAGAATGAATTTCACAAAAATACTGAATATTCGCGTGCGAGTTATAAAGTCGCATCGCTTGATTTGTTTCCAGCCCCCGGTTTTTTTTCCGTTTTCGTCGAGAATTCATTTTTGCGCGCGTTGTCGATCTACCGATCTAGAAAACGTAACGAAAAACTAAAAAAAAAAATTCAATCAAACGCGTAATGACGAAAAAATTGACAACGCGTCCGACAACAACTCCCCAATAGATCAATCCGTATATACGACTAGATACGCATCCACGCAAATGAATGAAACACGACAACGAACGTCCCATCAAGCGACTGATCGCCGGCGATATCGAGCGCGCACACGACGACACGTCCCTCCTCCTCCGCGTTTGGCGACGCCGGCTATACGGAAAGTAAACAAAACAGCTGACTCGACGCATGTCTCTCTCTCTCTCTCTCTCTCTCTCTCTCTCTCTCTCTCTCTCTCTCTCTCTCTTCTGGATCCTATAGGCCACTGCATATAACGTATACATATACCTATAGGTAGTACACGCGCGACACACGAACAGACGGTAGTAGGCGTGCGAGAGCACGTGGTCGCAGCTGAGAGCGCGAAAAAGGCGTCGCTGTAGCGCTGGCCGATGGACTGCGGGTATTGTTAGTAGCTGAGCTGACGATATTGTGTACTGCAGCTGTTTGCGCGCGTTTACCGGGAGTTTCTGATAGTCGGATTTCGTCGGCTGGGAGAATCTGTTATTTAAATGACGCGGCCGATGAAGAGCGTCAACAACGTCGGCCGTATACATTTTCTTTCGAAACTATCTTGATGATTACGGAACAAGCATATAGTTTCCATCACAATAGGTATAGAATAACAATTTCTCACTCGGATCACGAGTAAAATAATTGCTAGTCACCATTATTCGACCTACGCTACAGGCACTCGAAATCCATCGGGTCACCAACACAGCGACGGCGAATGGCTCACGCATACATTACAACAAACGGATAAGGGAGTATTGGTACTGCGCGCGCCCTTCGCATCGCCTCCTTTTCCACCCCCGCACTTCCGGATGCATACCCGGAAGGCATCTGACCTGTTGCTGCCGGCGTTTCTCTTTCCGTCTTCGTCTCGCGTGTCTCATGTTCTCGCCCGGCGAGAGAAACGGAGGGACACGTGGGGGCTATCGTGATACACAAGTTTTTGTGTGTTTACGCGCAGTATGTCTGCAAAGAAGTCGCAGATGTTATTTTAGCTCGATGGAAAATTAAATTGATGCTGTAATTGTGTGAAGAGCCGGAGGAATTGGAGTGAAGAAACGGGCACAACATTTCTCTCAAATCAAATTAATTTTAATTGAAGAATGCGTTCGAGTTCGTCTTTCTTTGATGAAGTTCTCTTGTTGGCAATGTAAAAACAAAGTACTTTCAAGGATCGTTGGCATACGTGAGCGAAAACTTATCTAACTCATATCCTTTGACCAACCAAAGCGTCGGCTTATGTAAAATTTTTAAAACTACTTTTAACCGCGATTTTTAAAAATAAATCACTCAACAAAAAGTCAGAAGCAACTTAGACAGGATTTCCAGCGCTGCAGAATATCATCATCAGCCGCGTCGTTCCGCCGGCGCGCAAGGCAGGAATTCCCGAGGCCGCGGTTGCCTTTCTCCCCCTCTCTCGTGCGGCTGCCGCAGCGATCCTCGTGCTTTTATATGCACACGCATATACGGCTATATACAGACTCGTTGCGTACCTAGGTATACTCCGCAGAGCTTTTTCGAGCCGTTGAATTTTGAGGTTAGCTCACGGGCTTCGTTTTCCATCCCGCAGAGAAACGGGGCTATGGTATAGGTATCGGTGCCGCCGTGGCGGCGAGTATTTCAGTGCCGGCTGGCATCGAGCGGCTTGTTCTCACTCGAGACCAAACGAAGCGTTCCTCGTGCTGCGCTGTGTCTTATATATATATATATACGTACGACTTACTGGGCCAGCTTTTTTTGCTGATCGCTTGGTTAGCACCGTGTTTTTGGGTTATATTTTTTTTTCTCGGAAAAACGCTCACGGACTCATAATAATTTTTCCCACAAAAATAGTAGTTAAAAAAACGTAGAACGAAGAGTCGATAAAGCAGAAATCTCACGACATACCGATGACCCTTAATCGCCCCTTAATCATCAAAATTTTTTAAATTTATAATCTTTTGATCGCAAAACTCTAACAATAGTGAAATAAAGTTTCCGCTCCAAAAATCAAGGGACAAAATTTTCGCAACGACCCAGACGAGCGGTAGAAAACTCGCAGGACAAGCAAAGTAAAAATTCCGTCCAGCCACACATCAGCGATTCCTCGTGAGCGCAGCTGAATCTCTCTTCTCTCCGTCGAATCCCAATCCCACAGGGCCCTGCTGCGGGGTTGAATTTCAAGCGCTCCTCTCTCTCTCTCTCTCTCTCTCTCTTTCTTTCTGAAAGCCAGCCATGCCAGCAGCTAAAGCGGCACAGAAGGGGCCTGGCAGGCAGGCAGGGATCCTTTGTATATAGGGGGCACGGGGGCTCGCTCTCTCGCTCGCTCGCTCGATGATCCTATCTTCCCTCTCTCTGCGCAGCTGCCGAGAGAGGCTGCTCTGCGCTGCCGCCGCTGCTGCTGCCTTGGAACGAACGAACATAACGGTGCGTCGTCCGCCGCCTCGGCTCGCAGCAGGGCCGTTCCGCTCGACGAACGACTCGTTTTCGACGACTAGTATAGCTCTCGCTCACTGAGTAGTGGCTTGAGAATGCCGCTCCGTATGAGAATGCTTTTGGAGGTGATTAAGGTTCCCGAGAGTCACTACACTGTACTTTCGGGTGATTTTCACTTTCGTATTGTGGGTAATTAAGGAGGTCGGAAGGTCTTTTAATTACATTTCTCTGTCGAATATTTTGGAAAAATTTGTTTTTAATGCCGGCGTACATCGTGAAAGAGAAATTTGGAAAATATTGTTTCATGACTCTGCAGAGTATAAAATATATTTCTAATCTTGCTCGAAAAAGATATTCGACTCGTTTCCGAAATTTTTTCAATTCCAAACGAAAAATTAAGTTTCGTAAGAGTCGAGAATTCCTCCAATATTGTAAATTCGAAAAAAGAAAAAAAAAATTCCTCGACCAAACGACAGCAGATCTCTCGATGAAGATCTCCACTATCAGTCCACCCCAATCAAGCATTCATCCTCTCCTCGATCAAAGCCAAACACGCGCACGTGTCGAGTCGGTCGAAAATCTTCACCGTTCGCGCGACTCGACTGTATATACACGTAAACGCCAGAGAGAGAGAGCCCATACCTACGTTATACACAACAGCAGCAGCGGCAGCCTCGGAAACCGGCAAGTGAGAGGCGGTACGGCCGCTCCGAGTGGAAAACCGGGCTCCCCTTGCTGTGTTACTGCTCCCTCGCAATCGCCGAGCGCTCTCCGCGCTGTGTATAGTCGCTGCGCCGAGCAGGAGAATGAGCCAGCGCTGGAGATGCGGTCGGCTGGCTTTTTCCAAAAGTTCTCGGCTTTTGGGGATAACGCGCTGCGGCTAGGGGAAAATGAAAAAATTGTTGGTTTTACGTTTTATATTCGAAAAACCTTTCAGAAAGAATTTTCTATCTTTTTTGCAATAGTTGGCCGTGTTTTTTCGTAGTTAAAAAATATCAATTTTACAACAGCTTCGAAACTAATCACGAATGTCCGATTAAAATCAGTACTCTCGTTTTTCCCTCTATATTTTAAAACAAAAAAGGCGCCGTTTCGCGGCATAACGAGGACCGCCCGCAGTATAGAAGCGGTGGTGGCAAAATCCTCTCCCGCGGCACACACAAAACTACAGTCATTTTTCAACCCCGCGCGCGCATTGTTCGTTGCTGCGGGCGTTTGAAAAATGCCGGGCTCCGTCTCCACTCACCGAACCGGGGGTTTCTATGCTATGCGGGGAAAAATAGCTTTTGGCTTGAGATTCTCATGGTTTTTATTTTTGATTGCAAAATCTACGACTCGAAATTGTTTTGAAATAAATTTCGAGCTTGTTACGAAACCAATATCCCCGCGTATCATGAATATTTCTTAATTTTCGTAAAAAGTTCGAATGTGAGCTATCCAATATGCCGGGAGTGTTAAATATTTATAACGAGTAAAATAAACTGTGTTTTATTAAGGCTATAAGCTACTCGGCACTTCCGTTCCGTTCGATGCCTGTCGAGCGTCGATACCTGCGCGCAGCGCTTTGTGAGGCAAAACCATTGTTATCCAGTTTCCTGGATAATAAAAAATTCAAATAACAGCGAAATAAAGAAATGAAATCGCACTGCTCGCTGCTTTGCACTCTAGACCTGTACGAATCGTTTCCGAATCGATCGCGATTGCGTTTAACGCTGCGAAGCACAAGTCATTAATGAAATAGGATCTCGGTGTGTGTAGGCTAGGTATATACGAGACCCCAGAGGCGAGGCACAAAGCTTACCGAGAGGTAGGTGCAGTGTATAATGCGAGACCACCGATCAAACCCGATTTTCTGGGAAGGAAGGAAAAGCCGAGGAAAAGCACCCAAGAGAGCACATACCTGCTCCAATCCACCTCGTCAGAGTTTCCCTGACTTGGTAAATCTGAAGGTAGGGCTATACGGCGAAATAAGCAAGAGATTCCCTAGAAAAGGGCAGTATAAGAGGGCCCGAATCGTAATTGCCTATTTATGGCTCGAGCATGGACGAGCGGGGAATAATAAAGTGCGCGCTTGTCGAGCTCCTTATCTGTCGTCCGGCTCGGAAGGACGATCCTTCGCATCACCCGGTCGATCGCGCGGACTGATAACATCGACCGTGCAGTATACAGATACATACATACATGCGCGCACGTATCTTCGCGTCGTGTCCCCTTTTTTCCTGGAAATTCACGATCTATCACGCCGCAATGATCTGCGTGATGTCCTGAGTCGAGGCTATCTTTTAGGTTATGTTTGAACGAGTTTCAGACCAGTTGCGCTAGTATTAAAATCCGCTTATCCGTGACATTAAAAAATTCTTGATATCTCGTTTTAACTGTATCGATTTCTAATTTGCAGGAGCTTGGTATTAACAAAACTAACGCGATCGTTTGAGGTTATGTAATTTTAATAGCGATAACCGTGCCTATTTTCGTAACATATGTGAAACAAACTTCCTAGAATGTCGAGAGATATACTAAAAATGAGCGATTATAGTTTGGCTAATAAAACAACGCAGGACGGGATTTAAAAAAAAAAAAGCGAAAAAAAACAGCGATCTGATCCGCAGGATGTCGAAAAACGCTGCCGTCGTTCGCCAGCGCGCCGTGTGTACGGCATGTGTACGGCATATAGCGCGCGGAAATTTACCGCGCCTCGGCACTTTCCATTCGGCCGAGGCGGACGTGCATAATGCTGCCTTTCCAGTGCAAGAGAGCTTGATATCTCCTAGCGGAGCTTTCGCATCGTAACGGCCGAGTGTATCTGCATGCAAAAGTCAGCGGTCAGAGTTGTTGGGCATTTTTTTCAATTACTGCTAAGCAAATCGATGCGAGGCTTGCCAGGAATGACTCTCCGCTGTTATTGATTCGGTTTTTATTACACGCGCAGAGAATAATGCCGTGGAAAATATCGAGTGTAAAAAAAAAACGCAAGATACTGCGCGAAAGATGAAAAATATTATTGTTCTCCGTGAGTAAAGGTGCGACTGCAAAATAAAGAATGATTCAAGTACGAGAGCGCGATGAAGCAAATACAGCGTTTCGACAGTCCAGAACGTCAGAGCGCGGCTCGTACGATGTATTATAAGCTTCTTATTCAACGCGCGCGCGTCGGCTGTGGGGGAAAAAAACTCGGGACTTATCGCTCGAGGCGAGCCAGTGTAGAAACGGCATAAGGCAACACGAGCAGCGCAAGAACGAGCGACGAGAATCGCTCGGCTCACGAGGCCTGCGTATAAGCGTGCAGACGAACGCATCCGAGCTCACGGATACATATATCTGCGTTCCCTCTTTTTCCCCTCTCTCGCTCGGTAAAGCCGTGGCAGCTCACGTACGACAGCACACGCACAGCGTTATCTCTCGCCGAGATGCCTGCTGGCTTATAATATTCTCTTTCCACAGCGATGATTATCAAACGTCGACCGATTTTCGACGGACCTAACCTCAAAAATTGGTCGCGCGCGCAATCGACGTCCCCCTTGAATAACGCATAGCAATGCAAAGCGATCGAAATTAGTTTACGTGTGCTCAGTAGCGCGCGATCGTTGCGCGACAGCAGAAAGTTGAGAAGGTTGCGCGCGCAGGCGTCCTAACCTCGTCCGCCGCCTGCATGTATATATCATGATACTTAGCCGCGTGTTTGTGCGCGCATATCGCGCTATAACCACGAGAGAGGGGCGGAGGGGGGCAGGAGGAAGGCTGGCGGCAGATCGGCGCGAGGGCTTCGATGTGTACATGTGCGCCGGTGTTTACGCGAACACGCAGCCCGCATTGGCCAACCAGCCGAGCCTCGACTGTAGATAAGCCGCAGCCGCGCCAGCGAGCGTTCGTTCCCAGAGCTCGTCCGCGTGCGCGAGCAAACGATGGATATATGTATAGAAGCCTTATATAGCGGTCGCACGTATAGGTGAGCGTGCTGCGTGTGTCTGTGCACGTGCCGCACATGTACGTTATAGGTTATGTGTGTGGGCAACATAACCTATACGTGGCGACTGCCTCCCAAGCTTTAGCATCGATTTCCAGTCAGAATAGCGCTAGCGCAGCACATCGACCGGCTTGGCTTGCCAGATAGCGCCTATAGCGGGCTGGAGGGAGAGAGAGCAACGGAAGTGCTCGGCAGAGGGAGCGCGGGAGCTATGACGAGAAGAAAATCGCGCGAAATCGCCGTGTCTCCTCTGTCAGCTCTCAAGGCCTGGCGCGCTCCCACAGTATCCATAAAGTTATAAAATGTATAAGTCAGCGCAACAGAGAGAGAGAGCGAGCGCGCCTGCGAATTCCTGCGTGCGAATTCGACGTGCGCGCGAGCGATATAAAAGGCGCACAATCTTCCATCGACGCCGTCGCCGTCGGCTCGGTGGAGAAGTTGGAGGGGATCACTGGGAGCGGCTGGCTGAGCGATGATGCGCGCAGAGGGGGGCCCTAACCTCAAAACCTCTCTCTCTCCACCCCTCCGCTCCCGTCGTCCCTTCCCCCACCCCGTGCGACCCCTCGAAGCTCTCTCCTTCACCCTGCGCCAAGCCGGCATATAACCTATAAGCTCTTGGTGGGGGAAATACCAAGAGACAGATATAGATATAGCCTGTGCAGCCATAGCCAGCCAACCAACCCGAGAGATGGGATCGTCACTTGACGATGCATTACCGTCATGAAATATTTTCCGCATCTCGCTGAATATATACAGGAGGAGGAGAACGGACGAGCTTTTTCAGGATCAGCTTTAGAGATCTCGCGGATCCCGGCTCGAGCGCAAACCCAATTCCTAATTAATTAGTTTCCTTCTGCTGCCTGCGTACGCCGAACGATGGACGATTAGATTCCGGAATAAAATTTACGATTGTTATTCGCTCGATTACTCGTAAAAAGGGGCAAGTTCGTCGAAGGAAACAAAAACATTTTCCACGAAAATTTCAGTAATTTCAGTTAACAGGGAAAAAACAACATCTGGCTAGATATTGAGTCCGTGACAGAACTGAGAATTGAGAAGTTTCTAGAAAATACCGAGCGTTCATTCCGCTCTTCCGTTTAAATTCCAATCCGTTCCTCATCAGTCTAGCGGCCACGTTAAAAACCTTACAAAATCCGCTTTAAAATCCCATCAACACCTCGCTTTCGCGCAAATCGAATCCAATGCCCAATGATTCGCGGAATAAAATTTTCGCCCGTCGCTGGTCGCGTTACCGTCATGTGACGGCCTCGCGCACGGGTACACGTGCACCAACACATACACGCGCGCATATACAGTCGCGGCGCGCCTACAGCAGTATAGAGAGCTCGGCAAATCGACTTTCCGCTGCCGCTGCTGCTGGCAGACCTCGGCCGGCGTTCCCGTTTTCGCTCGGCAGCTCGCTTCGTCTCTCTTGCGCTCGCTCGCTTCGTCATCCTCGTCGAGCGAGCGAGCAGGCAGCTCTAGAGACACGAGCGTGTAGATAAATTTAGAAAAAGCGCTCCGACGCTCTTGGTTATTTAAAATTAAGAAATATTTTTGCGAGAAATTCTTTAATTTCACGCTCGTTTCAGAGAAATATTCAGTCACGTATTTTCTTTAATTAAGAAGGAAAAGCGTTTTGAAAAATAATAAAATGGAACGAGGACGAATATTCCATCTCTGCCTAACAACGAGACAAAGGGGGCGAGATAAGGGGTGCATAGTCCCCGGCATAACCTAAAAGCGCGAGCCGCCGCTCTAATCTCTCTAAAAAGTATATCGCGCGCGCAACGCGCTGCCGCGGAGTGACAGCTGAACGGTCGAAAATTTCGTACATAATGCAGGAGCGACGAGGAGAGAGAGAGAGAGAGAGAGAGAGCGCCGAGCACGGCGCGCTACGTGCTATCGACGGCTTAAAGGCGCGCCTCCACTAATTCCGACAAGGCGGCCTCCTCCTTTTTTCGTTCGCGAGCTGCAGCCTCTGGGCGCTTTTCTAAACGTAAACAAGACGAGCGGCGCCGGCGCTCGCGCACGTGCTTTCGCGGATTTCTTTGGCAACCGTGAGAACGAGATTCGAAAAGATCCGAGATTAAAATATTTGCTGGCGATTGCATTGTTGTCGAACAGGCGTATCCCGCGATTTTTTCCAAACGTATAAAATAAAAATTCGAAGCTGGTTTCAGGAAAAAAGCGTTGGATGCAAAAAAAGTTTCCGAAATAGCGAAAAATTTAGAAGCAGCTGCGTCGGCACACAAAAGATCGGAGTAGCGCTCGGTGGAGGAGCGGCTTAAAATCTCCAACGTCCACAGAGCGACGGCGGAGTTGCTATATAGGTATACTCGCACAGTGCGCTACGGGATACCAGTGGGACGGCGCGCGGGAGAGAGGGGTCGGAGGAAGTCAGGGGAAGGCAGCAGCAGCAGCAGCCGTACGTAACAGCTCTCTACCTACAGCAACGCTGGCTCTCGGGTGTCGCCACCTGGCGGTGCGATCCCCACCCGGCGCGCGGCACAAGCATACAGAGAACACACAGAGCCGAGCGATCGAGTCGAGCATTCGCTACTACTCGGCCCCTCTGCAGCTCGTATAGCGTAGCAGTCCGACAAGGTCCGTGTTCGCCGCGCGGCGCTCTCTCAGTTCTGCTCCGAGCAGCGGTTCAATCGTGCGAGTGGTGCAGTCGCCAGTCCTAACCTCAATCGTCAGTGTGTGACGCGCGCACGCGTGTGTGAGTGAGCACAAGAGCGAAACAGGACGATCGAAGCATCGCACCAGAGGACTTCCTCCTCGACGGCGACGGCGACGACGACGACGGCGAGGAACAGTAGCGGTGGGAGAAGCCCCGAGGGCAGCAGCAGCAGTAGCAGACGCCACCTGGCGGTACCGCCTGGGACGCTCCTCTCGTTCTCTCTGTTCACGGAGCCGCTGAGAGAAGAAGACACGACGGTCTTCGAGTTGTTGCTTTGCTGAGAATCCGGGAAAACGAAGGACTCGGAGGATTAGCCATGGCTTCCGTGAGGGACACGGCGACCTTTTTCGTCGAGGGCACGGCCAGCCAGTTCGAGCACGTCCTCAAGCTCTATCCCCAGGCGCTGAGACTCAAGGCCGAGAACCACAAGTCCAAGAAACCCGAGGAGCTCATCAAGCTCGACAACTGGTCAGTACTTCATCAGCATTACTATCAACTCCAACCTTCTATATAGCCAACGTTCTCGGTATACGGCCGAACAAAGCCCGCAAGAGAGAGAGAGAGAGAGAGAGAGAGAGAGAGAGAGAGAGAGAGAGCGCTTCAGAGCGAGGGGACGCACACGCGCGCAGCAATGGCGTCGTGCTCTCACGACCTTTCTCGCAACCGCTGCTCCCGAGGACTGTTTTTTCCTGGCCCGCCTCTCGCGAATATTTTTCCATTTCAACGTTTTACGGACGCTCGGGATTTTCCGAAGGGTTGGGGCGATTTCGCGGCTCGCGCAATTTTGGAGTTGGAGAGTTATAGAGCGAGCGAGAGAGACGGTTGGTGGGGGCTCTGCAGAGAAGAGCCGTGCCTGCGATGGCTTCGATCGCACGAGCACAGCAAGAGGGACGCCGAGCTGCGCCGCTGTTTTTTCGCTTCGACTTTTTTTACAGGTCCTTCCACGCAACGGACGACGAATTAGAGCGTTAGTTTTTTAAACTTTAGAGGGAATCGGTCCACCCTAAGCGCCCACGCGCGCGCGATCGAGGTTAACTCCGATAAGGCGGACGATAAGACTACAGCGCGATTGGAATGCAGAGTGCAGGAAACACCTGAAGGGTGCGATGCTAATGATTGCGGAGAGAGAGTGACAGTTCGCACGGCATCTCGATGAGTTTGCTTGGACGAGCGCCGCTTGCAACTTGACACCTTGCCACGTAAACAAACCACCTGGTATATGTTCGCGGGATTCCGAAAATACTGGGCCTGCGTTGTGATCGACACAAGAATGAAAATGAAAAAATTTTCGTCGCACTGTTTCTTTTTTTTTTTTTTTTAAACTTCGAAATGAACGCGATCGGGAAATGATTCGCCGAACGGATCGGGGGCGCGATTGATGGTCTTCCGCGCCGGCCGGCGACCGACGATGCACTGCACACTTTATCGCGCGGGAGAGACACATGCACACGCACACACGCGCGCCGCCGTTGTTTTCATTCCCTATTCCGGCGGGCCGACTTGTATGTCAAGGTTGCTTAGAGATTTTGCGCTCTCTCCCTCTCTTTACGCTGCATCGTTGCACCTGCGCGTTGACACCAGCTTCCTGGTTTTGTTGTGGTTTTTCGAATGTTTTGACGCTTGGCTTGGCCGTACGTATACGTATATATTTGAATGTCGCTCGTGCTTTGACACTTGTGCTCTATATGCTTGTAAAGTGTACACAATCGAGAGCATGGAGAGCCGACTCAAAAGTTCGCGACGGAGTTCAATTTACCGAGTCTGTTTTAATTAATTACTTTGCATTCCGTATCTAATTAATTACACGTTAATATAATAAGCCTAGATGTATTAATTAAATTTACTAAATTGAAGTTTTACTCATATGGCTACGATTTTATTTGTGTTTCAGGTACCAAAATGAACTTCCGAAGAAGATCAAATCCCGTGGCAAGGACGCCCACTTGAACCACGAGGAGTTGTGCCAGACCATGAAGTGGAAACAAATCGTAAGTTAACAATCCGAAAGTCTACGATCATCGTTCGTGCAAATGTGAATCTTTCTAACGCGCGATTCCCCCTTTCAGCGCGGCAAGTTCTACCCGCAACTGTCGTACCTTGTCAAGGTGAACACACCGAGGGCAGTTATGGCCGAGACAAAGAAGGCGTTCAAGAAGCTGCCAAACCTGGAGCAGGCGATCACCGCGTTGTCGAATCTGAAGGGCGTCGGCACGACGATGGCCTCGGCACTGCTCGCTGCAGCCTCGCCCGAGAACGCACCCTTCATGGCCGACGAGTGCCTCATGGCCATTCCCGAGATCGAGGGCATCGACTACACCACCAAGGAGTATCTCAACTTCGTGCAGCACATTCAGACCACTGTCGAGAGGCTCAACAAGCAAAGTGAGTATCTTTCATCTTCTCGACGACACTCGCAGCCCGAGTACCGCAACGCAAAATGACGATCTTAACTAATATCTCAAATATTTACAGACACAAACGGCACGAAGTGGAGTCCGCACCAAGTGGAGCTCGCTTTGTGGACGCACTACGTGGCTTCGGAGCTGAAGCCCGAGTTGCTCGAAGGTATCCCAGAGGGCAACGGCGACGCGGCCCCGCCTGCCACGGAGAACGGCAACTCGCACGCGGCGAACAACGGCGAGGGCGCTGCCGGTGCCACGGCCTCCGACGACAGCAACCAGGAGTCTGCGGTAACCACCGCCAAGACGACTGTGCCGAACCTGTCGGCGGATAACAACGGCAAGGTTTCCAATGGCAAGGCCTCCGAACCCGCGGCCAGCCTCGACGAAAACAGCACCACGACCTCCTTCACAGAGGACTCGCTCGACAAGCCCGCGACTCCCGTCAGTGCAGCCACAACACCCGCCGCGGCGCTCAATGCCGAGGACAACACTAACGACTCGCTGCCAACCAACGAGGACAGTAGCAACCAAGATGCCGCGACTCCCAGGCCGACGGACGAGAGCGGCGAGGAGCTCGGCACCGAGGAGGACTCCTCGCAGGACTCAGTCCAGGAGCCGCCCGCGAAAAAGAGCAAGAAGTGACCTGCCCCGGCCCCTGGCCCCCAAGATCCCGCGGGACGACGACCGCCTGCTCTCAGCTCAGCGGCCGAGCTACTCGACTATTCTCAACACTAGCCGCGCATGGAGAGGGAGACACGCATTCAGATAGACGGAGAGAGAGGACTCTTTTTTAGCCTGCCTGACGAGAACAAAAAACGCGAGACGACGACGATGAAATGATGATTATGATTGTAAGGCGACGAGAAACACGGGGCTTAGAGCGCGCCGCACTGTTGACAGTGCGAGCGACTCTTCTCTTCTGTTCTTCTTCTTCTTTTTTTTTTTTTTATTTTAAACTGTACACCGTGTCGGTAGATTTGTATACGCGACAAGCCCGAGGACGAAGCAAACAGAACTCTGCGTCGCGCGTCTTCTTTCTTCTTCGCCGCCGCCGCCGCAGTCTCCTCCGACACCTGCTTCTTGTTCTCCGCTCTCGACGTCCCCGAAAGGTGGCGGCCTCGAGCTGACGATTGACGCCGCCACTTTTCCCTTGTCACCTGTTCTCCGACGACGGAGACGCAAACAGGGGAGAAAGGAGAGGAGAAAGGAAGGAGTGCGCGAGAGAGTGAGCAGCGCACTGTGTAAAGATAGACCCTGCGACGACAAAGGCGGTGTCGCGCTGATTATTGCGATAATATTAAAGTAATTAATAATAACGATAATCTTAAATACTACCGAATCATTACCATAATTTATATACCTAAAGACGGGAGAGAGGTAGCAAGAAAGAGAGTGAGAGCGTCATGAGAGAATGTCGGAGTGAGAGAAGAAGCGAGAAAAGTCGAAAATGATACAAAAAAAAAGTAAGAAGAGTAAACACGTTGCACGTCGGAGTGTGTTGCATAAAGCAAACCAAATACCTTGTAAGTACATTTAGAAGCAGAAGTAAATATGGATTATTATAGCTGATGATGAGATGAGAAAGAGTAAGCAAGGCGCGCGTGTGCGGGTGGTTTCGAAACAAAAGTAGAAATATCTATCGGGCATAAAAGAGACGACGGACCTGCGTTGATTAAGAAAACGACGAGAAAAAAAATCACACACAAACACTGTCGAAGTTTCTTCTGTACAGGGATTCAACTAGTATTTTTGCATAATGTCTAAATGCGAGGAGAGTTTGAGCGTTTGTCTGTGCGTGTGAATGCGGCGAGAGAGAGAGAGAGAGAGAGAGAGAGAGAGAGAGAATGACTCAAACAGACAAAAAGAGGATAAAAGCAGACGTAGTACACAATAACGATTTAAAGTACATATATAAATATATATATATAATAGGAGAAAGAGAAGCAAGTGAGTTACACGGTGTGCGTCTGAGCCGACGAGCGAATGAGGAGAGCGGTCGAGCTCGGCCGCGGAGCGTTCGTTCTCGAGTTTTATAAATATACATGCTGCATATTATATATATTTGTAATTTAGTGAAAAAAAGAACACGAACACACATCGGTCGATGAGATGCACAAGCCGATACATTCACAAAGACACGCCGACACCGATAACCGTTGTAATAAGAGTAGACGACGACTGAAAGAAAGTGCTTCTTCCGCGGCGGGAAGGAAGGCTCAGCGTCGTACACGCGTATAATATATTATTATTATGGTACGAAACGAACTCCGTCGCTCGTCTCGCGCGTACACTCACATACGGATTATCAGTTATAAATATATATTTATTTAGAGCCTAATTTATTTCGAGCGGTCGAGCCTCCCTCTCCTTTGGTTTGTTGCGAGCCACGATTTTTACGTTTTTTTTTTCTTTCTGTGAAGTCGCGTTAGGAAATCGCGCAATTGCTTCGAGAGGAAGGAAGCAGAATATCAATTTAGCTCTTAGTTTTTGTCTTTTACTATGTAAGAACGTGTATAACAAGCCCCACTGTATACTGTATATCGCATTGTTCTCCCCCTCCTACCCCCCGTTTTCTTCGCTCAATTAACCGATTGATTAATTAATTAGACTACTTCGTTCTCATGCGTGCGCGTGTGCATGCAAAACATTCCAAGTCTCTCGTCTTTGTTTTTCTGTATGATTTCTCCCCGTCCTCCAACTCCATTCCCTTTTTTTGTATGGCAACACTAGCCCCCTCCCCCCTTGTATCACTAAGATTAACATTATCGCTCGCTTGCTTGTGCACACTTGGTTCCTCTCGAGTGCGTGTATATGTACAGGAACGCAAGAAAATTCGTTATCCTCTGTCTTTCTTTTTTTTTTTTTTATTATGACTACTATAATTATGATTATGTAACGTTGTATATGTAATACCCGCGACACACGGCGCGCTTTTTTTCTACTTTGTATGCGAAAGGCGGCGAAGGAGGAGATAGAAAAAGAATTTTCGTGCGACAAGAACACACAGGACACACACACACACACCTAACTCAGACATATACACACATACACACACCCGAGTATAGAGATAATGTTAGCGAGCAGCGTCGTAAAAAAATGTGAGAGGAGTTTTTATTAAGTGAATTATAAGACAGAAAACAAAGTGCGGAGTATAGCGAAAGTGAAAAAACAAAAACAAAGAAAAAAATAATTCATAGAGAAGCGAAGACACAACGCCGCCTCAACCCGCCTCTAAGACTCGCTTGTTCTCCAAGTGACTTTTTGCACGGATGCTCCGACGATTGAAGTAAATAAACGCAAAATAAATGTATGAACAAAAAAACAAAAAAATCTGTGTTACTATTATTCACTCTATTTCCTTCGATTTCTTTGAGACATTTTTGCTCTCGACGCGTAGCTCATTCACACCCCGTTTATTTCTTTTTCTTCTTCGATGTATATATATTTGCAATGCCGTCCATCACAGCGCGCCGATCTCAAGAGAAACCAGCAAACCAAAGCCTCGCAGCGCAATGTCTCCTCGCCATGGAGAATGAGAGAATGACGATGCCGGCGGCGGCGGCGGCGTTTATGTATACACAATCCTTAACGATTCCATTAAAAACCGGAGCACTGCCTCGACAGCGGAGTTTTATCGCGAGAGACAGAAAAAACGAAGATTATTATTATGAAAAGAAAAATGATGATTTATATGTATACGCGTAGGGTATAGGTGTGTAGCTGATACGACGCGCTACTGAGTGTTATACATTAACGACATAGGATTTTCATTCACTTATGGCCTTACATCAATGTTATTATCACGAAATAGAGAGGTCGGTATTAGAGGTGAAGTGGCTAATATACGCGTGAACGGCTTTCAATTTCCACGAGGACGAGAGGCATATATGGTACGACTGTTTAACTGATTGTCAAGTTTAAGTATAATATAATGTAGCGAGTAATGATTATTTAAGAATAAACCAGAATTGTACGAAGGACTTGTAGTTTTTTGTGTCATGATTTTGCTTTTTACTTATACATTTCATTTGCATTTCGAGAGCAAGCTCTGCGGGAGCGAAAGTGACGGCTTTCTCCCGAGTCGATCTCGGCTCTATAAATGATGCCCGCTGTGTGTTTTTGGACAATACGGTTCGTGGCCAACCCTCGTTCACGTATATACAAGCTTTGCGTTTATAATTTTGCTTGTTTACAAAAGCGGCACTCAGCCAAAGGAAAAAGTCCATTACGAAAAACACGGAACGAGTTAAAAGGACAGGACGCCCAATGTGAAGCGATCACAACATCGTATACACTCGTTCGTCCCAACGTCAATAGGTCAATGACCTCAGCAGAATATTACGCAACGGCGATCCATTCACAGACTTGTATATATACCCTTGAACAGAGTCTATATACAGAGGCGTACGAAAGTCCCAATAGTTGGCCGTATTTTTCGCGGTGGAAAACAGGTCGTGACCCAGATTAAACTCGGCTGCAGCCTCGACCTTCCGAACGAACCAGCCCAGATAGAGAGAGAGAAAGAGAGGGGGGGGGGGGGGGATAGAGACTGGCCCGTGGGGAAGAAGGGACTTCACGCGNCAGACAGATAAAGGTCTGGCCGTGCCTCCCCCACCTCCCCCCTTCAGACCAGGTGAAATGTTGTGCAGCTGTGTGTGTGTGTGTGTGTGTAGGTGTACAGAGTGAGAGAGAGATAACTATGGTCGTCTGTCTCTCTCTCTTTCGGGGGCGATGCGGGGAGAAGACGAGGAGAAAGAGAGGAGGGGAAGGGGTGGCTTGATAGTATGTACGGCTGAATGGATGGCTGCGGTGTCGGGGTGAATGGTCCTGAAGGGCTTTCTCTCTATCTCTCTCTCTCTCTCTTTGCTGCTGCTGCTGCTGCTGACGTCACGGCTTTTCCGACGTATCGGAATTTTTTTTTCGAGACGAGATTTTGTTGCGTTGGTCCGTTCCTGTAGGCCGCGTGTTCGTTGATCCTTTCTCAGTAATCTTATATACGTATAATCAGTCCCACAACGCATGAACGGTATCAAGCAATGCATATATGCTGATTGAAGTAACTGGTTCGTTTAGAAAGTATATCATAACCATCTCGATCTGCCGATTCCAGAAAAAAATGATTTGTAAAAAACGCATCAAGTCCAGTCAGACGCACACACACACTCACGTGCGAGCGATCGCAGCAAAATAAGCGTTCTAAAAATAGACGAACTCTCGACTCTCGGGGTCATCAGCTCCTATAATAAGTATATAGCCTTACGTCACGTGTGCGCGCGACAGAGTCGCGTATATATACTCTCTTGCCGCTTACCTCCCATCAGCCAAACCGATAAACGCTGCAGCGTCGAAGCGTCAAAACAATCCCCACACCACATCGCACACAACGCGGAGCGAGCTCGCGAACGAGAGAGAGAGAGAGAGAGAGAGAGAGAGATAGGGAGGTTGGGTTGGCTCCGGTCAAAGGGATTCCCCGGAAGCGATCTGCCTTTCCCTCTTCGGTTGCTGTGTGATGCAGCATCGGCGAACGAAAGAGAAGGAAGGAAGGAGGAAGGGTAGGCTATTGCTGCTCACAAACACAAACACACAGACAAGGTCAGGGCCACGTGCGTGCAGCGACGATTCGTTCGTGTAACCGATGAGAAGAGGAGGAGGAGGTAGAGGACGTCACCCTCGGTTTTCCCTCTTTCTCTAGAGTACGTATGCATGCGTATATATATATGGAGAGTTTGGTATTCAAACGACGCGGGAGTATGGAATGCAATGCAGCTGTCGCCCGCCTGCAACGTAATACGGTACTGATATAGAGACGTAGACGTGGAGAGGGAGAATTCGCTTTTGCAGTTATTTGCTTTTTTTAATGGACACGACGCTGGGTATTCGCTGGGACAGCGAGGGTTGATGAATAGAAATGCATTGCATAGAAAGTAGAAATCATCTGCTTTATACGCGCCTTAAAGTGCAATATCCTAGCTTCAACATCGAAGTGAAAAGGAAAGCTCTCGCAGACACGAGTGTATAGCTATGTACATATAGAAAAACTTCAACGTTAAAAAAGTAAAAGTAAGAGAAACGCGCGACGAGCGAATAGTTAAAGCCCTTCAAAGCTCGTGTGGGAGAGTGCGAATCTCTGTGCAGATGGCTGCTAGAAAAAGGGAGAAAAACGGGATGTATGCGTGACCCAGTAACTCGCTGCTGCACTTCAGCTTCTCGCGTCCGTCGTTTCGAGTAGGTGTATGTGTGTATGTGTGTGACATAGGGTTTCCAGTGTGTTTATACGAGATCGTTGAACCTGAACTTGGAATCACTGTAATATCCTATCTATTTGCCGTGCAAGCTTTTGATTTTTTCGAATAAGAATAAGACGAAACACTTTTAATTTTTTTATGTTCTTATGATTGAACATTATCTGTCCAAATAGTCTCACGTTATTCGTAGCAACTTTATCACACCATCGACATCAGCGTCGATGAGAGAAAAAAGAAAGACGAGGCCCCAGCTAGCCCGGTAATCAATACCTATACTACCTATACCTACTCCTCCCACGCCGTAACATCTCGGCTAAACTGCCTCTCGTCTCAAGAATTCATTTTCTCGACCCTCGCAACCTTCTTCTCGAATAATGGACCCTGAAATCATCTCTGAAACGATGTGAAATTCTAAATAAAATCATCGGTGGAACCGTGTCTGGGGAAGCCAGACTAGTGCAGGGAACCAGAGTCGGAAGCGCCGGCGCGGCACCGTCGGCTGCCGAGGATCGATATGCCTCGACGTCGTGCATTATCAATGGGCTGACTTTCGTTCTATGCAGCCATAAACCTTGGTATGAGGTTTTGTTTTCTTGAGAAATCTTTTAGACAATGAGATTGTGTTGCTATTATAGGATTTTTAAACGCGGAACGACGTTTAATGCTGAAAGAAGTCTACGTTAATTTTTATTGAATTTTCAGTATCAGTTATATAATTTTCGAGTAATTAATGCTAAACAGGCGAGAGTAGTTTACTTGGCTCGTCCCTGTCAATTCATGAACGTTTCCAATAAACGAAAAATTTAATATTATCTCAAAACTATTCGACGTCACGTTTGTCTGAAGCGCGAAAAAAAAGTCCTTTCAATTTTGTAAAAACTGAGAATTGATTGCAGTAACGCTATAATTAGCGCAAACTCGCAGTCGCTTCCAATCAGCAATTAGATTTTTTTCCTCGAGCAAGCAGACGCATTTACAGCGCATAAAAGCGTGAAAAAAGGAAGCATGTATTATACACACGCGCTGTACTTGCAGTAAATAGAAGCGCCTGATATTGTACACATAATACGGATAAAATGAAAATACGAGAGCTGCGTGTTTTTATTCAGCCCGAGAGAACGAAGCGAGCGTGTATATGCGTTCACGAATCGATACGCCAGCAGACTAGGCGGACGCAGTCGAACGATGATAACGCGGCTCACATATTAAGCTGCGCAACGAGCTTTTCTCGTCGAAGTGACGAGTTTATTTGGTTGAAAACTGATTCGAAATTGAGATGGGGCTTTTCAATTATTTCGAGATTCAACAGGTCGTCTTTCCAGATTGAAATGATTGCGTAAGAAATTGGAATATCTCATTCATGCGTCGCTGATTTTTTAAGCAGGCAAAATCGTAAGACGAGGATTCATTCATAAATGTCAAAGCGGAATTCGAATGAAAAACGAGAGTATTAAAATTATACGAGAATAAGATGCGGTTTTCCGATTCGCTAACGCCACCTGCGCTGTGAAGGAGGAAACTCGACGCGAGAAAGCGGTAGTAGACTTCTTTACCTCGAGGCGTGACGTTATCATCGCGACTTCGTTACCACCTGCGAATCAGCGCACTGAAGCTGTTTGCATTATCAACGGCTGGAAACCGGAAAATCGAATCGTTGCTGATCGAATAAAATGATTTATTACGTGCAGAGCTTTGAATTAAAGAACTAAAAACGTAAACCATTTTTTTTAAGAATTAAAAAACTTTATATTCAAATCATCGCAAAAGTGTAAGCTACAACAAAATTATAGATAATCATCAAATTTTAAACGATGGATGTACGTATTTCACCGTCAATTTCAAAAACCAACGTAAAAAGAGAAACGAAATTCTCCCCAGCGACGACAACGTCTCATCAGATTCATATCAACTCTCGCCTCGTCAACACCTCTGCGTCTCTCTCTCGCGATTATTTCCAACGACACCTTAGCAGGAGTTAAGCATCGCGCATTTGCATAGAACCAAGTGCACGCAATGAACGCCCGGCGGTCTCATAACGAAGTCTTCCTCTCCTAGTCCTCGGCTTGGACTCTCGGGGGAGAAGGTGAGGACGCGAGTTCGTTGACTTTGACCCTCTCGCAGCGAGGTCAACCGCTGCGGCACGAACGAGAGAGACGGGCACGGAGAGGAGAGCTTATCGATGAGTCGCACCCTTGCTATGCCTCGAGAGCGATGCGCGCAGCTCGCTCTTCTCTTTGCTTGCGAGTAATTTGACGATCGTGCGCAGTCACACCCTCGCGAGAGGCAGCAAAGTCAACCGCAGAAAAAGATCCGGTGCAGTATACACCAAAAAACCGTCATCCTCTTTTTCCTCTGCATCGTGCGCACGACGCAAAAAGACGATACACACATAACTCGAGACTGCTTCCAGCGTCCTTGAATATGTAACGCGCAGCTTCCGTCGTGTTCCGTTAACGAAATATTTTGCCAGTGTGCACTGCGGCAGGTGTGTATTTTCGCGGCTGGCTATACAATAAAGGCCGATTTCCGTTATGCGATTGTGATGAATCGGCGTTTTACGACCAGCTCTTGCGCCGCAGCTACCGCTCGTGTATATGTATATGGCTTAATGGCTCGATACACGCGGCTATAGCAGGGGAAAAAGTTTCGGCTGCGCCTTATGCTCGGATAATTTAATCTAAGAGGCAAAGTTGAATGGTTGTTCGAGCAAGTGTCGTTAATTTGTGAATCGATGACTTTGATGGTGAAACCGAGTAGACGAGGAAGTAACAATCGACGACAGGATGCTAATGCCGAGGGATGTTGCCACTAGGAGAACGAATATATTCGACTTTCCACAGAAGTACTTGCTGACATGTCTCGGTCTGTGGCCTTATCAAAGCAAGTTCACGCAGAGATTTTTTTTCTCTTGCGCTATCGTATCATTTTTCTCGCTTTTCGTTGCAATGGTGAGCTTTTTCGCGCAACACCATCGAATAACTCATTGTATCGAATTTCTTCATTTGTTTTCAAGGCTGCTGGATTGGGAGAAGAGTGGAGCACTGAGTTGGTAATCATCTACGAGACAATAGTCGCTCTGTTTGTGCTTTTCGGTTCCCTAGCCAAGTGCATCGTCTTGTTTTGCAGAAAACACCAGGTGAGTTCAAGTTACGGCCGATACCAAATCTAACGTGTATGATATATTCTTATATCCACAGGTGAAGCGTTTGTACGATCAGATTCAGAGGGATTGGCAAGAGTTGACGAACAAAAAGGAGGCTGCGATTTTGCAATCTTTCATGTTGAAGGGGAAGACTCAGATAATCCTATACGTGGGTACGAATCCGTTTGCTATTTTATCATATACTAAAGTCGATGTGCATCTGCAGTTGTCTTATCGCCGACCGAAATTCTAGTGTGCACGATTCCCGGCTACTTCATCTTCGTGGCTCTGACCTACATCCCTATCATAACCAGCGAAGATGCCTCACAAGACTACACGCACACTTTTCCCTACTACATGGATCTGTTGATAGTGAGCAAACGATTTCGGGTGTACCAGGTATTCATACACGCTGGTCTTGGCATCTTCAGTGGAGGTATCACCTACGTTGCCTTCATGGCCATCTACATCACTTGTGTCAAGCACGTCTGTGCCCTCTACGCGATTGTTAGGTATTTGGCACTGATATTGGTACTGACGAGTTTACTTTTCAACGAGGTATGCGTTGATCCATAAAGTATTGATGTTCTTTGCAGGTACAGACTGGAGAACATGATAAAGAGCAAGGATGAGTTGATGGACAGACTCAGCGACGACGAGAAAGTCATCCCTGGTTTGCTCGAGATCATCTACATACACAAGCAGGCTATCAAGTGAGATATTGAACATAATTTTAGGGCGTTTTTTTTCGTTTGTTTTGCCTAAGGAAACACGCTTATCCCTAAGTACAAATTATTTAATATCCTTCGGACGATCGTTTTCCAGGCGTGTGGAGCTGATCAATCGAATCTTCAGTCGAACCTTCTTCATGGTGGAAATATGTCTCCTGATATGTCTAGCTTTGCTTATATTCGACGTAAGTGCTCAACTAAACAATAAGTTTGCCAGTTCTGAAACGTATGAAGTTCTCCGAATTGATTCCAGGTTAAGTACAACCAGGACAATGTCAGGTTAGTGATCCGAATGTTGATGATCGCTGTGATGTTCATTGTCCATGTGTTCTACATGAATTACTGCGGAGAACAAGTAATACAGTTCTCGACCGATGTTCAATATGCCGCGTAAGTCTTAGTTTTGGGCCACCGACCCATTGATGAGATCAACTTGATTGTCAATGTTTTCTTCATTTACAGGTACTTTATGGAGTGGTACATGATATCTTCTAAAGCCCAGAAAATCCTCATCATGATCATCCGTAGAAGTTCAAATCCTGATTATTTGACGGCGGGGAATATGGCGCTGTCGCTGAAAAATTTTGCATCGGTAACGTTCACCTTGAATTTCATATCACATAATTTTTGTTTTTATTAATCCGATTGTCTTTGGTTTAAGATCGTAAGAACGTCGTGGTCAATGGCCACTGTGCTCTTGACAACGCAGAAGGTCAACCGCCCTAATTACCCAATAAGTTGAATGCACATAAAATGTAGATATAGATACTTTAAATAATGTATATGTATAAATGTGCTCTTTAGATGTGATACTTAGTTAAATTGTGAATTACAGAAGTTGGAAATTTGTTTTACTGCTCCAACTTTTTGTTAATACAACGTCCTTTAATAAAAGTGATGAATAACTTTGTACATAAAAAAGTTTGAAAATAATGCAATAGTTTTCACTACTTGTAAACGTCGAAATTCATTTAATTCCTTTCAAAGCGGTGAACGTAACATTAGACTCGAGTAAAAACGGCAAACCATAAGAAACACTACTAGTCAGTGTTGGTAAGTGCTCACTTCATTTCATTAATTAATTGATTGCCTAATTAAATTTTTCTGAAACAACTAATCGCATCAGCCTCTGTAAAAAATCGAAAAACTTTAGTAATAACCATTAGCAGCGAAAGGTACGCGAGTTACGCATACATCATAAAAGACTGTACACGTATACACAGTATCAATGCCACTAAAGGTCGCTTTCAAGGAGACTTCCCAAATTAGATTGCAGGCAGTTTCGGCCAGTGACATGAAGTAACGCCTATAGTAATGGAGGAACCTGACTTGGGTATACCGTACGTAAAGCTCCACAAGTTTCTCATGAACTGCTGCGGGATATGGCCCTACAATTCAAGACTCATCAATCACCTTCTTTCTGCTATTCTTAATTTCTACATTGGTACCCTTGGTAAATAATCACCAGCTGCTTCTAAAAGTTCACATTTAGCAAGAAAATATTTTTAAATAAAAATACCACAGGGGTTTTGGGACTTAGTAAAGAAGCTAACATCAATATCGTTACGTACTTCGAGACTTTATCCGGTGTTGTAATGATATTCGGCGGCATTGCTCAAATCACTATGCTGAGGACTATAAGGAATCATCTGGTAATCAACGAAAATCTGAATAACAATTTTATATATGAATGCTTAACATGATTTTTTTCGTGTCCAGGTGAAGCACCTGTACCGAAAAATTACAGCAGACTGGCAAACGTTGAAAGACGCAAAGGAGATCAAAATACTCTCAGCACTCTCGTTCAAGGGAAGATCCTTGACATTTCTATACATGCGTAAACAGATCAATCAATCAATCCTCGCGAAAAATTCACTCCAACGTTATTAACATATACAACTATAATTTTCAGTTATAACTATCATCTCTTATGTATTCTATCTCCTACTGATCTACATACCCCTTATCAATGACGAAGTCGCCTCGTCGGACTATTCAACAATTTTTCCATACTACTCGAAAGACTGGGTAATTAGCGAACGTACGCGTCATCTATAGGTCCTGTTTCATGGCTGTTTTGGTATATACTATGGCGGTTTGGCCTATCTTGTCGGTATGGCCTTGAACATCTACAGCTTTAAACACATATGCGGAATGTATGCTATCGTAGGGTAAGGATCACTCAACAATTTCTCTAATGCGAAGGTTAGCCCCCAGAGAGAGAGAGAGAGAGGGAGGGAGAGAGGGAGGGAGAGAGAGAGGGGGAGGGAGAGAGGGAGAAAGGGAGGGAGAGAGAGAGGGAGGGGGAGAGAGAGGGGGAAAGGGAGGGAGAGGGAGAAAGGGAGGGAGAGAGAGGGAGGGGGAGAGAGAGATTTAGATTTAGATTTACCCCTGATCAATGACGAAGCTGCTATGTGGGATTATTCTACAATTTTTCCATACTACTCGAAAACTGGGTAATTAGCGAACGTACGCGTCATCTATAGGTCCTGTTTCATGGCTGTTTTGGTATATACTATGGCGGTTTGGCCTATCTTGTCGGTATGGCCTTGAACATCTACAGCTTTAAACACATATGCGGAATGTATGCTATCGTAGGGTAAGGATCACTCAACAATTTCTCTAATGCGAAGGTTAGCCCCCAGAGAGAGAGAGAGAGAGGGAGGGAGAGAGGGAGGGAGAGAGAGAGGGGGAGGGAGAGAGGGAGAAAGGGAGGGAGAGAGAGAGGGAGGGGGAGAGAGAGGGGGAAAGGGAGGGAGAGGGAGAAAGGGAGGGAGAGAGAGGGAGGGGGAGAGAGAGATTTAGATTTAGATTTACCCCTGATCAATGACGAAGCTGCTATGTGGGATTATTCTACAATTTTTCCATACTACTCGAAAACTGGGTAATTAGCGAACGTACGCGTCATCTATAGGTCCTGTTTCATGGCTGTTTTGGTATATACTATGGCGGTTTGGCCTATCTTGTCGGTATGGCCTTGAACATCTACAGCTTTAAACACATATGCGGAATGTATGCTATCGTAGGGTAAGGATCACTCAACAATTTCTCTAATGCGAAGGTTAGCCCCCAGAGAGAGAGAGAGAGAGGGAGGGAGAGAGGGAGGGAGAGAGAGAGGGGGAGGGAGAGAGGGAGAAAGGGAGGGAGAGAGAGAGGGAGGGGGAGAGAGAGGGGGAAAGGGAGGGAGAGGGAGAAAGGGAGGGAGAGAGAGGGAGGGGGAGAGAGAGATTTAGATTTAGATTTACCCCTGATCAATGACGAAGCTGCTATGTGGGATTATTCTACAATTTTTCCATACTACTCGAAAACTGGGTAATTAGCGAACGTACGCGTCATCTATAGGTCCTGTTTCATGGCTGTTTTGGTATATACTATGGCGGTTTGGCCTATCTTGTCGGTATGGCCTTGAACATCTACAGCTTTAAACACATATGCGGAATGTATGCTATCGTAGGGTAAGGATCACTCAACAATTTCTCTAATGCGAAGGTTAGCCCCCAGAGAGAGAGAGAGAGAGGGAGGGAGAGAGGGAGGGAGAGAGAGAGGGGGAGGGAGAGAGGGAGAAAGGGAGGGGGAGAGAGAGGGGGAGGGAGAGAGAGGGAGAAAGGGAGGGAGAGAGATGGAGGGGGAGAGAGAGATTTAGATTTAGATTTAGATTTACCCCTGATCAATGACGAAGCTGCTATGTGGGATTATTCTACAATTTTTCCATACTACTCGAAAACTGGGTAATTAGCGAACGTACGCGTCATCTATAGGTCCTGTTTCATGGCTGTTGTGGTATATACTATGGCGGTTTGGCCTTGTACATCTACAGCTTTAAACACATCTGTGGGATGTATGCTATCGTAGGGTAAGGTTCACTCAACAATTTTTCTAATACAAAGGTTAGATTCCAGAGAAGGTTTATTATTACAATAAATCGTATTGGGCAATAAGTTATAGATTGAAAAGTTTGATAACTTCGTGCAAAGCAACGTCTTCGGGAGAGTTGAACGACGACGTCGTAGTGGGTAAACTGTATGCGATAATCGATCAGCACAAGGAAGCTATCAAGTACGCTATGCAATTTTACTTTTACCAGCAAAAAACATAACCAGAAATTCTCAAAGTCTTATTTCCCTTTTGATTTCAGAGGAGTTCGTCTGCTCGTACGATTATTCAGCAGATTCTTCTTTATAATTGAGCTATTCCTTCTGGTTTGTCTCGCTTTTCTCATATTTTGGGTAGATATATGATCTTTAGCATCGTTATGCTATAGGATGACTTCACGATTATAATCGCATCAAGGAATCGATTTTCAGCTTCAGTACGACATTGGCAGCAAAAAGATCATTGTCAGGATATTCCTGGCTTCCATCATACTCGTGACCCATGTGTTCTTCATGAATTACGGCGGCGAGCAGATCATCCACTATTCCAGTAAAATCCACACAACGACGTAAGGTCTATCTCATGTTTCCTGGTTCATCATCATCGAACTTTTATGCATGTTTTTGATAGCTTTTGGATTTACAGGCACTTCACGCAGTGGTATCTGTTGTCGGTGAAATCTCGGAGGATTCTACTTATGATAATTCAGAGAAGCTGTCAGTCCGAGGAACTTAGCGCCGGGATAATGACACTGTCGTTGGAGAACTTTACATCGGTAATGAATTAATAATTATGTCTGCGATGTGTATATTTTTCTTTGACTTATGAAATTGAATTTTTAAGATCATCAAGGCATCTTGGTCAATAGGCACCGTACTCATGAGCACACAGCGGAAATACTAAGAGACTTGGGTGTACGAAAACTATTACTTTGGAATGTTTTATAAAATAAAAGTTTTACGGTGTATAAATAAATAACTGACCTGCTCCCTTTAAATAGAAATGCTATTGTAGGCATCATGTATTTAAGCACCACATTACTTATTCGTCCACTTGATGATTATTGTCGTATTAAGAGGTTTCTCTCAAATACATAGAATGAGCTCTGGCAATTAAGTATTGACGCAGGGAATCACAAATGCTAATAATGCTCTTCAACCCCCGACTCTTGCTTCGAGGAGTTGTCATAGCTCTGATGTTCTTGCTGCACATATTCTACATCAACTACGGCGGCCAGATGATCATCAAGTTCTTGGAGGACATTCGACTGGAAGCGCGTACTTCGTGCAGTGGTACGAGATCCCCGTCGAGGCGCGCAAGATCCTCCTCATAATCCTCCGAAGCTGTCAGAGACCCGAAACTCTGGGCTGGATCAACCTGAACTTTTCGAGTGAAAACTTCGTGAAGGTAAGCCAGTAGGCTCTACTACCGATCCGAGCCATTACCCCGTCAATTAACTGCTCCAGATGCTAAAGTCGACCTGGTCGATAGCGGCCGTTCTCATCGCCGTCCACACGAAATAAAACGAGCAGTCCTGCAACTCATTAAAAAAAAATTTTACAAACAGCTAACGGCGAATTCCAAAAAACTCGAGCCCACCGATCAAGTTCAAGAGCCAGCGGGGCCTCGGAGAAAGAGGCCAAGGTCCGAATTGAATTTCGCGCGCTGCCAAGGCTCTCATTGTCGCGTTGCGCACATATGCATGAGCTCGTGTGGAATCGAGGCCCCGCGTGCGCCCATTGAATTCTCGCCTGCTGTCATTTTCCCGCATTCCAGAGGAAAACTGAATTAGCGACCGCTAAGAGGCTCTATCGCGTTCGATGACTTTTTAATTGAGAGCTGATTATGCTTATTACAGCGTCAGAGATCAATTTAAAAATTCATTCCTGATGCAAGCTTGCTTGTTCCTTAAATTAAGTATCACGTTGGAATTGACGTAGCTCATTCGTACGAGTTTTTACGCGAAAGATGCAGACGATACGATGGATATTGAAATTCCTCGGGGGTATATGATTTACGAGGGTGGTTACCGTTTTGCATGTTTGCCGTCGTCGAAAATAAAGTTGCTGGAGTCTATTAATAATATAAAGATCAGGTTCTCGCGCGCGCACGAGAGAAAAAGTCTGCGTACGTGCGTACTATCCGCCGGCTAAACTACATCGATCAGAGCTGATAACGTATACGAAATCGCAGTCCACTTTTTCAGACGCTTTTGTATGTATTTTGTATGTAATCGGAGCCTCGAGGGATATCGCATTATGTTACGCATAGATATAATGATTTTTGTATACTTTATTGCTTATTCAATAAAAGTAAAAATATTATATCGATATTCATGAAAAAACTTTTCCAATTTCCATAATTCGAGCCCCGCGCGACACCTCCACCGCTCATGATCAATCTCGGCCTCAAATTGCAGGCAAAACAACAACAACATCAGCATCGATAAATCTCGTCGGTGTACGCAGCAGCCCGTAATCTTCCCGCCCATCTACTAGCGCAACAACGCCGAGTATAGTAGGCAGTCTCGATCTTCATCTCTCGAGCGCGAAACCGCATGAATTTAAATCGCGAAATTCCGGGGTTCTCAACCGGAAGACACCGCGACTTCGCCTACGCGCCTCCGTAGGAGCGGAATTCGCTTCGCTCGCGATCTATCCCTCTTTTTTTCTGGCGATTAGATAGACGTTTGAAATTCGACGGATATAGGCGTGCTCTTACTTGCGCGAAGCTATAACGCTACTTCGGCTAATGGAATCGATTCCGCAGTTCTATGCTAACGCGGAGTCATTTCAACGGTACCGATACTCGCTCGCATAAGTATATCCGAGTACATCTATATTAATTAATGATCGCGTCATAACGCGCGCGACTTATGCATCGCGCACAAAGCGATCGTTCCGATCGTCCGGATAAGGATATAGCGACGTCGATTCGATTCCCAATTAAGAAATCGTTTTTCGGAGTCAAGCGCGCTTCTTTCGATTTCTATATAGAATAAGCGATAGTATTGCTCTCCTATATTGAAATAATAATCGCGTCCACATTATTCGTCCAATTACGACGTATGCGCTACCGGGCTATCGGTGGACTAATAGGATTTCAATTAAGGAGACGACTACACCCGCTAATAAGCCGCGAGCAAACGCGTCAGTATGCGGAGGCGAGTAACGGTAGCCGGGAAATAAAAGCCGAGAGCTACGTCGCTTGCATATAGCCGAAAACGGCGAAAAATCTGCATTCGATTAGCATATCTGGGCGCCGCGGCGAGAATTTTTGACATGCGGGACTCGTACATGTGCAGCAGGTTCGTAGATAGGTAGAGGTATAATATATACGCGCGCAGCACAGATCGAGGGAAGGAGAGCGACGGAGTAGGCGTATCCTCGCGATTATATCGATCTCGCGATCGCGGGGCCCCGGAGGATTCCGTTATTTATGCGCGAGCTGCCAAGTAAAGTGTCTCGCGAGCGCGGCATTGTCTGCACTTTTCTTACCTTTTTGCCCCGCTGCGAGCATTGTCTCGGACAAAAACACCTGATTCACGCTGTCGCTGCTGCTGCGATCGGGATGTGGATCACTGGGTTATTGGCAGGTTACGGGCTGAATTTTCGTCGGGATCGCAAGGATGATTTACGCGTAACATGCAGCCAGGAATTTTTCTAGGAGCAAGTGAAAACTCTGATCGAGTTTTCATCCCGTAAACGACATTTTAACAACGGGCCGTTATAACGGAATCCAGGTTGGCCAGATTGATTGGGCGACATTTCCACTGATACTCGTGCAATCCCCGGAAGCCGGCGTCAAAGTTCATCAGCCGAAAACAATATCGCATATCCCTTGCGGCGACGAAGCCGCTCGGTAAATACGTACGACAATCGAGGTCGGCAGTGAATCAGCGACCTCAGCGCTCTTTTTTTTTTTCTTATTCATGAGCTCGTAAGACTTTTAAGGAGCACACGCGCACGCGCTGCACAAGCTGTACTATAAGAGGGAAGAGCCGATTAGATTATCGAGCGAGGATGAGCTCACTATCAAGCCCGCGAGCGGTATATTCGGCGATGAAAAAGACACCGTGACGAAGCATTTGTTTTGTGTGTACTCGTAGAGGCGATACTAAGTACATAAACACCTAAAAAATTGTTAGCTGCTTGTAACCGATGACAGTGTCGAACAGGTGCGCGTAATTGGCTCTCCTGAGAATATGCCGCACGTGTCTTCGGTATCGCTACGGAAGCCAAAATATCGGGGAAGTATCTTGATCGACGCGTTACACGCTGGAAAAACACGAGTCGTCGTTTACGCGGCGCAAACAACGTCGTACTTCATCGAAGCGACTTTAAACAACGCCGTAAACATTTAATTAACGCACTAAACGATTTCCGAAGATTTACTCGGGAGGCAAGAGCAAAAAAAAAGGTCCGATCCACCCGAGCGTTTATTTCCTGCTACGCGTTTATCAATTAAAATCGTTATTATATTCGCTCCGCGGAGCGAAACAGTTAGACGGCAAGTCTCTTCCGTATGCTATACAAAACATAAACAAAGGATAGCCGCGCGACTAATCTCGACCAGAAATACCAGTGCGTAAATTTCGCTCCTCGCGTTCGTTCGTTGATTGCGCTTAATTAAATCCGAGAGTATAGGATCTTCCGCGGCCGCATATCCATAGAGAATGAGAGAGAGAGAGAGAGAGAGAGAGAGAGAGAGAGAGAGAGAGAGGAGAAAAACTGCGTATATCCATCAACCCTTCGCGGAAATTCCAATAAACACGCGCGCGCGAGAGCTGCATTCGATAAGGCGGCTCGCATGCAAATCGAAGCTAATAACCGTCAACGAGCTGCGACGCCGGGATCTACGGCATTGTTGGCTGCGCGAGCCGTTTGAATTATTCGATGGGAGTGATTTAGAGCCGCGAGAGTTATGGACTTGCGGTAAAATCGATCGTGCTCTCATCCGATTTGAATTTCCCGCCTAAATTCTGTAAGCTCACGCGTTTTAATTGTAAAACTTGTATATTATAGTGTAATATGTTTATAGCACAGCGATTTCCCGATTTTTGCAGAGCCATCTGCAGGCCAGACGCAATAAACTAACCTCAAAATACGCAAGGACATCGCGGGTATATGCACTTTTTACGATCGCACTTTTCTCCGGCAAAAACTGTATCGCAACGGATATACGCGCTGCACTCGAAAAACAAAAACCGAAGGCCGTGGCGTCGCGTAAATCTGACCCGCGCTCGCGAGTATAAAACGTCGAGAATGCGAATCGCGGCTCGTTAAAGAGAGAAAAGCCGGCCGGCGGCATAACGAGGCGCCACCGCCGCCGCAATAGCATTATAGTTAGGTTATGTACACTCCTTCTCTTCTCTCTCGCGCTTTCAGCGAGATCGCATGCCGCTCACATTGTTCCCCTATCCTTTCATTAGGTAAGCTCGGCAGCGCGATAGCCCTGCTATACTTTCTGCGATGCGCTCATGCGTTTATATATAGAGACGCAGCGCTGCTCTCGCGGATGACTTTGAAGGGGAGGCGATATATATTACGAGCTTTGGCTTTTAGTCTTTATAGGGGGAGAGATCGGACGGGCTAATGGGGATGCCTGAGTGAGTTATCGAGGCATCCTTCGAGGTTATGTGCATTTTTTTGCGCGGGAAACTCAAACCGCGTTTTTCAACGGTTATCTCGTATGATTAAAGTTTCCTGCCTCCTCTCTGGTCCGGTTCGCAATCGGCAATCGACTTTTTTTCCATAGTCTCACTTTGCTCGTTATTTTATAAAATCGGGAAAATTTTCGGACGACGAGCGCGCGAAAAAATAAGTAATGACCTCGCACGCATCTCTTATAGCAGCGCGCGTCGAAGCCAAATAAATCAGAGTCGCGGCGTTCGCGCGAGCGAAAATCGTCGCATTCCAGCTTAATGAGAGTAAAAATACTTTCCTATAAATCAAACGGTCGCCGAGTAGCCGCAGCAGCATTCAAAGTGCGGCCTTATAGGCAAGCCTGTGCAAAAAAATGAGAAGGAAGGATGGCTGCAGAGGGAGAAGAAATTGCAACGTGCCGCCGCGATCTCTTATAGACTCGCGGCTGCTGCTGCCGCTGCTGCTCTAATCGTCCGATAAGATCCGCGTTCGTTAAGGCATATATACGTATATACCGCGTGCACACGGCGGCGGTGCGAAATTCTGTTGGATGTGTATAGGCTACTTTTCCGAACGTGACTGTCTTATCTGCGTAAATAAACGCTCCATTCGAAATTCATTAGGCCGCCGATAGGCTGAATTGATTATTTATGTCATCCGATTTGCAAGCAATCTCTGTACATTTCCGAGAGCGAGACGATCTTCAGTTGCGCAAACATCCGCTGCCTGCGATCGGACGTCGCGTAATAATCGCCCGAAATGTATGCGAAACAAACGTAGAATACCTCGACGTTGATTAGCGACTGCACCACCCCGAGTGAGAAAAACGAGCCATCAAAGCTGACTTTGAGGTAAGTCACGACCGGAAGATATAGACACAACCCGATCGCATGTAATACGTGTGTGAGAGTATAATATACGAACACGGGGGAACAAGAGAACTCGGGAAATTGACTGCTCAACGCCGAGCCGACGCTGCTGTACCTGTATATAGGCGCTTCTTTTTGCCAAGCCATTATCGACGCGAGCCACTTGTACTCCGTAACTACGCATTACCGCAGCGTAGAACCTGTAATGAATACTCGGCCGTTGTTTACAGTGATTTAGCATAGATTGCCTACGTACGTGATTATTTTTTTGGATACACGCGGCATTATCTTTTTGACGAGTGATTTCCCTCTTTTTTTCAGTCGATCGAGAATAGAATTTACTCTTTTCAAATTTACGTACCACTCGAGCTTGCAATTTTACCATTCATCACTTTTGAGAGGATAACGCGGAAGCATCCCATCAGGAGCTTTGGTTCAGTTCTAGAATAAAACCCGCCGAGTTTATCGAACCCACTATACTCCGCTCTGAAAAAAAGAACGATTATATCCAAAAAAAAGATCCATCACTCAAACCGCACCTCCGGGAACCAAATCTCGCATCCTTATTATTTAGCTAACGGTCGCCGCGCGTTATTATCATCACAATCCCCCCCCCTTATACACACACTCGAATAGTCCTCGAAACTCTGACAAACTCCGCTTGGTTTTCGCGGCACGAGAGCTAGCGGTAAAAAGCGACGCATCCTCTCATCAGCCGTCGCTCAAGGCGGTATTACGAGTCGACTTTGGAAATTACACAGCCTGATCGCGAGATTAGACTTCCCTGGCTTCGAGAATCGAGAGCGCTGCGCTCGCTGAATTTTTAGCGTAGACGGAATGCACTGACCCAGTTATTTTTCGAAGAGTTTTTATTCGAGAGTCATGTGTGGGTCCTAATGTGGAAGCCGACGCTGATGCATTGGAGTGACTTTTACGGGAACGCTTGTTATTCTCGTGCGTTGCTGTTTATTTTATTAACAACCGCGGGTGCGTGGATTTTTTTGAATTATTCATTTTACAATGCACGCTGCGACCGTTTTCGGAAACGTTATCTTTTAGCGACGTTCGTTATAGTAAAAAGTGACGACGACTGCTGCCGTTTTCCAAAGCACTCACAGATGTAAAATAACGACTGTCAAAGGAACAAGACTACACTCCAAAAACACATGCAAAATCAGGTGATCATCAGCCGACGTTTCATCATGTTAACAGCCCAGCTGCTAATAAAGCTCATCCGTCATAATTGGCCGTCGGCTACCGGATCGAGAGAGAGAGAAAAAAGGGAGGTGCAGAAGCATAATGTATGCGCGCGAGTCGAGTGAGACATTGGCGAAATTCGTATCCGAGAATCTCTCTCTTTCTCTACTTGCGTGTGTATAAGAGCCTGCACTACAGCACATCGGCGGTGAATTACGGGGTGTCGCGACGGACACGAGGCGTATGTTCGGTGCGCGGTATATGCTTCGGCTTGCTCGCGCGCACTTTTGCGCGCCGTCTATAAATAGACACCTCGCAGCCGAGTCTTTTTATTGCCGAGCGTCTTTTCACCTGGCGACAAACGTTTTCCAAGGAATTATATAAAATCAGCGCAATTTCAGTCCCGACTACTTATTCAATTTCAATCCTCGCGCCGATAAACGCCGCAGATTAAACCTCTATAGCTATAGCGGTGTGTGCCGGTGGCCGGGAAAAAAAGGGTAAGAGAGAGAGAGAAGATAGGAAGGGCCGAGCGAGCAGCGATTATTTATGGCGTTGAGTATAAAAGGGACGAGAGATGCTCTTGTTGTCGGTCGGACAACGAGATTGTCGTCGCCGTGAGTGTGAATTCAGTCGTGGGGATTTTTTTTGTAATTTTGAATACCTGCGTCAAAAATAACTCGCAGAATCTCAGAAGAGTCCAACACACACCTGAACTCGCCGGCCGGCGAGAAGGTCGCCGCAGTGTTCAAGATCAAGAACCCGGCGCGAGAAAGAGAAAAGCGAACACACGGCGCCAAATAGACGCAGCTCTCTCTCTCTCTCTCTCTCTCGCGCGCGCGCGTGTTTTTATTACCCAGCATTACGCGTAGCCTACCCTCGTAACAGCTGTGCCCGCGGGCCATCGAGAGAAAACTTTGCTCCACGCGTAAGTATTACATATCGCACATCGAATATTTTCCCGAGAGACGAGAGCGACGATGAATAATTGATGATGACGAGGCGAGCGCGTGATGTAAACTCACGCGCATCCTTTTGTACTCTCTGATATGACGACGATGACGGAATAAACAATTTTTTTTCTCCTCAAATTGACGTTTGGATTGAAGGGTCTCGGAAAAACAAACTCTATCGTAAAGCGACATGATTATCGGCACTAAATTGAATATAAGACTGTAGACGCGCGCTGCGAGCTGACAGCGCGCTTAATTATAGTTATTAAACGTATCCTGAAACTTCGAGACTCCGTTCACGTATACTCATCCTTTCTGGAATGTTGACGATTGTCCACAGCAAGATCGTAAGAAAAAAAAATCACTCAGTCGTCGATGTTGGTTTCTAAAGTAAACGCGCTGCTCTTTTTGCGCTGATTCGAGTAAAGCGGCGGTAAGAGCTATAGATGTAATACAGTCATTCATAACTGTTACGGGGTCGATTTGTTATTGTTGCACACGGTGTGTGGCCTTGCGCAGGTGATATAGGAAAAATGTTTTACAGCTAAATTCGCGAGCGTAAATTACCCCGTGCAGCGACGAATTCGCCTACTAGTACTTCTAAGCTCTGGGATTTCTCAAACGACGGCTTTACGACTTTTTTAACGATGACGTAAATTAAAGGCTTATTTATCGCGCGGCCGTTATCGCCGCCGCTACGAGTCGTTATTGAAAAACGATAGCGAACGAGTGCACTCGTTTTCTGAGCGTTTGCACAAAGTCCGCGTTTTTGAATTTCCCGCTCGAATGTGTTAACCTACAAAAAGCTCCCGCGTGTACGGCGTTTCGAAAATTCATACGATTCGCAATATCGGGAGGCAGAAAAAAGTCGTGCAAACGCACAAAGCCAAGGTCGTTAAAACCCTAGAGAGAGAGCGAGAAACGCTGGCTACTCCTCAGCTGCAGCGAAAGGGCCACTACGACCGTAAAAGCGCGCGAGTTTTAACGACTCGGAGCTTTAATCTTGCAATTGCGCGCCATTCGCGGCCTTGAACCTACTCAGACACGGCTTGGTTGTATACTACTCCTAATGGTGGCAATGATGATGATGATGATGATGATGATGATCGCGTCGTATATGCTTTTTGCGCTGTCTTGGATTAGACGCCTGCCGTGATGCGTTGTTCTATGGGAGCTGGCGGGAAATTTAAAATTCAAATAGCAGACATTGACACCCTCTTAAAAGTCGGCTTTTAATTGCCGCGATGGATTTATACTTTTGATTGCGGGAAAACGGACGCGGCTTTAATCGGGCTTATTATTCCTATTTCCTGGTTGCACGTGGCGCGAAAATAATATCCAGAATCGAGAATCTGATCAGCGTACGCAGCTTCTCGCTTCGAGTTAGCTCCTGGCGGAAATCCTACAAACGACGCCCTTAACCGCGGCGAATATATTCCGAGGCCGTATTAACGGCGATAATTCCATCTGCAGGTGCAGGCGCCAGCCGACTTCCGTCCCGAAGGCCGAACGCGTTAGGCAGAGCTGTACACAAGGGAGAGAGAGAAGAGACGCGGAAGCGCGCGAGATACATGCAAATCCGATCGGATGTGTATACCCCCTTAGTGCGCGCATTGAACTCTCCAAGAGCGGCAAAGGGCTGCGCATGTGTGCGGAATATCGTGCTCCCGGGAGGACAATGGATCGTTCTTCTCGTAGAATTGCTGAGAATCTGGAAGATGCCGCTGGACGTATGGTATAGAATTAATCCTGACTCTTTTTCGAAAAAATTTTCCAGCCGATAGATCCTTTGTCAATGATTTTCAGAGGCTGTGATGACGCGTGTAACGAATTTTTCACTCTTTCATTCAAGAAAATCGCGACAATCGGAGAAAAATTACTCGCGCAAATTCCTTGTAGAGGAAGTTGTACTTCCACTTCCTGAGTCTATACTCATGGATCCAGCTGCTTCGGAGCACGACGCACCACGGCTAGTAATTAGAAAAACTCGCGATGATTTAACGCGCTGTGTACGTACACAGGTATAGATGAGAAAAAATGAAATGAAACGAAACGAAACGGTGTCGCAACGTCGAGCGTAACATTCCAGCAGAGCTATTTCGATCTGTATCGATTCGAGCAACGAGAAAATACCACGAGGGATGAGCCGTAATTGGAATTTATGAATGAAACGGACGATTTTTCAGCGGAATCGATCGCGGGGAAATACACACACAATGCGGTTAATCAACATTTTCGAGAAGCTTGCTTTTTTTTTGTCTCGTCACACGCGTTGTTATTATCGTTGAGATGATCGATCGTGCAAGGAATCTTGTTGTTCGATATTTGCGCGTATGGTCGCGCACAACTATATAGCGACGATGGGAGAAGAAGAAAAATCGTGAGAAAATCAGCGATTTAATTGAGAGGAAAATTATAAGGAGACAGCGACGATGCGTCACGAATATGCACACGAAAATGGCCATAACTCTAGCCGAGAGAAGGCTGTATATTTCGAGCGAATAAAGAGTTTTTACTGGAAATGCGATGAGGCTTAATTGCCCGGCGATTTTTTTTCAATTACAGATAATTGATTTTGACCCTTATCCGTCTAACAGGATCGACCTTCGCGTATTACACTTTTAATGCACCTCTAACGAGCAGCCAACTCACTTCACACCTATTTACGCACGTACGGTGAAGTTTTCTGCGCGGTCCCGTCGCATCAGTCGCCAAGGGCTCGATTTGTCAAAAACGGCGCAAGCTTCACCCCCGCGATCCCGGGTCAAAATTATAACGTCCAACTCCTCGGCAAGCGTTTCTCACACACACACACACACATACAGAGAAAGAGAGACGGACAAGAGCGTATACACGTATACAATACACAGAGGCACATCTTCCTCCCCCTCCCACAGCGTAGAGGCGGACACACGCCAATTGGAGAAGCGCGTCCGAAGAAGCAGCAGCAGCAGCAGCCGGTAAGTATCAGTACACCGCGAAGCCGAGAGAGACAGAGAGGGAGAGAGTCTTTATAAGTGGGAGCTATCCACGTCCTCGGGACTTACTCCCTCGAGAGAACCCGTGTGCGCGCGCCGGGAAAACGCCAACGCTGCTCTCTGCTCTGTTCTCTCTTTCTCTCTATCTATCTATCACTCGCAGGTCGTCCGTCGTTCATCTACTCGTATAAAGGATCTTCCTCTCCCGAGTGAGCTTGGACTTGCGGCGATGATGAGCAGCCTGCTGGAGTGACAAGTGCGTCAGCTGTCTTTTCTTCAAACCGAAAGCTTCGCTTTTCCTCGAGGGTGAGTGCACTATAATATAACAACATTTCTTACTTCGCCATCAGCGGGACCGTTTTACTCTCGGCTGTGTCCGAAAGAGTTCTTAATCGACGTGTCGGATAAGCCAGTTCTGATGCATCTTAATGCAGATCTCGAAAGAGAGAGAGAAAGAGCCCCGAAATCCGCGATGGAATCCCGCTCGGGCGCGCGGAAGCACTTACTTACTTACTTACCGCGCTGTGTCAATGTTTGAATCGCGCGCCACTTTGAGAGCGGTGAAAAAAAAATTCTCACGTTATTTTAGAACGCCGTGCCGCTAAACAGCCCATTTGCCGGATATAATTGCGCTCTTGATCTCTACGTTTATTTACATTTGGAGCCGTGTCGCCGAGCGAGTTTTGCTAGTTGTATCAGATGCGCAAGTGGACTAACTGTATAGACTCAATTTGGGCACACCGCTGCGTAGCTGTGAATTCCTCACATTTTTTTTTTTGGCACTTGACTTACAACTGTTAGTGTGCTCATTCTAATAAGTATTTACTTTTTTGGTTCGACTGTTTTCGATTACGTAATCGCGCTGCGCGATCTTAATCATCGATTTTTTATTTATTTATACACTTTTGCAATCGAGCGTTTGATCATCAAAAATTGGAGTCAGATTAGATTTTTATCAAAAAAGAAATAAACACCACGAATCTCATAATCTATTACGTCCTGTTTTTATACAAATAATATGCAACAGGTGACGGAAATATCCCCAGATAACACAATGCGACGCAAGCATAATCGAAGCGTCGCAGCATCAACGTATAAATAGACATCTCAATTTCACTTCCTCCTGCACACGTACAAAGCCTGCGTAATTCAAAACATCACCTACGCGCCGACCACATAATCGGCCGCTATAACGCGCGAAATTCAAAATCAAAAAGCGCACGGTCGTAATGGCCTGATCATAAATTCATAAAAAAAATTTCTCGCCGATGACTGTGCGCGCATCTCGCCCTTGAAAAATCATACCAGACTGCAATCGATCGATTCAAGGAACACGTATACGCGAGTACACATGTGTGGTATATAGATGTGTGTACACACTGTACGTACAACTAGTCCGACATACGTAAATCGCGACGTATACGTGACGACGCAAAGGCAACACGAAATTTCCGCGCGCACTGCCTCATTCGCATTCTCCGAGCGAACGATCGCTGAGGATGGATCGCCGCTCGCGTGTGTTCTATGGCCCACTGTACGCGCTCTGCTTTTTTTTTTCCCGGTTTGCGCGGTATGCGCTCTGTATTGCGGGCTTTTTCATCGAGTATAGCGGGTGTTTGTAAATCATTGCATTAGTGTCGTGGGATTCACTTTTTAAAGGGGTCGAGAGGAACAAATTTAAAACTTTATATACAGTTGAAGAGAGATATTTTTGGTACATTTGAAAAATTACGCGATCCATCAGTCTCCGCGTAAAATTCTCCTAATTACCAGAAGAAAAATCACGACGAAGCGAATTTGTCAGCCAAACGAGTTTCGCTTGAGCTTTTTCTGTAATCCGGCTTACGCTCCCATATACGCGCACGTCCGCAGAAAAGATGTTTTCCCATGAGGCTAACACAACATCCTTGCACGAGCGCGTTTACGAGCTTACGTGCGGACTCCTCGATTGACTATTTAAATTTCAATTTGACGCGCGTATATACTTTTCGGGCCGCGATCGAATTCCCGCCAGATTAATCAGCGCTTTTGTTCGACAACCGATTTGGACGCAACGATGAGTATAATACACGCTTCGGGAAAGCAAAGATTAAATTTTTCTTCATCAAGACGCACGAAACGTTGCAATTCCATCGCGTAATTATACCGAGCGGCAGCTGCGGCTCCTGTATCACGTATATACCTCGCACTCGAGCACGCGTCACCTTCCAGCCGTTAATTAACGCCGCCGAACAATCTCAAGCGTTAAAACTGTATAAACGACCGGAAAACTACTGTTGAAAAAGGAGAGCAGTGTATTGGGAATTCCGAAGAAGAATCGAGAAAAATCGCCAAACAAAAGCTGTACTATATAACATTATATATATATATATATATATATATATATATATATATATATATATATATATATATATTCCTCCGGCCATCACGACTCTGCGGCGATTGCTCCGAGTAGCTCAAAAATCCGCGCCAACTTCTATGCGCGATATGCCAGCTGCGGTCATAAACAAGGCAACAATGTGGCAGCCGCAGCCTCGTCTTTGTCTCCCCTATATACTGCAGGTTGCTGCTACTGCAGCCGGTGCAGTATGTATACATGCCGGTATCCATCGCGTTGCGGATATCTGCGCTTCTTTATCTCTCGCTGCTCCGTTCGGTTTTCCGCAACTATATGCTCCGAGAGATTGTCTTTTTACCTCCCGGTGTTTGAGATTTTTTCCCATCGCGCTTTTGTTTTCGGGCTGTCTCCAAGGAAACTGTACCAAAATGAAGACGCGCGCATGTAACAAAGCAATTATTATAATCAGGTGAATTTTCGAGGCGTCATGCTCCCTTGCAAAATTAAAATTATAAACGTAAGGCAAAAAGAATCCGAAAAAGCTCGCTCAACACCTCGCCCCGTAGAGTCACGCGCCTTCGGCGCTCTTGTATATGCGCATAGGCTACTTACGGGCGAGTTATCTCCTGCCGTAGTGTATATACAGTATATATATACGTACACAGCCTCGAGTCTTCAGATAGCCGCTTACACGGACTACAGCGCTTTAACGAGCTGCGAGTGCCTATCGGGATCGAAGCCGAGACGAGCTTCCTTCCTTCCTTCCTTCCCGTCTTTTTGCTCCTCACTTGTGTATGTGTGACACTTCTGCTCCGCTTGATTAATGAGTTCGCGGTTGTCCTGGTATCGCGTTTTCAATTGCAATGAAATACAATCCCGGAGAGAGGTATTCGAATGCGGCTTTTTTTAATTGAGAATACGATTGTCTTTTTTTTTTTTTTTTGTGATCGATGAAACTGGCGTAAGGCTGATCCTATTATCGGCGGAAAAATGAGAGCGTTAAAATTATTTTCATACTTCATGCGCGACCTCCTCAGCATTTTTATATAAACNAATGTGGCAGCCGCAGCCTCGTCTTTGTCTCCCCTATATACTGCAGGTTGCTGCTACTGCAGCCGGTGCAGTATGTATACATGCCGGTATCCATCGCGTTGCGGATATCTGCGCTTCTTTATCTCTCGCTGCTCCGTTCGGTTTTCCGCAACTATATGCTCCGAGAGATTGTCTTTTTACCTCCCGGTGTTTGAGATTTTTTCCCATCGCGCTTTTGTTTTCGGGCTGTCTCCAAGGAAACTGTACCAAAATGAAGACGCGCGCATGTAACAAAGCAATTATTATAATCAGGTGAATTTTCGAGGCGTCATGCTCCCTTGCAAAATTAAAATTATAAACGTAAGGCAAAAAGAATCCGAAAAAGCTCGCTCAACACCTCGCCCCGTAGAGTCACGCGCCTTCGGCGCTCTTGTATATGCGCATAGGCTACTTACGGGCGAGTTATCTCCTGCCGTAGTGTATATACAGTATATATATACGTACACAGCCTCGAGTCTTCAGATAGCCGCTTACACGGACTACAGCGCTTTAACGAGCTGCGAGTGCCTATCGGGATCGAAGCCGAGACGAGCTTCCTTCCTTCCTTCCTTCCCGTCTTTTTGCTCCTCACTTGTGTATGTGTGACACTTCTGCTCCGCTTGATTAATGAGTTCGCGGTTGTCCTGGTATCGCGTTTTCAATTGCAATGAAATACAATCCCGGAGAGAGGTATTCGAATGCGGCTTTTTTTAATTGAGAATACGATTGTCTTTTTTTTTTTTTTTTGTGATCGATGAAACTGGCGTAAGGCTGATCCTATTATCGGCGGAAAAATGAGAGCGTTAAAATTATTTTCATACTTCATGCGCGACCTCCTCAGCATTTTTATATAAACTCTTCTCGCCGCAGCACAGATCTCCGAGAGTCGCGCGTTTTATTATCCCCGGGTAATTAGTTGAATTAAACGCTATACACCGCGAGAGCAGACTCCCGAGACGACCTCGAGCTGTCGCCTACATATATATATATATATATATATATATATATATATATATATATATTTCTCTAATTGCGCGCGATGTATATACGTTACAGGAGCGCAATAAAATGTCAGAGTCATATCAAAAACTAATTGCTCTCGATCGAGCAATGTCCAATGTCGCGAATCAGTGCCCGAATAGTCGACGTACTCGAGTTCTCACGAGATTGATGAGAGTGTCACACACTCTTGTCGCATTATATAGTTTTTCCGCGAACGCGATCCTCAAATGGTATCAATTTGTTGGCGGCTACTGAGCGAGAGATCAGGCGAGACCTGTTGCAGTGATTCACGCGCGGTGTTTGTATATAACTAATTACGACATTGTCTGCGGCTGTGATGGATGTTTGCAATTTTTTTTTTTCTGTTGGACGTACGTTTTCGTTTTTGAACATTTCAAATCCGAGACCGACACCCCTCTGCCGACGATGTCACCGCACGAGTGACTAACCCGATCCTCGAAGCGCGGCGCGAAGCCGATCAATGACAAGAATCTCCATATACTCGTATAACGCGGTTATAGAGAGAAATGCATGTTTTTCTTCTCGAACGCGCAAAATTACTCACGTGCTTTATACTACAAGAGCGTAATAACCGGCGGCTCGAGTTACTAAAAAGCATCGGCGAAGGACGTCGCTATCCACGTTTCCATTTCTCCTATCGCTGCTCATCAATCTCAAGCGCAGTCGAGATTCTTACGGTAATAGTCTCCCTCCCCTCACATCCATCCGAGTATATTTATAAATAAATACGCGTGCCGTGTGTCATAAACGCGCCGTTTCCCTTTTTTCTCCAAGCGTCGTCTCATTCAAAGGGAAAATTGTTGGTCGATGAGGCTCGGGTGAGTAACGATGAAAAATTGCTCGGCATAGGAGAAGATTCTGAGGACTGATTATTATTAAAAGCGCGCGCGCGGGAGATGTTTCCTTCGCTCGTAAAAAAAAAGGAGACGCACAGCCGCTTAATTGCCCGATGCGGTGCGGATGACGATGATTATGATGATCGCGGCGTCATCGTCTCTTTGTTCGATATTGATTAAATGTGATCGTTTAATTACTCACGTGGCTAGATTTTAATAATTGTTTGCTTACGGGGTGCGCGTTGTCGTATTTTTACTATCGGCGATAATGCAACTGACTATTACGCGATTATCATAATACAAGCGCGTCGATCTAAACAAACGATTATGTTTACATCAACGCCGCATTGTCTGCTAAAGTGAATATCATGCAAATCGCAGTCGATCAGACACTTTTTTCCAGAAAACGCGGGAAATTTGAATTTCAAATCGGCATCCCCTGTAGGTATATACATTTCCAACTAAACATGTAAGGTGGCGCATCGGGTTGCAGTCTCCACGACAGGAACCCACTGCCAATAACCAAAGAAGAAGAAGAAGAAGTATATACATTTCCGAAGTCTTGCGGCGTTACGTAATAAATAACCTATCGGCGTCCAATAAAGTCCTCGTGTCGAGCGAACAAAGGACTCTCTCTCTCTCTTTCGGCTTTTGCAAGAGTTCACTAATGGACGTAACTCAGTGAGGACGCGCGGAACCATCGCGGAGTATATATCCAACGCCACGATTTCCATAAATTACTCGCAGCGGTCAAAGTGGAGCGACGTCCCTGATGCGCGTACCGCGTAAGAGAATAACTATGCCATCGACGAGAATAAAACAATCGCGCGCGCGCTGCGAGCAATTTGCCGGCTTTTCCATTTTAGTGCCTCGTATACGTCCGAGGAATAAGAATGCCAGATTGACGGATGATCTTACATACGTTTGATTCTCGAAAATTGAGTCGTTGAAAAAACTCCCCAAAGACTAATGGCGTCAATATAACCGGCGTATAAATCAGTTTCGATTTTTCCAGCGGTACAAGTGAATATAATGGCATAGCTCGCTATGCGTCTGGCAAACGTTTGTCATCATCATCACTCGTTCGGATATCCCGTGTTTAACAAATTGATTACCAACCGTCGTAGTGGAATCAAACGGCGCCGGAGATCGGAAAATAAGATGTAACAGGCAGCGGGGGGATCCCCCCCCCCCCCTTTGAGATAGATTGTCCCGCGGTGAAAGAGGAACGCGTCGATGATAAATGTACAAAATGAGCGCGTGCTGCTGCTGTGTACTAGTAAATAAGACAGCACGACGACGGGCTTCGCTAACCTGTTATATCAAACAGTTTTTCTGATTAATTCATGCGCGAGACGCGACGACGCGAAAAAGGACGAGTCGCACATATCTCGCAACTCACTCTCGCGCTCGTTTCACCAACGGATGATACAGAGAGAGAGAGAGAGAGAGAGAGAGAGAGAGAGAGAGAGAGAGAGAGCACGGAAAAAGAAAGTAAAATCCACAAATCGGTAAGGAAAAGCCTTAACGCACTCGACTCGCGTCTCCCGCGGGGAACGAGCTCGGTAAGTAAACGACAAACAAGCTCTTCGGAATCGCAAGAAAATAAACTCAATTACCTCGCGGGGAGAGACTCGCCGCTACGCGAAACAAGACGTTCTCGCTATATCCCCATGCTCCTGAGACTCACAGATTAGCCTTAGCTATTCGCTTGCGGTATACGACTCGTCTCTTTTTCTTTCGGTTATTACGGTGCGCGCCGTGTATACAAGTAGACGCGCACAGTGCACAAGTGCAGCCTTGCCGTTGAAAGTTGCAAGGCCGTTTCTTCCCCTCTTCCTCCTCTTCTTCCATATTCTACCTGCTTCGATCTTTCTCACTCTCTCCCTTGGCTGCTCCGGCGTCTCCCGGCTGATGCTCATTTTACTGTGGTCTATACCGGATAACTCTTTAGGAGCGTCTGCCGGAGAATCGCTTCCTTTTTTGCGTGTCTATCCCCTCGAGCTTTTTTTGGCGAGAGATTGACTGCGTTGAGAATTGAAATTTAACGTTTTGAATTCCGCGATAGGAGCGCGTGCGTGAGTGCATCTATTTTCAGATCGAGCAGTATCATTGTCGATATTTTTCCTTTTTTTACATAAGAGAAGTCACTCATGGGATTAGCTTTCTGTTTTCAATCAGCTATAATGCAGCGAGCTTGAATAAATTTGCACACTAATGGTCGTCTGATTACCGGGGGCTGATTATTTTTTACCTCGTGTCTTCGATGCGTTTCTGACCTGCATACGCGAAATCCCCGTGTGCACGTAAGTACCTCATCGTACATCGTCCCTGACCTCAACTGACTAAGTGTAGTGCATAAGTGATAAATAAAAAAAATCCGCCGTCGTCGAGAGGTGGACGGGCGCGAATTTCAAAAGTAAACAATAAGCAAGAAATCGACCATCTCATCTCGCGGCAATCGCGCTACATCGCGGCGTCGGCAGGAAAAAACGCGAGTAATAGCTCTCGACGCTGAAAAAAAATCAGCCATGTAATACAGCTAATTATGACAAAGCTGATATTTTGATAAGAGCACCGCAGGGGGTCGATCGCCGAACGGGCGAGAAATTTTTACGATTATTCGCCGAACGGAAATGAACGTGCGCGCGTACGATCGAGTCCTTGTGCTGTACCGAGATATACTCGCGCGTACATGAACGTTTCCACGATGAGAAGAGTTGCGATCTCTTGCCGATTTCTCGCCGATTCTCGAACGATCGTTTCCGAAGAAAAAACGTTTCGAAGTCTAACCGATTTCCAACCGATCTCGCGCCGAAGATCGTTAAAAATAGCGCCTGTAACTCGGCGATCGGCAAAAATAATCAGCCGGCACGGAAAGCCCCGTGACTCGCGAAGAGCGAACGGCAAATAACGAGCACGGCGCGGCGTAATTGATCCGTCGCGCGCAGCTGATCGGTTCGCTGCGTGGCCGATCTCCTGCAGCGGCGGCGGGACCTTCGCGTGCGCCGTCCTCTCATGATCGGCACGCATTGTGTCGTGTCTCGTGCCCGTGGAATTGGAAACGGGATATACGAGTCGCACGTGTGCGAGCGACGCTTTCTTATTACGCGCCCGTTGCGTAATGGGACGAGGCCGGCCCTTTTCGCGCACGGGACGCACACGTATGCGAGTACGTCCGATGAGTGTTGGCTTTTGGTTGTGATGTAAATCAACCGGTACGTGGGCTTGGCTCGACTCGTTTTGTGATGGTGTAGTCCTTTTTTTTAGGTCGGAGGTATGTTTGCTCTCGAGTTTGAGGAATATTGAATGACTAATGCGTACGATGAATTTTGGTTTTGACGAGGTGTCGGGAATGTCGCGCGCGGGTCGTCCTACCGTTGCGCGACCTTTTCTACTTACAGCGATTTTTCAGCTCCGACCGGCATCATCGCCGTGAAAGAGCCTCGTAAAACTGAATATCCCGATCATGGGCAACTATGATGCGAGAATGAAGACGTGCGCGCGTGTATAATATCTGCCTGTATCGCGTGGAGATCGAAAACATTACAGCAACTCCTGACATCATCGATCAGCTAGCCTGACAGATTATCTTCACGCTACTTATTCCACTCGTCATCTCCGCGTATCTAAACACACAAGCATACAGTATACGTGTACATCACGCGAAGCAAAGCGAGTGTACCGCAATATCGGCAAAAAATCCATGATAAGTCAAAAGAAGCCCGGGTGTATATACACACATACGTCGGGAGTCATTAGCAGCGAGCGCGAGAAAAAAAATCGGTACATCTCTCCGATCGAGTTTTTGCGAGTCGGCTCGTCGATAAATAATTCATCCGTCGCGATCCATAGAAACTCCCCGGCACACGAGAAGACTAGAGCCGCAGTTCCCAGCAGCAGCGGCAGCAACATCACAGCCGGTCGACGAACCCGCGGCTCAAGGGCGCGAGTGGAGCCGCGCGCGGTGACGCTTCCTCAAAAAGGCAATTGCCGGATACTTATCGCATCGTGCGTCGAAGCTAGTGTGTGTCTGTTCGTTTTTGCTTTTTAATCGCTTTTCTCTCTCCTCGCGCGCTGATTGCCTGGATTGACGGGAAGATTGACTTTTTCTTCTTCTGCGAGCGAGAGCAAGTGAGGTTATGTTTGCCCGGAAGATTGATGGTTGTTTCGAGAGGTTATTTGTAAAAAGTCGAAGAGTAAAAGAGAAGAGAGCACATCTCGCGAATTCTAATTGAAAAAAAAAGGAGATGGATAGAAGACCTGCCGCACAAACGTGTGTCATTGAAATCGAGCGCGTGACGCGTCTACACATAAAATGAGACGTGACGGCGTTACGAAGAAGCCTAATTACTTTCTCGGGATAAGCGAGTGAGAAGCGCGCTATTACATAAAGGGGAATACACGGCGAAGCGGATCGAAAAACTGAGGGAAAAATGGCGCGCGCGACACATTCCTTCTTGGAAAACCACTCGGAGAGAGAGAGAGAGAAAGAGACAAAGAGCGGCCTTCGGTTTCTTCTTCGCATTTTCACGAGTCGACGATAAGGAAAGCGCGGACGACGAGAAGGGTCGAAAGAAACGAAAGATGCCGAGCGTATTTCCATCAGCCAGTGGGCCGTGTAAGAAGCTGTTGACACGTGTTCGTCGCGTATGGGAACCGATTTGTCCGCACTCGTCGCGGCGACTTAACCTCAAACTTAACCTTGATGCCACACGATTCTGGTGGAATTCCAGGAGATTTTAGAATTAATTACACCAGCATACGGGCATTTCCTGCCGATCGCTATCTATTATTGGCCCGTGTATGCAATCATCCCCACAATTTATCTCCCTGGGGAGCTGATTATAATTACCGATCTATATATAGGTATAACCGATTTTTTCGACAAGTGTACTAAACGGAAAGCGCGCGCGGCTAATTAATAGTCCATAGCGGAAGGACATGACCATTCAATTTAAGGACTCGATCTCGTGTAAGCCAGTGAGTAGATATAGTGTAAAAATCGGTAAATATCGCTTCCAGAAAACTCGAGCATCAGGTGTGCGCGGCAATCCAATCTCGCTTGGCGCAAAAAACATCGACAGCGATATAAGACGTGAATTACGATATTGAGCTGGTGTGTACGAGACGCGTGTTTTCCGAGCGAAATTTATGACGAAGACGTCTTGGGGGGAGCTGGAAAAAGACCATGTGTGCGCGTAATAACAGGTTATTAGAGGGAGAAGGTGAGCGCGATTTATTTATATAAAAGGCTGTCTTCGCCGTATAGTCGAGCTTCTTCTCCTGATCGACCCTGACTGCAAAGTCTATAATCGTCCTCCTTTTTTCGGCGATGCGCGATCCAGTTTTGTTTTTTCGAATAAGCTGTATTAAAGATGAGACGGAAAATGTTGTGATCGTAGAGATGAATGTAGTGCTGAGCTTGATTCATTTACTTTTCAGGCTTATTCTCGAAGTAATGAACACGTGTTTTAAATTCATTTTTCCGAGAAAATTAATTACGAAATTCAACGCCATTTGCTATCGCTCGCAATAATAGATGATAGTACATTTATCAAATGCAGCCGCGATCGATTATTATTTCAATACAGCTTTTAATCCTCGCATAACACCGTGTACAGGAGCTTCTTCGACAAGCAACACTTGCGATATCGAGAGGTATTACCGCTTTTTTTCTATCGAAGACACGCCTATACGTGCATTAATCCGCGGCCGTATCCTCGGCCCAAGCGAATACCGGCACATAAATCCAGAAATAACTCAAAGCGCCAATCGACGTCGCGGGACAGAGGCAAAAAGAGTCGAAGCCGGGAGTCTAGTCCAGTATAAATTCTCATTCATAAAAGCGTCCGAAGACGAATGCGCCGAGAGTAAGTACATATACGCGACGATATTATCGCCACACACGGGACACATCGCCGGGGCAAAAGGAGAAGAGGCTAATCTCGCAGTACAAGACTTTCCGCGGGCTGGTTTAATAGGACTTAATTACGACCATTAAACGCCGCCGGTTACGTCTGCACACGCCTCCTCTCCTCTTTATATATAGATCCATATAATGGGCTGCAGTGGCAGATCGATGGACGTCGGGATTTCGAGTGAAAGCTTGAAAATATCACTCTCGTACATACTAGAGAGAGTAAACAAACACATCGTCCAGACAATGCGTCCGTCGGCGTCGATCGTAAAAATTAGCATATCTTTGGCTCGCGGGTACAACATTCCCGCTAACTAGCAGCATAACTCGTCCAGCGCGCGCGTGGTTACACAGTGCGCAAAAATAATTAAGTGCTAAGCGCGCCGTGGCGCATATAAGTTATTAGCGCCTGGCTCGTTATCGCGAGATGCAACGTGTAACTACCTCCAGCGCTGATTACGCCGAGTTTGCTTTATCGAGTCGGGGTTTATTTGCCGATATACACCGGTAGGGGGTTTGCGGGTGATTTTACTCTGATGACGCCTCTGATTTGTGTAATCGCAGGGTGCGTATGTTGATTCGAACATCGTGCTTTATCGCTGAAACGTGGTGATGGAGTTTGTCTAATACGATTCTAATGAACTCTGTTTCCATCAACCGGTTTCTTACCGATTTTAAAATAATTACATTTTCGTACCGATACCGATTCCCAAAACCCAAATTGAAAAATCGGATGAGTTATCTCGACAAACTCAAATGTCAGAAAGCAAGCAATACACGAAGCACACGAAAATAAACTACCGCACCGATTTCCTGCAACAAGACTCGCTGCATTTCTCGCGGCGAAATTTCGTAACGTCACATACCGATCTCGCATCGAGCGAATGGGAGAATGCACCGCGAGCCTTGGCATTGACAGTGAACCCGAAGGCCGCGGCTTATGTCACTGGCACTTTCGAATTATGCGATCGCGTTACGCGCGGCTGAGCTCACGGTAATTCGACCGAGAGTACGCTTACCTGTATGGGAGAAAGGATGCGAACTTGTATACGCGTCCTTTCTCTTTCGCCGAGAGTTAAGTGCAGCTTCTGTTAATCAATCTCGTATCGTATGTTCGAGAAACAACCGCCGATTTTTCCTTGGAATAAAATTTTGAAGGAATTGACATTCGTTATACCAACACGTGTCGGTAGTAAAAAAGTCACAAGCAACATCGAAGACGTGCATCACATACACACGCGTGTTACGTTCCTCGATCGGCGGCAGCGGCGAGCTGCTATCGGTTTTTTTTTTACAGAATAAAAGCGCGTAATTAAGCACGAGTCACGTTTAGCCGCTCAATCGCTACATACTCGGCATAGCAACCGAGAATAGCTCCTTGCTAATCCTGCTGTAGCTATATACACATATAAGTACACGCTCTCGGACGTAACGCGCGAGTCCGCGGTGGAATGAAAAAATCGGATAGACTCTCTGGCGATTTCTTCTTCCCACTGGCAGTAGACAAAACAGCTCGGATTAATCTGCACTGGCGCGCTAACGAGATTAACTCGCGGCGAGGTTCCTTATCTCGAGCCTACATGCGCGCTTACGTGAAACGGCAGCGCATCCTGCGCGATAAATCTGCGGACGCGAATAATTTTCGCCACCTGTGCGCGAGCGCGGATACACCGTAACGTTTTCTCTTTTTTTCTTTCGCGGCATTGACAAATAGCCAGCTATTTATCATACCGATAATGCGTCCGCGAACCGGTTGAATCTCTGCAAGTCGATAATAGGTCCCCTCGCGCACACGCGCGGGAATTTCAAATCTAAATAACGCAAATATTTTCCGTAATACGATTCATAGAACTGTAAAAGGCTGTCGTCGCAGCTGCCTGCAATTAGCGCACCTGCGATGACGCTTGGAAATGCGGCCTGTACACCTGTATTACACAGGCTTAAGAGGGAATATATCTGTCTCCTGCAAATTGAGAATCGTATGTAATCGTATGTAACTCAGTGACGCAGCGCGAGGATATAGCTCGATAGGAATTTCCGTCAGAGAGATCGGATACCGATTTTACTCAGTGCATATACGTCGTCGTTGTCGTCGTTGGCGTTTATTACACGCGTAACTCGATTTTTCGAAATTTTAACGAAGGTCGCCAGTCGTTTGAAAAAAAAAAAAAAAAAAAACGAAAAGGCGAATACCGGCGTCACGTGATATGCAAAAAGCGCGAGTACGCGCGCGGCCGAACATGTTAATGGTGTGCCTCGCGGACTCGCGATCGGTTGCCGATAGGCAACTGTGTGTAAGTGTGTGTGTACGTGTGGGTATAGGGATAGAAACGAGGAAGTGGCGCATCAGCCAGGCGCGATGTATGTATAAATTCCCCATTGTATGGCAGACTGTACGCAGCTCGCGGATACTCATCTGGACTGTCAACCATTCAGCTGATTTACTCTCGTCCTCGAGAGTATTTCGCCGCGCGCGAGAGGACTCGCTCGTAAAGCCACCTGCAAGATCGCGCAATAAAATCGTATCGAGCGTGATTTCCCGATAAATTAAACTCTTCGTATTTCTCCGTCGCAGATCTCGTCACAACACGACGTTCGAACCCAGCCCTAATTAAGGCCGCTTTCAATCACGATCCACCGCGGCAAATTAAATCAAAGCTCGCCTTCCTCACCCGCGATCCGATCAACATAATAAACTCGCCGTCGTAATATAAGTGTCCGTACCCACACACACACACTGTGTATATACTGTATAGACTCTCTGCAGTGCGCCGGACAGCGCGAACCTCTCTAATGGTCAATAACGTTTGCGCCGCAGTTCGCTCATGCATGATGCATCGACGTGTCTTCTAACGAAGCTCCGCTGTCTCGGCCGAAAAAACACCGTAAGGCAGATAGGATCGAGACTCTCGAGAGTTGGACGCGCGCCAACCAGCCAGACCGTATACACTTATACAGCCTCGCGCTCGCGATATGTATCGAGAAAAGAGCGTATGGTAGAGCGCGATCTTCCATTAGCGAGCACCGCGGAATTCGCGATTCCGCCCCCGTAAATGGGCCGGCGCCGTTGCGCCGATTAAATTCGAATGCGATGCAAGCGTGATGCCCGCGAGAGCTGGCTCCCTTTTTTTCTCTCTTCCTCGTGTACACTCGAGAGATTCTGCTCGGAGGCTCAGTACGCCGATCGGAGGGGATCGATATCGAGGGTCCGTGTCACGTGTGAGGCGTTACGCGCTGTTTTTGAAGAGGGTTGCGCACGTTGCATCACTGCTTGCCATCGCGCGAGTAGGATTAAAAATGAGCTTTTTAAATGAGATATCTCATGTGTATACGCTTATCGGTCACTGATATGTGTGAATTATATACCTCTGTATAATTGCGCGTTTAATAACGCCGCGGATTAAGACCTCCTCACAACAATGTTGTAATCGCAGGCTTGTCAAAGCGAGGGATTAAGCCTGCTCGAAATTGCAGGTTATTAAAGTGCCATTACGCGGGCAGTTGATTTTTGTCTTATTTGCGCCGCAGAACGATCGTTTAGTCTTGCGAGCTGCCTCATTATCTCGTGTGAAATATAATAACCATCCACTTTGCCTTGTTTTTCAGGAGTGACAAGCCAACACGATGCTCAAATCTTTGCACCTGCTGTGCGTCCTCGGGACCGTAACTCTCTTCCGGCCAGTCCAGAGCGGTAAGTCGAACAAAAGAAGAAAGATTCAAATTTCCCGCCAAAACTTACACGCGCAACGCGTATCAATCAAAACTCAGTCTCACGGCGCGCTAATGAAATCACTCAATTTATAAGCCGCTCAAATTGACGTAATTAAAAGCCGGCAGCGTTGCGCGTCTAAAATTATCGCCAGCTCGAGCGGGAAAAAGAAAAACAGCCGCGTCGGAAGAAAAGGCGCGGGGTGCGCCGTGTACGCGTCCCGACCAATTACGGCAGGCGGTAGCGCGCCAACGAGGTATTCGCGCTCTTGTCGTCAAACTGGTTTTCCGCGGGCGTCCTTTTGCACTATCCCTCTCGGCAGCACATGGGAGGCGTATCAGAGAGAAGAAGGAGGAAAAAAAAGCAGAGGAGAGTGTCGGGGAACTGACCTACGATTATACGAGTGCCAGTGGCTCTTCTTCTTCTTCTTCTTCTCCTTGTTCTCCTTTTGCACCACTGCTACCCTACTGTGTGTCCGTTTTCTTGAAATTTGTTGTTGTCTGGCTTCTTTTGCGCGCGAGTTTCTGCTCGTTACCTCTGGGCAGCTTCGTTTAATTCGTTGGAACGTGATTAACTGCCGGGGTTTTCTTTTGCGGCTACTTTGACGTCAGCGAAAATTGAATGTTCGGCTAAAATGGAATTGTGACCGATTCGCGGAATGTTTATTTCAATTTCGCCCACAAGAGCGATAAATTGTAGTTATAATTGAGACAGCATAAGCCAATCTGCGCCGGTATACGCATTAGATAATCCGCCGTATGTTATGCAAAGCGTCTAGTCAATTTACCGCGCGTAGATAATCAATTTTGCATAGCGCTCGTCGCTTGGAATAATATATTGTATATGCGTTGCCTGCACGATTACGATGGGTTTCAATTTTTTTTTTTTTTTATATCTCCCGCTGCATAAAATAATCTTTCACTTTCCTCGTACAAGCGTAAAAAACAAATATAATGGAGAAACTGACGTTGCTTGCGCGTCGGATACTATATTGGCGCATAAAAACCTCGATAAATGACTCATAACTTCGAGAGAACAACGTCTTCGCGTGGAATTGAGTGAAATCTCCGATCAATATGTCAGAACTGAGAGAAACTTGTTTCAGGAGGATTCTACAACGACTACGACAACGAGGTCTACGATTACTACAGGCAGGAGAGCAGCAACCAGGACAACGTACAGCAACCGGCTGGTGGAGTTAACTATGATTGCAAAGAGGAAGGATTCCACGAGGATCCAAACGACTGTCGCATCTTCTACCGCTGTGTCGATTGGGGCAACGGGAGCCCGCTGACGCCTTTCAAGTTCGAGTGCGGTGAAGGTACCGTGTTCTCCACGTCCAAGGGCAACGTCTGCGTTCACCCCAACAGCAGCGGCAGACCCGAGTGCTGCGAGCCCGGCAACGATATCGACTCCAACGAGCCCGGCGCCGGAGGCGACGGCTGGGATCAGCAACCCCAGCGTCCGGAGAAGCCCAGCTATCCCCCGCAGCAGACCCAGAAACCTAGCTACCCCTCGCAGCAAACACAAAAACCCACTTATCCGACTCAGCAAACCCAGAGGCCTAGCTATCCCACTCAGCAGCCTGGTTATCCACCGCAGCAGACGCAGAGGCCCAGCTATCCCTCGGAGCAGACGCAGAGGCCGACCTACCCCACTCAGCAGACACAGAGGCCCACTTATCCAACTCAACAGACGCAGAGGCCCTCCTATCCGACTCAGCAGCCGGGTTACCCTTCGCAACAGACGCAAAGGCCTCAACAGCCCACCTATCCCTCTCAGCAGACCCAGAGACCCGAGCAGCCAAGCACTCCGTCTCACCCACAGAAACCCGAGAAGCCTAGCACGGGATGCGGCCAGGGTGGTGAGTCTGGGGGATCTTGTGGATCATCTCCCGGATGTTCGGAGGAAGGATTCTTCGCCAACCCAGAGGACTGCCACAAGTTCTACCGGTGCGTCGACGAGGACGGCCGACTCCAGAGGCATGACTTCACTTGCGGCAGCGGCACGGCTTGGGATCAGGGCCTGCAGACGTGCAACCACGAGCACGAGGTGCCAAGTTGCGGAGGTGGTGGATCGGGATCAGGTCAGGGAACCACCTCTACACCCTGGACCACGCAGTCCGGTCAGCAGACTTCGAGGCAGCCAGGATCCGGTGGATCCCAAACCCAAAGACCGACACAACCACCATACATCCCTCCCTCAACCAAACAGACCTATCCTCCGCCGAGTCAAGGTACTCAGAGTCCAACGCAGAGACCCTATCCGACTCAGCCAACGACCCAGACCTCTCAAAGCACCAAAGGACCAGAGTACATCCCACCTCAAAGGCCTTCGACGAACGGACCACCTTCTGGAGGTGATGGCGTTGTCACTCAAGCACCTGGCGGTGGTGGCGTAACTCAAGCTCCTGGCGGTGGTGGCGCGACTCAAGCTCCTGGCACGGGCGGTGAAACTCAAGCACCAGGCACCGGTGGAAAGCCCTGCCCTCCCACGGGTTCTGCGAGTGATTGTAGCGGAGAGGGATTTTTCCCTAATCCTGAAGATTGTCACAAATTTTATCGATGCGTCAACGAGGACGGTAAGTTCCGCAAATATGATTTCGAATGCGGAACCGGCACCGCCTGGGATCAGCAGCTGCAGACTTGCAACTATGAGGAAGCTGTCGGGTGTGGATCTGGTGGTAGTCCTGGAGGCCAGCAGCCTGGAGGGCAGCAGCCTGGAGGCCAGGAACCAGGCGGTCAAGAACCCGACACTGGTAGCAGTCCCGGAGGACAACAACCTGGTTCAGGAACTGGACCAGGAGGCGAACAACCGGGTGCTACGCCTAGCACTACTACTACCGTATCTAGTCAGCCTACGGGAACCACTCCGACGTTTACAACTCAGTCTCCTCAGACCACTCCCCAAGTAACTCAACCAGCTACTGAAGCCACCAAACAGCCCGAAGCACCGAGCACATCTGCACCAACGCAACCAACAACTCAACAGCAACAAACGACGCAGCAGCCGACCCAGCAACCGTCGACGCAAGGACCACCTACACAGTCGACACCGCAGCAGCCCCCGCAGTCGACCTCTAGTCCGGACACTGGTGGCTCTAGACCGCAGCAACCAGGTGGTAGCGGTGCTTGCCAGAGCGAAGGTTTCTTTGCCAATCCAAATGATTGCCGTAAGTTCTACAGGTGCGTCAGCAACCCACCAAGCTTTATCAAATACGACTTTGACTGTGGCCCCGGAACCGCTTGGGATCAGTCTCTCCTGACCTGCAACTACATCCACCTGGTTGCCTCGTGTAACGAGATCGAACCCAACCAACCACCGACTGATGGATCCGGGTCTACTCCAGGACCATCCGGAGCATCGTCGACCCAGTCTCCCGCTGGAACTCAACCACCGCCTGAGGAAAACAAGACCGAACCATCGAAACCTACCCAAATGACAACTACCAGTGGAGAATCCAGCTCGGAAGGCTCGTCGACGACCGCGACATCCACGGAGGGCTCCTCTTCTCCATCGAGCAGTACGGAAGGTAGCTCCGAGGGTTCGAAACCAGACTGCAACCCGCCGAAAAAGAACACCACGATAGTTTGCAATACACCGGGCTTCTATCCTAACCCGAGCCAATGCGACAAGTTCTATCGGTGCGTGGACAACGGCAATGGCTTCAACGTTTACCACTTCAACTGCCCGCCGGGCACGATCTTCGATCCGAGCATCAACGTCTGCAACTACCCTGAGTCTGTGTACCCGGCCAGAGACTGTGATAACGCGGGAGACTCTCAAGGTGGCGCTCCATCTCAGCCGCCTGCTTCATCGACTACTCAAGCGTCTACAAGCTCGGAGGGCACGACAGCTGCGCCCACCGCCACGACGCCATCTACAGAGGGCACTACTGGAACTAGCTCAGAGGGAACAACCGAAACCCCCGGACAGGAGTCGACGACACCTGGAAGCACCGAAGCCACCACCACCACCAGCTCCGAGGCTACGACGACGAGCTCCGAGGCCACGACGATAAGCTCAGAGGGTACGACCACCAGCCCCGAAGCGACCACTACGCCTGCAGGAACTGAAGCCACCACGACCTCTTCTGAGACCGAGCCCACAACGACGGCCTCCTCGACTTCTATGGAAACCACAACCGCTGCGGGAACAGAGGCTACTACCACACCGCCAGAGAGCACGTCCCCGGAAGAACAACAGTCGACCCCCAGCACGATGCCTCAGGAGACGACGACGGAGCCGTCCCAGGAATCCACAACCCCGGCCGAGTCCAGCGAGAAACCGCCTTCGGTCGACAACTGCCCAACCTTGGCCAACTTGACTGACGAGCAGATCGTCCTGGTCTGTCCCACTGGATTCAAGAGACATCCGAAACTGTGCAACCTGTTCTACCAGTGCACCACCTCCGGCATGGAGGTCAAGATCCTGATCCTCCAGTGTCCCGAGGGCACCATTTTCGACGAGAAGGACAACAAGTGTCTCGCCGAGAGCGAGAGCAGCATGCCCTGCACCGGCTCTATCGCGGGAAAGAGAACGCAAAGAAGAGCCGTCAATGATTCTCCAGCTTTGGTGAGTAATTACCCTCATACTCGAAGTAAAAAGTTAGAATCACAATATAATGAGCGCAACAATTAATTCTAAATCAAAATTTCAACGGGTTACAGGTCGAGGTCTCGACGAAGCCGCTGTGTCCTGAGGAGGGTCACTTCCCGTACCGAGACGGCTGCAGCAATGTCTTCTACAAGTGCAAGAGGGACTCGCGCTACGCCCTTCAGGGCTACCTGTACAAGTGCCCGAAGGACTTCGTGTACTGGTCTGTGTCGAGACGCTGCGAACGGGCCTCGAGACTACCCATGTGCACGAGCATGTCCAATGAAACCGAAAACGAGAACGAGGCCTGGGAAAACCGATGGGAGATACCGGTCGAGGACCGCAACGTTTCCGCCAGGTCGATACTCTTCGACTGATCAAGCCAGGACCGAGCTGTGTTCAGAAACGAGGTGCAGTAGCCATTTTCGTGTATAGGATGTCGAGTTTTTTTTTTTTTTTAAGAAGTACGAAGGAGTTTTTTTTACAGAAATTCAATAAAACTGCCATAGTAGTGTAGGATGAATACAACGATGGTTCATGTAACGGAAAAATGTAAAAAGTAAATGATATACTGAAGAAAATTTGAAGGGAAAGTAGGCGAGATGAGGACGTAGGTGCCAATGAGGTTTATCAATTTTAGTAAAATTACGTTAGACGTAAAGAATCTCCGTTCGATTTTCTGTTTTTCTCGTTCTTGAGGTGTAGAGCTTAGCAATCGTACGTCTGAAGAGAAGTGGAGTCGCCAAATTTGAAATAAGAAAATCGAACGCGACGTTCTCGGGGCCATGGGACAAGGGACTTAATTGCAATATTCGAGATAGCAAAAGACGTATATTAATTTACGTTGCGAAAAAAAAAAAATAGAAATATATTAGCAAAAAAAAAATCTATACAACGTCATCGCAGAATTATTTATTATTATGTCAGCGATGCTTGTACGAATGTGTATAATTACAAAAATCATAAAAAAGTATGTGTATATACAAGTATAGTTAAGTAGAAAAAAATACTTTTTTTCTGATACTTTAAGATTAAGTTGATAACAATGATTCTTGTAACTTAATTGTAACTACTGGAGTACAAACTTTTGCAATCGATCAACTTTGTACGCTCTCACTAATCACTAAAACTGTAAAACTTCTTTACGTAATAGCAGTGATCCATAGAACTTTTTCTATCAGCAAGATATCTGCTTGAAAATGTTAGCTTTTAACCCCCATAAATGCTTTAGTGCCAAGATAACACATGCCAATATGCGTTTAATGATCTAATTTAAGATAGTTGATAATTATAATATCATAAACTTGTGTCTAAACCAAATTTTGTATCTTCGAGATTTAATAAAATGAAATGATTACTTGAGATAAACATGATGATTATATAAATTCACTAACACAATAAATAAACTAACCTTCTGAAGTTTTACAAAGATCTTCTGTAAATTAGCCAAAATGATGTTGTTGACATCAGATTCGCATATTTAAACTGCACATCAAAATTGAATCAAATTCTGGAACAAAAACAGAATGTCGATACAACATAATACTTATTGACTCATAAACTTATTGACAAGACATCAATTATTAAAACATTATCAATGTTTCAGTTCATCCAATACTCCACCTAACCTCAAGGCAATGTTTGTATGTATGCATATACAACAAACTTCTCAACAAATGCCATTGTAAGTACAGGTTCAGATTATTAATAATAAATATGAAAATAGATATTTATCACGATCAAGCACTAGTAGATTCGGAAGTTGCATATAACACTTTAAAATAAGCAAGCACAGCAACAAATTTCTACACGTTTGTTTATAAAACTATACGCGGACGCGGGATGATCATCTGCTTCAGCATATATGCAACTGGACGATTTCAAGTTTGTACCGGCAAACAGAAACAACTGCAACCAGGCGACCCAAATGTAGGGTTATTTCTAGTCGTATTTTCTAGTGATATTTAAACCTGGGCAATAATTTTCTATAGGTAATTGGATAAGATTACTTTTCATGAAATAAATGCAAGTATTAATGTAGGTATATATGTATCAAGTAAAGTATACAAGAACGTTATTGTGTATAATTTTTGATAAACTTTATTATTGTATGTATGTTTCGAACTTTTAATCTTCTATTGAAATTATGTAGCAGACTGCCTGTAATTCTTGGTGCTCATGAGCTTCTTGCCACACATCGCACAGATAGCCTTCTTGTAAGCGCACGACTGGCAGTAGTGCGCGCCGGCTTGATGAATCTTCTGACGGCAAATTTTGCAAGCGCCGAATTTTGTCGAGTAAGGATTCACTCTCGATTTGCCAGCTGTCAGAGCCTTGTTCTCGCCGACTTTGCGTCCACCGCTTTCCACGGTGTTCCGTGCGCCGACTTTCCAGGGATCCGGGGTGACGACCTTGCCGAGCTTCTTTTCGCACTTGGCACAGACCATTTTGATGATTGCTGAATAATATGATATTTGCAGATAGATGCTTCGATGCTTACGCTTCGAAAGTTGCCGTAATACTGAGCTAACTGAGCTGTATTCTGTACAGTTTCGCAAAGTGCACTATGCAGGTTTCATAAGTGCTGCCCTCTAGAAGCGTCTTATTACTCTCCACCCACGCAGGATTCTTATTGGCTGACGCAGCTTTATTCGCCTTGTCGAAGGCACACTAGCGCCAAATCACCAATGCTAAATCAAATCAGGTGGCGGAAAATGGAATATACACTCGGCGGTAAGGTATTCTTGCGGAACGTTTTAAACTGAATGGCAACGTCGCATGGTTTTTGACAGTACCGGCCCATATAACCGCTGCAAATCTAAAATCGTCAAAACCGTCAAAAACCGTCAAAACCCGTCAAAAGTCGAGCAACGTTGCCATTTAGTTTAAAACGTTCAGCAAGAATACCTTACCGCCGAGTGTACATAGTTAGGATGAATTACATTGCTCTTATGGTATATTCAATTTTTCGCCACCTCATTTGATTTAGCATTGGTGATTTGGCGCTAGTGTGCCCTCGACAAGGCGAATAGTCAGCTGCAGCTGCCCCATCACCTTTTGCCTTTCTAAGTATACGTTTTTCGCAGAAATGCGTAATTTTGGAGATTGAACGTGTGCATAAATGTTTACCGACTACTCGTTGCAATAAATTCGCAGAATACTAATTATAAAAGATTAATTTCGATTGTCTACAATGCATGCTTTTTATTGTAAAAACGTATAAAAATTCATAAAGTACATGGTTATTACATTATCGACAAATTTAAATCAAAATTTAAATTGTCTCGCATAGGCAGCGATGACCGATGGGTGGCTCCACCTACTCGCAAAAAAAATCATCTCACAGTTTTATATCCAAAACTCCCCTCCCCAGTTTTTGCCCAGTGCTGCACTTGACTCCATCGAAGCACCGACACAGCTTTCCCAACTCGTCTCCTCCGCTCAGTTTCGGTAAAGCAAAACAAAAGTTGTCGCAACCTCCATTGTCAACGGCACACGGATTGCCGGCGCTGTTTGTTTGGAAAATACGCGAATTGTGAACTCTCAAATTAGCTGTCATTTCGTCGCGACTGTGCGGAAACAAACGATGCTCATCGAGGCGCCGACCAGTCGACTTGTCGAAGCGGTAAATCATCGCGAGTGTCTTTAGATAAATAACCCGGTCGTGGACGAGGAAGCCGGTGGCGTTGCGGATGATATCTGTTGTGAGGTTGGCTATGCGGTCGATCGAGACAGACAAACCGTCGACATCAGTGCGTAGGATCGACGAGCTGTTGGTGTCCAAGACGTAGAGCTTGTTCTCGGCGTAGTCCATGGAAAGGAAGGTCGGACGTCCGATGCTCGGCGGGTACAGCTGCAATTTTCAAGTAAGTTAATTTACATACCGTTATGCACTTTTAGGTTAGTTTACGGCAGCGACAGACGCTTACCGTGATATTTTTGCCATCCGATGTGAACCTGAGTAATTGGAACGTCCTCTTCATGTTATTAAACACCGAACCGAATAGATAACCTCTATGGGGATGCACAGCCAGCGAGTGAACTCGCCCCAGCTCCCAGAGCTGCGAAGTAGAGATCTGAGCTCGTTTTGCGTCGTCCCCGGCCGCGGACATGACCTTCAGCATGTAGAAAGTAACGTTGCCCCGACGCTCGATTTCCGTGTAATAGAGATTCTTCGTCACCCAGTCCAGCGCAATAGGTCCGAAGAAGACGTCTTTCTGGTAGAGCAGAGTTCTCCGGATACCGGTGTTCAGGTCCGAGCAGTACAGCGCGTCTTTGCCTCCGTAGTACAGCTTTCTAAGAACCAATAGAATTTTAAGTTTTATTTGCGATTTGAATTTAAATCATTTAGAGTTTGTTTGAGCACCTCGTAATCGAATCATAGTCGAATCCAGCCCGCTCTCTCACTGATATTCCCAGATCGATCTTGAGCGGAGTTATGGCTTCGCACCTCCCCTCGAAGTTCTCCAGCATATCAGGACAAACTCCCCTGACGACATTAGAATTTTCTACTATCAAAAAATCTTCTATCCTCTCACACCTATTGGAATCCTCCTTGGATCGTCGCCATCCAGTCTCGCAGGCGCACTGTGCATTGTTTGCACGACCAAGAAGACAAAATTGTTGACAGCTCTGGCAGATTTTCGAGATCTCCGTTCCTCGATCACCCGATGACGGTGGCTCGACTACGGCGCTAAGAGCTTTGACATGACCGCCGCTGTAGCCTTCGTGAAGCTTGAGAGTTGTACCAGGCATACACCGTTTGCCGTCGTAATCGCATTTGAACACACTGCCGTCTATGAAAGACTCGCCTTGACGAACTATTTCAACAAGAATCGAAAGATTTTATTTCAATATATTGTACTATAAGGCTTAGTTGTTCAGCTGCGGCAAAGGATTTTCCGATAATCAATGTTTTTCGAATTTTCGAAATCGGGTTGGATGGACCCCTTTGTACTAGAGCATGCACACCGGGCCTAGAAAGTTGTGAACAGGGTATACGATCGAGCTATGATATATTATCCGAATCGATTTTTTATTATGTAACATATTATACTCACAGTAGAGTTTGTTGACCCAAAAGAGCTCTTTCTTTGTCGGGCTGATACTGAAGGTGCCGTTCTGGAGTTCCATGATCGTACTTACAGGTTTACCTTCATAGTCTATGCTAAAGATCTTCTGCTGGACTTGAGATGACATTAGAATTGTTTTACTTTGCCGATCGATACCCATTTTGCCCGTAGTCGTTTCTTTTCTAAACGGGGGAGGATCGATGATCTTAGCTTGAGTACCGTCCGTGTTCATACGCAGTATCTGTGAATTAATTGAATGTTGACTATATAAAGTGAAAGTTATCAAGTGCACAATCGAGAACCAAACTCACATGTCCGTTACCAGCGTATTCTCTCTCCCCATCGTCTAGTAAAAACAATAATCCTTCCTGAGGATCTATCAAAATCTGACTCGGCCTGAAATCCCTCGCCTTGACTTCCATAACCATCATCCTCACTCCATCCTTGTCACCCCCAACTCCGTCCAAAATTCTCAATGTATTCGTCCGGGTATCCAGCACGTACAACCTGCTGCCCTGGACATAGTCTACGGCTAAGGAGGCAGGGTACCACTTGACTTCGCTGTGTACCAGCGTGACGTTACTCACAAAGGTGAGCTTCCTGGATTCGTGTAGTGGACACCGGTAGATATCGCCCAACGATGTGCTCCAGAACATCAAGTCACGGTGGTAGTCATAGTCGACGGCCAGGGCAGACTCGCCGTGTAAAAACTCGCCCGTTATCTCGTAGCGCGACGAGACCACCTGTAGTAGACCCACGTTCTCCTTCACGTAGAGCAACTGCACATCTGCTGCGTCGTCCGGGTGAGCAGTTACTAGGGGCAGATGAATATGGGTTTATAGTTTTAAAAATTAGTTAATTATTCTATATACTAGCTGCAATCTTCATGTGGCGTTTATTTTTATTATACCGTATAAAATAAATTGTAGCCATTTAGCTATTATCTTCTTAAGTTAACTACGCGCACTATACAAGCAATTATAAATTTTTGCTTTTAACAATGCATTTCTTTTCATTGTGTATTATCACTTAAATTAGAAACATATTCATGTTCAGACTAATCTAAAATCATAAACTAACGCTTTTAATTACTAAAATAGAAAAATAGACTTTAAAAATAATCGTACCTTTTTTATCGGTATTGGTAAGCACAGTAGCTTGAACAGACACACTCAAAGTCATTAACATCACAAAAAACTTTAAACGTCTCTCTGTCATTTTGCGCATGTTCTTCACGCCGACTGTCGTCTCAAAAACACAAGATTCTCTCTTTGAGTCACTTCGCTACACTGCGCATCGAATTTCCCTTATATTTAGCTTTTATACAAGAAAGAAGTCAACGTACTCTTGAATATCGGCATAAAAGAAGAAGGGCAAAACAGGTTTCACGTCATCCTTTTAGATTTTATTTTTTATATCAAGTACTGGAATAAAAAAAATATTCCAACGTGGACCCAAACTGGATCTTCTCGTGTGTTTGAGCCACCAAGAAAAAACTCAAATTCTTTCATTGAGAAAATTTTTCTACATATAATTGGCTAGAGCTTAGTTGGAGTCAAGCATTAGCTTTTATATCTTTTATAATTTACATGACGCACAGACAATCTTGTAATATTACATCAGGTTTTGCAAAAATTTTCTGAATGTCTTAGTTGAAATCATTAAAAATACTTAGGTTTTAAAAAAAGCAATGATTTATTATGATAAAATTTATTTTAGGCAATGATATAAATATTTTTAAATTCTTTTCAAAAATCATACGATTTTATTCATACTGAAGAAATAAGTACACATATCCTAAAATGATATACAAAATCTTCTGTACTCTCGAAATCTACAAGCATTTATACGTCAAAGGACCGTCCGTCCTCTTCTTAGCGCTGATGAGACACAACTTTTCGCAATCTCCGAGCCCATTGTTCGCTGCACATGGGTTCTTTACATCCTCGTGCTGGTCAGCTGGTCGCACGATTCTCATGGCCTTGACTGTAACGTCGTCGTAGACAATTTTGTAGGTAGACTCTACGGCATGTCCGTCATTGCCGATCTCCACACTAGCGATACGACGCCACATGTCGTCGTAGAAATAAAGTAGACCCTGATTAAAGGCTAGGTTGGCTGGGCCGAGAAGACTGAAAGCTTTGCCGCGTTCGTTCTTGAGAACGACACTCAAATCGGAACCGTCATAGTTGGCGCTCTTAATTCGGTGGTAGGTGTTGTCCGACCAGTAAATGTGTTTCTTTTCGAGGTCGAGAGTTACGGACTTGATGTAGTACCTGGGATGTCCGACTACGGCTTTTGGTTCCGTGCCGTCCATGTTCACTCTGATGATCTGAAAATTGTAATAGACCGCAATATTAGATAATTATCACCGGTTGATGATTTGTTCGAAATAATTTTATCAGAAAATTCGTTGGTGAACATACTCTCATTCCATCGGCAATAAACATAAGGCCTTCCTGGGGATCTACGGCGATGTCCATAGGCTCTTCTAAGAAGCCATCAAAGATAACACTGTGATCTTTGCCGTCGAGATTGAACACGTGAATTTTCTTGCCGCGCGAGTCGACGACGTAGAGCTTCTCATTGACATAGTCGATGGCCAGGGCACGAGGTCTCCATTCCAGTGGGCTTCGGTCTATGAGCAATTCCACCTTATAACTGTCGCGACCTTTAGCAGTAAGGGGACGCGCGTGGATACTGCCGGTGGACAAGTCACTCCAGTAGATGCGGTTGCGACCAAGGTGGTAATCGATACCGCCGATGTTGTTAGTGCGAAGCATTAGTCGACGAACCTGAGCTGTAAGATTCACACGGCTGATACCGAAAGGCTCAGCGATTAGGAGCAGAGACTTCGTTATTGGATCGATTCGGAGATGGGTGCTGTTGTCGGCTATTTTGAAAAGACCAAATTTCTAATTTATTCGTTTTGTAATAAAGATAGTAATGATGAGAAGAAATGCAAAACTACAAATCTTACAAAATTTCCTACGAGCAGCAGCAGCTACAGCCTCGGCAATGCTGGAAAGTCCTATTTACAAAAGCCAAAAAATTTCAATAGATATTTTGAATGAGTGATTAGAATACGTTATGTTGAACGAAAGGTTACCTGCAAACTGTGCGTGACTCGTTGCATAGCACGCGCAAACGGCTATGAATAATAATATTAGTTTCATTATAACCTGAAAATACCAATAATCTGATTTTAAAGATAGCTGTAGTATTAAGAACTTTTTAAAAATATTATATTAATAACTGTCCTTTGCCTTTCTATCTAATCCAAATGCAATTTTTTAATGAACGATAAAAGACACATTTGAAAAACAAAATTTTCTCTACTCACGTTTTACAACTATTCTATTTCGATCGAAGCCAAATTGTGACTAAACGCTCTTCATTTTTAATACAAAGCGAAACCGAATAGCTTAATGAATGATGATAGCGTCATGATCTTATCGGTATGACTGTTTACACAGCCCGCAGATTCTCGAAATTCAAGGCTAATACATCGAATTAATTTCTTCGATACTTACAAGTTTCGTACATTAATATTTCACCAGTGTTTAATCAATTCACGTTTTCGAAAATATGACGCGGAAGCGTCAATGGTTTGGAATTCAATCATCTTTATGTAGCAAACAATACTTTATTCGTTAGAAGTTTTTTGCAAAAAGGTACCAAATACTTCAACGCATGCGAATTTTTCGTCGCAATTCCAGTTTAATAGAATCTCTTGAAAAACGATTTGAAATAAATGAAATTTGTAACTTCTTTTCAAGACAAAAATATTACTTCAGGTAAAGTAGGCGGAAAGAAAATTACATTTATTCGACGTTTCAGTTCATTTACATACTAAACGATTTTTACTTTTCAATAAAAACAATTGAATAATAATCAAATATAAAAGCCAAAAGATAAAACCGTACCATATTCATTAATTTTGTTTGTACAAATGGTTTAAATTCGCAAGAATGATTACTACTTCGTAGGAAGATTTTCTTAGTAAATCAATATATTTATCACCTTCGTACTAACACAAACTGAACAATATTCTAATTTTATTCTTTCGAGGTTTGGAAAATGTACTCACTGATTAACAATCTGTGTGTGAGTAATTCGCTAAGACAATGTCAACTTTAGAAAAGGTAAACTTTTTAAGAATAAATCTTTATTTCAGTCAACACTCACAGCTCTTTGACTGTATATACAATTTAACAATTATTTCATGACCAATCAACAAAAATCTTTCTTATATATTCTCGTCATATGGCACACATTACATAAAGTCTCGTCACTCTCGCAATGACTCAAACAGTCTGCGTCTTGCACTTGAAGCTTGTATATAAGCAGGGCTTGAACGGTGGTTCAACCTTGCTGTTATCGATACACGTCTTTCCGTCCACATCTAACTTCTCGCCGTACGGACATCCGCAGACAGCCTTGCCCTCGACCGCGAAGCAGAATTTTCCACACTGGTGTTTGCCGACGGCGCAAGGGTGATCAGACTTGACATTCTGAACCTCTTTGCTGAAGATCTTGAGACCACTCAGAGTACCTGGTAGACTGTCTCTGACCAGAACGGCTTTGTTGCTAAGATTCTCTTTGTTCAGACGGAGAATTTGAGTTTGGGTACCGTTAATGCCATAGATCTGGTCTTTGTGAATAGCTAGTTCGGCAAAATTTAGATTCTCGGGCAAATTGACAGAGACGACATCGCCGCCGTCCAGGTTAGAGTTACGTAAGGTGGAAATGTAATCGTATCCGGATCGCTGAAAGTTCGGAAGAAATTTATTAGTGAGATAAGGGATTCTGGTCGATTTTTAAATCTTTAAGGAAAGAACCATACCTCAGATTGACTCCAGTACAGTCTGTTCTCTTCGAAATCGATAGCCAGACCAGCGATACTTATACCCTTACCCAAGTCAACTACAACTTTGAGATCAGATCCATCGCTATTTACGCGAAAGATCCTGGCATAATCTCTATCATCATTATTTTGTCCAAAATAGACGTATCCTTTATGTGGGTGAACTACCAGTCCAGCTACGAGTCTCTGCACATCATTGACTATGATTTTACTGTAGGTCGGATCTTCAACGTTCAACACGCTGAGGGTGATCTGGTCGGCGTAGTAGTAAGTAAAGTAGTAGAGGTTCTTCGACACCCAGTCGTATGCCAACGCCCTGATATCTTTGCTAAGAAGATTGGGTTCAAGTTTACTTTCCTCTCCACTGTCCAGATTCACCTGATACAGGTGGTTATGAGGGAAGAGTCCATTGTGGTATACAACTCCAGCTTCGGCATTGTAATCTACCAGAGCCAGCCTGCCCACGGGGAATTGCGAGGGGTTGATCACATCATCGTGAGCCTCACCGTCGGTATTGATACTCTGTCCTCGGATGTAGTTGTCCTGGGTGAAAAGCAAGAAGTTGCGCACCTTGATACAAGATCTTTGGTCTTTGGCTAGCTCGTAGCCGACCTGGCAGGCACATTTGTGATTGCCCTTGCTGTCTTTGGATAGTACGCAGAGCTGCTCGCAATCGCCGTTGTTCTGCGCGCAGGGGTTGGAAATAGATTTCTGACTTGGACAAGAGATGGCCTTAATGAAGAAAGGTGCAGCGCTAAGGATGCTGCTGCTACTGCTAGACTCAAGGTCGATCTTGTAGACGACGTTGTTTTCAACGTCAGACCAGTAGAGGTAGTTGCTTAGGATGGCCAATGAGCCGAGAGACTCTGCAATGGGCTGTCCATCACGGGCCTGGAACACGATCTTCTTGTCCTGACCACCGTAATCGCTGCTTACTATGTTACGGGCCCAAGAGTCGATCCAGTATAGACGTTTGGTTTCAGGGTCAACGAGAATTCGGAAGACAGAGATGGGATGACGGATAAACTGGGGCACAATCTCGTTCTCAAACTCTGACTTGTACTCGTATAAAACCTTGCGGTTCGAGCCGTCGAGGTCAGTTCTCAAGATCTAAAAGAAATTTAAGAATTATTTCACAGTAACTTTCGATAGAATAAGAAGAAAATCAGACACCAAATTCGAGACTTACCTGGTACCTGTCATTAACGAAGAGATATCCAGCGTTAATGTCGATTCCAATACTCCTGACCTCACGCAGATCGTTGCCCACAACGATACCCTCGAGCTTATCATTCTTCAAATCGAAGATCCTTACGGTACCAGAAAATCCATCGCCTACATAAAGTTTCTCGGTGACGGAGTCGACAGTGACACTGAAGGGCAGCCACTGCTTCTGCTTGGGGATGACGAGACGTGGTTTGGAAGCGCCCTCGTCGAGAGCGTAAATCTCGGCTGACTCAAGCTCAGCCCAGTAAAGAATGTTCCTGTGGTAGTCGAAGTCTAAGCTGATGGCCTGCTTAACTGAACTTGTCAGTACCTCACGGTTTTCGCCGGAAGCGTCGACCTTGACGATTGAACCCTCCTCAGCGAGAATCAAATAGCCGTTTAGCTTAGTTGCTGTTTTACAAAATTCCATGATTGCGTTAATTATTATGTCACTGAAAAGCTTTTAAGGTTGGGGTAACGATATAAGTTATGTAAAGCACAGTAATGATTGTCGAAACTTGTAGTGTAGCTACATTCACGTACGCGATTATAATAATCATTTGTGCGACAGTTCCGTGAATAGCTGTGAGAACGATATTTTTATAGGAAATCGATATTTTTGTAAAATTCGATGCAACTTCGATTATCAGTTCTTCTTACAACTATAATAGTTTGTTACTATCATTTATAATTAATCTTTTACTCGGAGATAACATTTTTTCGCAGTGTATTAATATTAAACAGTTGAGTGCAAAAATTAATTATTAAATTGTAATCTATTTATTTAACTGATTGGACCATGATGATTTTTACTTTGTAAAAAAAAAAATTTCTTAACCGTTTGGCAAGAATTACATTTAAGCAAAACTAAATATAGTTATTGACTTGGCGTAGATGAAAATTATCTCATTATATATGTTAATTTCGTAAAAGTCAAGGCGGGAAATTTAAATTTTTAACTGCGACCATTTGAAGCACTCTTATTGTTCTATTGTAGATTTAAATTATGTCAATACTAAAATAAACACGCTTCTTACACGTCTATAGTGTTGTAAACTTAGCATCTATGATTTATTTAAGAAGAAAACTTTAAAATGACTCACAGCATTGTTGAGCGGTAGCGGCTGCAAACAGCGTAAAGGCCACGACGCAGAACGCATTGATGCGTCTGGAAGCTCCCATGGTTCTGACTCTATTGACAAACAAGATTTTTGATTCTCGATTATGTTTGAAAGTTGCTTGAAACGTGAAAAAGTAATCAAATTTAAATATTTCGAAGCACGTAGATTTAGAAAAAAAAATCTGTGTAAGATAAAAATAATCGAAACTCCGATCACGTATATACTGCTCCGAATCCCCGATTTTTCAGAATCGAAAACAAATCTCATTGAAGTAGATCACGCGATAACCAACGCACGTCATTGACCAAAAAAAGAATCTCGACCAGTACGTGACCGCGATTCCAAATTCTCCTGATAGAGCTATGAAAACACCGAAAATCTATCACCACCACCACTTTATTCCTTACAAAACCGGTCCACCATGCGTACAACTCGAAAACTCCGCTCGACTTACTTCTTCTTCTTCTTCTTCTTCTTTTCTGGTCAGGGTCAAGGCGAGACGACGACTGTTCTCCAACTGCCGGTTTCTCGAGGCTTTATATACATATAAACCGTTAAGCTTATCTTACCATGCGCCAGACGCCCCCGCCTTTGTGTTGCGCCGTCACGTTTTCGCCAGAATCGTGCCGGTCGATGGTAGCACGAGGATTACGAAGGGCCAAGGTGTTGCTGTTTGCACAGCGGCAGATTTTCGTGCGTTGGCTAATTTTAGCGAAACTGCGTCCTAAAGCTTAGGGTATTTCCGAGGATTTTTACAGAGGCTTTGTTGTAATTTACTTTTTTTGGGACTTGTTTTGATGGGTGTTGGTTGTTTGGACAGGATTTATGCGCGTGAGAAAATAACAGTGTATGCACAACAAGTTATATTTGTATTACAACATCGTGTGTGACGAGCAGGTCTACAATTATCATTAACGTATTCAAACGTGCTCTAAGGTAGTGAAATCAATGTTTTTTTTTTTAATTCATTTCAATGACAAATGTTTAACGTTTATTTTAATACGTGCGACAGTAAAAGTCATCGTGACTTAGACGAATGGAAATTTCGAATCTTTTGCACAAACATAATCTTGAAATAATTCGAATGTTCACAATAGCTACGAAATAAATATGCAGACGTCATTGACCCACTTGTGTCAGAAATTGAAAATAAAATCAATTCTGTTTTGGCAGACTTACATTCGAAGTACATGTCAACGAAGATGCTTTGTTCACCAGTGCTTTAACGAGACGATCCGATCGACACCTGATACAATAGCTTAAAGAACAATCACGCGTGTCTCCGTAATGCTGATTATTTAAAGAGTGTCCGTGATAATATCAAGAACAAACTTACTTTTATACTCGAGCGAATTTAGCGATTCACTATTCCAATTTGTTCTTAGTTTCAAACTCTTTTTAATTAATATACCTATCGTAAAAACATAATATACTCACCGAGATGCCCTCCAAAAAGTGATTTCTAAAAAACAAAAAATAAACCACACGAGGCTCTCGAGTACAGTCGCGAGAACCGACTAACGACCCGCGTGTAAGGAGTCGGTCTCTCTTGGGTCACTAAACACCCAAAGCAACCACCTCCTATACCGACTACACCTTCACCACGTCTCCTCGCATTATTATGCAATTCCAGTAATCTAGACTCTCGTATACTTATAGAGAAGCAGAAGTACTCGCAGTCTACACTCGCGTGTCAATCATTTCGAGAAACGACGCACTGCTGCACGAGAGAGAACCGCCGGCGCATACACAGGTATTATACCCGCAGCAGCGCTATTGTCATTCCGCTCACGTACGGCCTGTTTCACTCGTTTTCTCGTCGTGTTGTCTCAGCTCGCTACCGGTCGCTTTGTTTAACAAAACAAAAGGAGAGAAGATCCCGCGATAAGCTCGTTGCCGCCGAATTGGCCGCGATTTTTCGACTGCGAGGATAGAGTCAAGAGAGAGAGAGAAACGTGCGTTTACGCGGTCAAGGAGAGCCGTGTTTGTGCGAGAGAGAGAGAGAGAGAGAGAGAGAGAGAGAGAGAGAGACTTGTAGAGGAGGTGTACCTGTCGAGGCACTTTGGTCTTACGGCGCGTTGCTGCGCGGCCGTTAAACTTTCCATCGGTGCACTGATCCTTTCTGCCCGACGCGTGTATGATGTGTATGTTTAATGCAGTCGTGTATGCTTGAAATGTGCGATAATGATAATGATCGGCGACGACGCGGAGAACGAGATATTGCGAGAGTCGCGAATTGCGCTACCGAGATTTCATGATTCAAGCGTCGGATGAATATTCGTATTGACAAAATTCAAATGTCGAATTGTGATTTGATTAGGATGGTATTGAAGTATAGAAGGAGAAGTCTGTACGATATCCGGATATAACAGTAGATTTGATACAGGAAATATATGAGGAATGATGCCGCGGTAAAAATAAAAAATCATATACTCGTGTAACAGGATTTCGCTTGGTGAACTTTGTTAACCGGGGTTAATTATGTACAAGAGTGATATTATTCAAACCGAGAGTGCTATTTTCGCAACCCGGAGGTCGCGCTGTTTGCTCGTGTGAAAGTTATAGTCGAGTACTACTACCGCAATGAATATAAAAATTTATTTCACATCGTTCACTCTCACAGTACTCTGCAATTTATTTGCACAAATTATACATTTAGAATTATATTTCATTTGCATCACTTACCTATCTACAACATTATCATACAGTCGCCGCACATTTTCAATAAAAACCACATCACCGTCCGAACAAAAAGTCCTTTCTGTATCCAGGACAGTCCCTCTCATCGCTCCTATCCAGACAATCATTGACCCCGTCGCAGAGCTGACTCTTTGGAATGCATCTTCCGTTTTTGCAAGTGTACTCCCAGTCGGACTCGCAGACGTGCACCTGATGCGCTGGCTTCGACTTGACCTCGTTTACGCAGACCTGCGATTGATCGAGCTTCTGACCCTTGGGACAGGCGCAGACGCGCATCAGGCTGTTCTGCTGATCGGCGCTTTGGTTTTGACTCGAGGGTACGCCGAAACAAAAGTTGGTGCAGTTACCGTTGTTGTTCAAGCAGGGGTGTCGCGGGTGCTGTAGCTGCTCTTGCAGAGTCAATGGAATCTGCGGAGAAGATTGCATACTGTATACAGGTGCTCAGGTGCGTTTGGATATAATAAAATAAAATGAACTTCGCACTTGAGGAGCGAAAACAGCTAGGGCGTAGAAACCCTGTCTGTCGGGTGAGCTCGCCACCTCCACGAGCTGCTTTCCGGTGATTTTGTTGACCCGGACTAGCCTCTCGTAATTGTCGCATACCGCGTACATCCAGTCGTCCTTGACAGCGAAAGCTCCACCTCCGACGCAGTTACGCAGCAAAGGCGCCTCGACGCTCTTTTCGTCCCAGCCTTCAAGGTCTGAGTTGTGTATCCTGGTTTCTTCGGGCTTGTCCGAATCGGTTTGCAGCCAGTAGAACCGGTTAGCGGAACGATCCATCGTCAGACCGAAAACCTTGTGAGCCAGAGGTGTGTGTATAGTTGCTGGAATTCAGTGTCTTTACAAGTACAATTTTACATAAAGCAGGAATTGATAGACTTTCCAAGAAGCTTACTCAGTTTCGTGCCATCGGCGTTGATCCGCTTGATCTTGTCGTCATCGAAAAAGTAGACTTGTCCCTTCTGGGGATACGTCAGCACGAATCTCGGGCCGGTCAAACTGTCCAACAGGCACTTGTGGTTCGAAAAGTTTCTGAGACTCACGACGCACAGATTACCCGCCACGAAATCGGTGTAGTACAGGTTCTGAGCAAGCCAGTCCACGGCTATGCTGGCCAAGCCCTCGTAAGCGGCTATTTCCTCCCGTACGCCTGTCTAAATAATACACCGTAAAAATAACTTTCATAACCATAAGATGTAGTGTCCATATTTTATCATCGCTATAAAAAATCTTACCTTCATGTCACTCGCATAAATCTTCTTCGAAGCAGCATCAGCAAAGTAGACCTTACGTCTTACATAATCAAAGTCGATGCTCAGCGCATGACTGCGTCTAGCCGCAACTGACATGACAACCGGCGACGAAGATCCGATTACGGGTTCAAGCTCTCGACCCTTTATCACTTCTTTTTGCGAATACAGCAGAAACTCGTCGAGCCTCTGGCAGTTGTTGCCATCGGATTTCAAGACTTGATTCACTGGACAGACGCAGCTTCTTCGCTCGCTTCGAGAGTTCAGAAGACACATGTGTTGACAGTTTGCAACTTTGCAGGGAAAGGCGTCCACCACCTTTATGGGTCGAAGAATTCGGAGGCTAGAAGCGGCGAAATTGTCGAGGACCTTTTCAGCTAGCGGATTGTGCACTGGTGAAAGAAGTTTTTATTAGTTATCGAAACTATATTAGTATATAAAAAATACGTTTTGACGTACCGGTAACCTCGATGCGCGACACGCTTTTCGCATTCTTTTCCAGGTAGTAGAGCTGATGGTCAAAGAAGCTTAGGCCCGTCAAAATTTCGTTATCGTGCGATCGATGGAGAATCCTCTGAGAATCCCCGATATAACTCGAGCTCTCGATGATCTTCAGATCGCTGTCCCACCAATATACTGTCTTGGTGTCGTGATCGATGGTCAGACTGGAGATTGCCGATTCGATACTCTTACGGATTATCGGCATGCTTGAGCTGCCATCCATATTCATTCGCGTGATCTGAAACGAGATTTGATTGTTTAGCACAAGCGAAAAATCGCTGATGTCTATATATAAAAACGCTCACCCGATCGTTGTCAACGACAAACATGAGTCCCGCATGAGGGTCAACTGCAATACCGATCGGTCTGTCCAGACCGGCAGCCACGACTATGGCACTCCTGTCCACATTCTCGAGATCGTAGACTTCGACTTTGCGACCAAGAACGTCTACGACATACAACACATCTCCGATGAAATCTACTGCCAAGGCTACGGGTTCCCATTCCGCGCCGATTTTTTCGGCAACCGTGCGAATCGGTTGATCGTCGTTGTCCAGACTTCTGCACTGAACCCGTGGAATCGTGCTGTCGATCCAGAAGACGAGATTTCTCGATCGGTGGTAGTCAATATCGATGATTTTGGCATTGCTGGGGAGACGAGTATGAAGAGCAGTTTTAGATGCAGTGTCCTGAGGTTTAAGTTTAACACGGAAGAGACCGGTATCGCTGGCGGTTAATAACTCGAATTCCGACTGATCTTCTACTGTAATTAAATTTTGTAGATATTTATCGAGGATTCAGGGTAAATTTTTCAAAGTTAGACGGAAAAGGAATACGTTGGAATGAGTAATATAGTTTCATAGTTACCAGTAGCATTGACGAAACATGACAGCGATAACAGAATTAGCGCGATCACCACGTTTCTGCTCCCGTTTTCCGCCATGCTTCTAAGCACTCGTTCTCAGCACTTTGACTTCCTGATAAATTATAAAACATTAAAATTCACACGATGCAAATCATGTTGCAATGTGCTTATATTAAAGCTCAAAATTAGTTCTCAAATATTTAATAATACAATCAGAACTCGATGTAAGAAAGCTAAAACTTTGATAATTTAAAACAAGATCCATCAATGAATAAGAACACCGCAAATTGTAAAAATTTTCACGATGAAAAATCTAGGTAACTTTTAAATGAATTACTAACGTGCAGCAAAGCAATGTCACGAAGCAAAGAAATTGCAGCCTCCGACTGAGTCCAAACAAGCGAGATTCGGCCTCATCCATTTTTATTTTATCAAAGATATCAATAATCCATTGCGAAAGTGACCTGCGCACATAGCACCCAGTTTTTTTCTTACGTAATTTCAGCTTTCTCGTGTTTATTATAAAATGATTAAGTACATAAGCTTTATATTATCGCTCGACGCGATTCTCGCAGATTCAGTGTATATATAGATATACGGCTACTCTCTATAAAATGTAACATATGGATAGGTCTATGACATCTGGAAGTAGGTCATTTTTTAGCCAAAGTTGTTTTGATCCGTGAAACAGAAAATTGGGATCCTATTATATATATATGGAGATCAGATAATCGTATAATTTATTTCAATTTAGATTTAAACATACGGAAAAATACGAATAAGTCTTAATTAATGTCATAATAACGGTTTAATGTATTCTCAGATATTATTCGAGGAAAAAAACGCTGATTACACAATCCGCGCGTGTTGAGAGAACGTTACAAATTTTAATTTTAAATAAGAACAATCTAATCGCACTTGGATGACTTTCCTGATTGTTTTCCAAATCAATGCTCTCAGATTGATTCTCCACGTGTAGCTCATTGCGATTTTCATTTTGTTGTAGACATTTAAAAAATAAATGTCAATTTTCGCGAAATTTTTATAACGGAAATTTTTAATGATAATCAATATAAAATTAGATTTAAAAAATTTTTCCATCAATTCCGCAAGTGAACAAAATAGAAGGTTTTAGAATTGAATTTCCCGCCGGTAGCGTCGATTAGCAGACGACTTTGGCAAGTGGATCTGCGGCATCTCCATATTGTTGTAATTCATAACCTCTAGAACTTTAGAAGTAGTTATAGAAGTCGGCTAAGTGAGTTAGAGATGATTGATGAACGGAATTTTAGATCCTCCTATTATGAAAAGGTAATTATTATATTCTCCAAAGTATTCACCCATATGAGATTCTATGCATTTATTTATCATTTGGATTGATCCAAAATTGTCTTTGATCTTATGTGTCATTTACTGTCATATGAAATTTTATTCGCATACTAAATTTTCTCAATTGCATCTCCTTGTCAAGGTGGGGTTCAGGAGTGTCGAAGAGAAGAAATCTCTGGAAATGCTTCTTCGAGATCAACCATTTGATAAGGCAAAGCTGAAGCAGTTCTGTCTGCGATTCACAGTGCCAGCAATTTATAGAAATTTATTATGGAAAATCTTGCTTGGCGTTATACCTGTGTATGAAGAAAGTCATGCTTTTGTCATGGCACAGAGAACTGCAGAATTTAAAGATCTGAGAAAAGCTTTGAAGGATGCTAAAATCACTGATGACACTACAAAACCCCATCAGATGTTTCTCATGATGTGGCTTTTGAAAACTAGGAGGGCCAAGATAGATATTAGCTCACAATTAGAAACTCAATTATTAAGGTAGAGTCTTTATTGGTTATAGCTTTGATCAATTCATTTTGAGACTAGTGTCTCACAGAGAATATGTAATTTACTTTAGAGCAATGAGTAAAATGGCTGAGAGCCTTTGGAATATAAGCGATGCTGACCATGAACAAAAAAATCTTGTTGACGTGTATTGGATCCTTGGTGGGTTCCTAGACCAGGTACAGAAATTCAGTACAGAAGTTGGACGATTGCAAGAGTGTACCTGTTCAATGCTAGAGAGAGAAGACAAGGAACTCTACAACCATCTAATCAATATAGAATCTCTTCAGACTTTGCCTTTTGAGCTATGGTTTCACTCATGTTTTGCTGGAACCATAAGCGATGGCTCAATAACCAAGTATGTAATTGTAGTTCTTGAATGTGCTGAAAAATAGCTAACCGTATCATTGAATTTACTTTTTCTTTCAAATGCAGGATTTGGGATAAGATAGCTGTAGGAGCTTACAGAATCTTAATTTTTGTATCAATTGTCATGTTGACTACAATAAGACGTTGTATCTTAAGGTGTGATACCTTGGATAAAGTATTGGAAGCTATTAATAACGTGAGTATTCTTTTGCAAATATGAATCATTGATTCCGAGATTAGAAATGGCACAAAAATATGTTATTTTGATAAAACGTTCGATATTACAGATAACCGAGGAAATTTCGGAAGTTATTGTAAACAAAGCGATAGAAGGCTGGCAGCAAAGTGGTTCAGCGATGCTGACATCGCAGAATCCGACGCCTCATACGCAAAACACGTGAAAAGATGCCTTCAAGTTGCTGTGATAATTTTGTGAATTATCTTGTACATACTTTACGACCTATACTTTATATACAACATTTCGTTTCATTCAGAATCGCGTGTTGAACATTAACAAGCGCCGTATCGTAGGATTAGACTTTTTTTATACGAGAAACGCGAGCAACATCATGAATAGCAACTTTGTTCTTTAGTAGTATGTTAAATATTGTACTAAGTTGTTCTGATTCGGAAATAAAAATTATTTATTTTTGTACGCCATGTATATTATGCGAATTCGTGAAAAGGAGCAAGGAATAAAAGCATCGAGATGTCTTTATCTTAAAAATAATCGATTTTTATTTAATGCATCCATCATCTCATACATTTACATTATACAACCCAACACAGGGAGTCGAGCCTCTGTCCATATTCGTCGAGTGTCTCTCGTGTGTTCTTAATGTCTCACCGCACTCTGCTCTTTTTTATGATACAACCGTCCCACATGTATTATACTGCATACAAATATAAATTACTCGGTAGTCTTCTAAGAGTAAATGACACAAAACGAAGTCGCACGAATATACGTTCACTCTGCACTTCGCGCACATAATCGCCTCGCATCTCTACCTTACGAAATCATAAGGGAACGAATTACAATCTTTGGCTTCCTCCGGAGATCCTTTAACGCCTGCTCATCTTTCCTATCCTCTTCGAGCTTCGCTCGCTACGACACTATACCACCACCCTCTCGTCCCTTAAAATCAATCATCTATATGAATGTAAATGTCTGCGTTCGTTCGGTTATTACATCTTGAATTCGTAGTTCATTATGCGTATGCGTTTTTGTTTTTTGTTTTTATTACAAAAAAGAAATCAGAGATCGGTATATAGGTACAGGCGCGTACATACTTTCTGCTGTCAAGTTCGTCGACGCTTACGACCGAGTCTCGCATTATATACCCGACGACTCGTGCGAATCTTGCCGTCGCACGAGTCTTTTGACACAACAGAGAGATAATAGAGAGATAGACAGAGGTGCGCGTGTACAACAGAGAACGCTAACGAAGTGAGGAATTAGAATAGGCGTACATGACATCGCTTTGGCAATGCGAAAATTAGTCGAGCTTTACATATACCTCGCGTCGCTGTCTCCTCGATATTACGTGTATATTGTATGTTTCGAGGAGGAGAACGGATACGATCGCGCGGGTTTTGTACTCTCGGAATTTTTAGCTTCGAGGTGTGATTAGCCGTGGAAAAATCGAGGAAGATTCGATGCGAGATCTCGAGAGAGAGAGAGAGTGTGTGGGTGTGAACTTTCAATGGGAAAAAATACAAAGTTTCGATGATACACCAGTTACGCGTTAGAAGGCTTTTAAAATTTCGTCGAAATCTCGATTAACTTTGCGGATTTCGTGAAAATTGAAAAAGTTCGTGGTTAAATTATAAAATAGCAGCGTTGCACAAAAATTGGGTACTCTTCCCAATGTCAAATGATTCGATAATCATATTGTTTGAATGAATATTTTGCGTCGAATCGAAGTTTTGAAGTATCGAAAAGTAGCGTATACATTCATTCGCAACGAACAAAAACTGCGAAATGGTTTTGACAAAATTGTGCAGATCTTCCGCTTTACATTAGAACGAAAGAACGCTCGCGCAGAAGTACAATATTTTCGCTCGCTAACTTATAAAAAAAATCGTACGCTAACGAGTGTATGCACAGGTGTAGGTGTGATACATGTTATTTGTATGCTTTATTGCTCCGACTAAAAATGGACACTCGGCTAAAGACATCAAACGGACGTCGCACGCCCATAACAAATACACCTCCGTGTTTGTATACTTCGATCATTACTCGTATAATGTTTTTTTTTCATAATTTATTTTTAATAATTAGTTTTGCTTTTCTAAAAAGAAGTAACGCTCTCTCTTACGTAAGTCGTACCTTAATACAGCCTCTGTAGTGCGAAAAGTATCGCGCATAGAAAAGAAAGAAAATGAGAGGAATACATGTACACTATTTATACAGTCTCGCGGGCAGCATGAAAGACCTGCCGTCGTCGAGCTCGACGAGGCTGTTTGTCGAAACGAGAAAAGTGAGAATTCTATACAAAAGGAAAATCCAAAGTATAAGCTTCATTACATCTAATCTTAACGAATTCCAAAACTGATTGGAATATATTTATAAATTGGATAACTAAATTTTCTTTTATTAATAATCTTGTTTTTTTTATTTTTCGTATTTTTCAACTGTAACTTATAGAATTACACTTCTCAACTGACTCGTGGTCCGTGAATTTTCGCGGCGAGGCGAACCGAATGTTCGTCGTAAAAGTATAAATGCAAACAACAAAACAACTCTGACGGAAACTCGGATTCATCCAGGAAATTATCACCACGACGTAGGAAAGAAAAGCAATCGCGACGTCGACGCGGAAATCTACGGACCACTCGTTGATTCGCAACGCATCTCTTAATACAAGGAAACAAAAATTGAATCACTGACTGGCGAAACAACGGGCAACTTGAATAAAACGCCTTTTCGTCTGCGCCAACGAAGCACGATAGAGAGAGAGAGAGAGAGAAAGTATCTTCAATAATAAAGTTCTATAACGGATCGTCGTCGGGAGGTGGAGGAAGAAAACCGTGCGTGCCTAAGAAAAAAAAAAGAATACTGGTCGCAAAACTCTCCTCTACTGCCTCGGCGCCATTTGTGCTCTCGGCAAGCTTATTAAAATAGTTTATTTTACTTTTTATCACTCGAGTGTGTTTTTGTGTGTTTCGTGTGACTATATGTCCAAGTGTGTCTGCAAGTCTGTTTGTGTCGGTGTGTGTTTGTATGCATCCATATGCCAGGCGAACCGAAGCAAGTTTTAATTTTCTGCCTTGTGCGACGTCCACGCGATGCGTCGCACTTGCTATTAAAGGTGCGTTGGTCGTCTTCAGTTCAACATCGAGAAAAAGGCGAGGAAAGAAATCGGAAAAATTCGCTGTGCTGACAAACATTTTTTTTATCACGTCGTTATTTTTTTGTTTGTTTGTTTCGTCGCAGAGAGATATTCTCGTATCAAACTTTATAATCGTCTTAAATGATTTATATAAAACTTTAACATAGTTAATCTACCTTGTAACATTTATAATCGTAATGTATATGTTTACTTTTTTTTTTCGTATATTTATAAGTATATATTGTGTAAAAGGTCAATTTGCTTATACGTAAAAGCGGAAATTGTCGCGATATCCTCTCGATAGCCGGATGATTGTCGAAAAAGAATCTCAACCGAAGACGGCCAACAGCGCGCACTACCCACTAGTTAAACAACTCTTCTATGATTTTTTTTTTTTCGATTTTTCTTAAATTATTTTTCATCTTTATTCACAACCTAACGATATATTTCTGGTTTGTTTAGCGGTTCGACTCGTCGTCTGCTGTCAAATCGAGAAAATTCGCCGAGTCGCTCTCTAGGGACGCGTTTATTAGTTTATGTACCTCGAAGCAGAAGACAGAGTCTGTTTTCGTGTGCGTGCGCACGTGGCAACGACGCTGCTGGACGAGTCAATGAAACCGTCGGATCGATCGAGTACTCGGCCGCGTCGAATTCTAACTCTGCGAATTACCTAAATACCGTCCGACGCGGCCAGCAGCGCAGCGCTCTATCGAGCTCGCAATTTAAGTACTTTCCCCATTTTCTGCGTCCAAATGATAAGTTCAGAATCGGTTTAAAATTTCGCGCTCGCGGCAGTCCGCGAATATAAAAATAAAAACGTTTGGTTAGTTTTTTTTTTTTTTTTTTTACAGAGATGTCCGCGTGTCCTCGTTGACTCGTCGCAGTTGTAGCGTGTGAGGTCAGCCTCGCCAGCCGCGTGCGTGAATGTATATATAAGTAGTTGTATACTGAATGTGTGTGTGTTACGCGTGACGATAATGCGCGGTTCCACCGGTGGATCAGTCGAGCAGCATATTACACAATGTATTTTCTCGTAGAGTATACTCTCGCGTGTGAGTGTGTCTGTGGTTGAATGCGTGTCCGTGTTTTCGTTTTGCTTAAACTTTTGTCTGTTAAAATTTCATTTATTATTTCGATCCTCCTCGTGTCGTGGGGCTCGCTGCAGCGGTAAGTTAAAAGCTTCCTCGGTCGGTCGGCTCTTGCGCGGGCCACCGTGTGCGCCGTCGTCCTCCGTCCGCTATAGCAGCAACGGCAGCAGAAGCAGCGTCGTCGTCTTTTTGTGCCTGGCTTGCTGGCGCCTTCCAGCCTGGCTCGTCGGTTAGAGCGCCGCCGAGTTGCAGTTGTCGACTAGTGGCGACAGGGGCCCGACCTTACCTCTGCCGCTGCTTATCCTATCGGTCTCGTAGTGAACATCTAGCGAGAGGCCTGTGGAGAAATGCTCGATTAGGCGCGGCTCTTTTTTGCTCATATCTCTCGCGCCGCGGAGTTGTCGAATCAGCACGATGCGATTTGTTCACGGCGAACAAAGACGGATATAGAAAGCACACAAAGAAGCTGATAGAGATACTCAAAGCTCGTAAGACAGTCAACATCGCATGCTCATTTCGAATAATCACTCGGTCGAGCGCGTGTAACCGATAGTCAATAATCAATATTGAGAGAAGAAGAAGAGTTGTTAATAACGTATAATATAGAGAAGATGCAGCAGTCGAGTTTTAATGATTATTATTCGTTTTGAGACCCACCACCAGGATTATCCTTGTCAGTTTGTATGGTGGTAAGTTGTAACGTACATTTTTGATATGCGTATTTACCGGAAGGCCTCCGGGAGGTAGAAGAATGGTGTAGCTGCCCCGATATCGTCGGAGTCGCTTCGGGGATAAAAGCAGCTACCAGTAGCGCGCAAATGACCAACAATGCACCGAATACGAAGGGAGGTCCTGGCACCAGCTGCAAATAAGAGAGCGTTGAATTTAGACTTTTCGAATATATATGAAGAGTGAGCGAGTGAGAGTTGTTATTGAAGAAGAGGAGAGACACGCACAAGTACCTGAGGCATGACGTCGAGATGCGTGGCAGTTCCCGTGTTATTGTTCTCGTCGAGCAGCGGCGGCTTGAGCGGCAGCGAGGGCGTCTTCTCGTTGAGATCGACGTGGAACAGATAGAAGATGACGCCGAACATGGCGGGCCCGAGGCCGTTGCAGAGGCCCCGCATGCCGGTTACCATGCCTTGGGCCAGGCCCTGCTTGTCCGCGTCCGAGTGCATCGAGACGAAGGCCGAGATCGCCGGGTAGGTGATGGACGAGATGGAGGCCAGCACGCCGGCCGCCCACATCATCCAGGTTTGCGAGCCGAAGCCGTACCACATGAGCTGGAGCAACTCGAAGAGCAGGCCCAGCATGATGGTGTGCTTGCCGCCGAGGGTGCGCATCAGGGGACCCAGCAGGATCTGGGCGATCACGCTGAGGATGCCGACGACGGCGATGAAGATGGCGACCATCGTCGCGGAGAAGCCCATGGCGAGCTTCAGGTAGACGAAGATGCAGCTATACTGGCCGGCCTCGGGCAGGTAGCTCAGGAACACGGTGACGCACAGCATCAGGATCGTGTGGTCTTTACCGACCTTCCCGAGGGCGGCGAATGGGTCGGCCTGCTCCCAGGAGATGGGCGCCGGCGGTCGGGCCTTCTCCGGCAAGCTCTCCGGTACCGCGACCAGGATGAAGAAGACGTCGAGGATGGCGATGGCCGTCGCCAGGGCAACCACCACGTTCTCGCCGTAGGTCGTCATGGTGAAGGCGCCCATGGCCGGGCTGATGACCATGCTGGCGGCGAACGTCGCCGAGACCTGTTGGAGCGTTTCATTTAAAAACACGGTTCAAAATAGCTGCGCGATTAAAGAGAGATAACTCACCCGTCCGTAGGCCTTGGACCGCTGGCTCTCCTCGGTGATGTCGGCCACATAGGCAAAGACCACGGAAAAGGTGCAGGCAAAGACACCGCTTATAGATATCATGGCGAAGAACCACCAGGTGTTGATACTCATGAGGGGTATGGGGGCGCAGGTGAAGGCCACCGTGATCAACAGGAAGAACTTGCGGCCCCAGACGTCCGACAAGGCACCGATCAACGGCGCCGAGAGGAACGACAGGATACCCTTGATGCCCATTATCAGGCCGTTCATGAGGAACGTGTGGTCCGGGAAGGTCTCGTTCAGTACCGAGATCACCGGCATCGTCAACAGGCCCCAAGCGAAGAACTCGAGGAATATCACGACCAGCGCGTGGTACACCGACGCCTCTCCCACGCCCGATGTCTGAAATTTTATTAAAACAAGTTTGAAATTTTAAAATCATTACGATTTCTCTCTTGGCCGCCGCACCGATGCATCCGATGCGCCGGCTCATCGCGAGCTTAATTATAGATTATCCCTATAGCCTCTATGCACTCGTCTTTTTATAGATCACACTCCGGCCTGCTTCCGCGCAGCAGCTCGCATTCACTCGGCAGCCGCTATATGCTTTCGCGTCACCAGAGGATCTCTGGAGGCTGAGAGAGAGCGATCGCGCTGAAAATGGAAATCGATACTGCTCCTCGCGCGCGCGCGACACAATGCGAGCAACCTTCGGCTCAGACAAGTGCATTTCGCGATATGCGTCATGCCTGCACGCGCGCGTGTGTGTGTGTGTGTGTGTGGGTCACCTGACCCAAAGCTGGTCATTCACTGAGCAACAACACGGCTTATCGCGGCATCTGCGGCTCGATTCCGTGCCTTCGCCCTCTCCCTTCGGAATATCGAGCCATATCGCACGTCAATGCGCCAGTTCTAGCTCTCTCTCTCTCTCTCTGGAAGCGTGTCGACTCCAGGATCAGCGGATTCCCCTCTGTCGCGGCGGCGGCGGCGGATCGAACGACTACTGACACCATTAAACTCGCCCTCGGCCGCGCGCACACACACACACACACACACACATACACAGACAGACACACGAGATGTAACGCTATAAGCGCGGAGAAGGGGTAGGTCGGTGGGTTATAGGTGGATAGGTAGGGCTGACCTTGAGATGCTGGTAGCATCTCTGGGCGAGCGATCGGCTAGGGCTGACGGGCAGAGCTTGCGGCTGAGGTTCCTGCTGGTGTAGTTCCGAGCAGGAGGGGCCGAGGGCCTCCGCGTCGAGGCTAGTCGCTCCGGGGGTCATGGCCCCGCAGCAACGAGGCCCCGCGCTCACTTGAACCGCTCCATGCTGCAGCAGCAGCCCGCGACGGATCTAGCTACGCTGCTCGCCGCGCCTCGCGATCCTCCTCCTCCTCGCACCCTCGGCTACTGCTGTCGTCCTCCGCCTCGTCGTCAACAACCTCTTGCGATGTTGCTGCTGCCGCGGCAGCTGCTTCCCCATCGTCGTCCCCTAGCTTTCGGTCGAGTCGACGCGCGCGCGGCAACACGGCTCTCTCTCTCTCTACGTCGCTGCCAAGCTCTTCTCTCTCTCTCTCTCTCGCTCTCTATCGCAGCATCACTCGCGTCGGCGCAGGGCCGTCCACCTCCAGCTGCTGCTGCTGGCCCAGTCGACGGCTGAGCGCGATAATCCGTGCGCGCACTTGGCTACCGAAGACAACGGCGACGGTGACGACGACGATGCTGCGATACTGCACGATCGCGACTCTGTCCGACTGGCACGAGCTCTCGCGCTCGATTATCTCGAGAGACTGCTGCGCGCGTGTGTGCGGATTGCTGTCCCGCGGTGAGCCGCGCAGTCGCAAAAGAGAGGCTCATCTGGGGCGGAGCGCGCGCACCTTGAGCGTCTCCGTCAATGTCACGGCTCTCCCTCTCGCTGCCACTTTTTTTTCTCCGCTCTGCTCTATGCTCTCCGCGCGATCCGTCCCCTGATGATGCTCGGACTCCGGGCTTTCCCGGATGTCCCGATGCGTGTTCGTTACATCGGAGGCAAGACTCCGGTGCATGCACAAAGAGCGACGTCGACAGCGAGCGAGCGTTGGAGGGAGGGGAGATGCTCGTATGCCGCATTGCCACCACCAAAGTCGCGTGCGCGCGCTACCGCAAGCACGCGTGCGGGGGTGGGAAAGCTCGAGTCCTCGCGCATGCGCGCAACTCCTTGGAGAAAGACTCGCTTGGCTGATGCTGCTGCATCGGGACGCGTGTGCGTTAATGAATGAATGAATGGAGCGCTGATAAAATGCACTTTGTTTCGGGGAAACTCATGAATCGCCGCTACGAGCGTATAATCACGCACGCTTTCTTTTCGCGAGGATTCGAAAACGCAAAGGAGAAAGTCGAGGGAGTTTCTTTTTGCCTATGGTAGAGCCAGTGTAATTACGCTGGCGTAATCATCAATGTCAGTGTCATCGATGTATGACACCGAGCTCCGACATTATTACCGGCACTTAGCACACGGCCGGCCGATCGTCCAAACATTATACACATGCAGTCGTGGGATACGTGTACGTGTATTATACTTATAATGCGCTATCACGGCTCGCTGATCTCTCTCTCTCTCTCTCTCTCTCTCGGTGAGCGATACACTATAGCTATAGCGCGGTGTGATTGCCGCGTAGAAGGTCGACGTATCGGCGCTCTGATGAAGCTATTCCGGGGAGAGATAACTCGGGGTTAATGCGATTGTTATGCTATTCTCAAAATTCGATACTGAATATCTTGAATGTTCATGTAGCTGAGTGCTTGAGATTCATAATTTATTCGTGGAAAACTAATTATCAGTTAATGAAGCTCGATTTTTTACTTTGTTACCGCGTATCTATACACGCCGCTTCCTTTCGTTAAATTTTAATTGACCGAGATGAGATGCAATCTTTGTAAAAAAAAAAAAAAAAAAAACACACGTTTGCACCTTAATTAACGAAACGACATTCTTGCCACAAAAAAATATTGCCACAAGTTTCATAAGTCGCTACACTTTCGATTCGAATCGAGCCAATAAATTACACACCAACGTACAAAAGCGATCAAATTTAGAGAATTCCCCGCGCTATTTACTGCAGCGTCCACCGGCCGAGGAACTTGGCATTGAAAATAAATTCCCCACCCTTCGATTTAAACTTTCGTAATTATAATAATTAGCCGCGCAGCTAGCTAACTCGAAAAAAAAAAACGTGTACGTGTATTATATACCGTCGGTTCGATGAATATTATTATTCCTGTATTAACAAATGCATGCAAGCTCGCGAAAAAAAAAATAAATTCCCGACTACGTTATCAGGCAATTTACGAGCGACATATTACGTCACGCAAAATCCGAGTTTCGTGCAGCGCCAACTAAAAATACTGCGTTCACCAGTCTCGTGACACGAACCTACATGTGCTAAATTGTTTGTCTGCAATGCTCGAAAATCCAATGTAAGTTTCGATGCTATACCGCTGCATAAATAAAAGAATTCGCAATAGGCTTGAACTTGGCGCCGGGCTCGTTTTCAAAGTGATACACAGAGCATCTTGAAAACGAAAATTTCTAATCTATTTTTACTGGTCCATCAATCCTAATAAAGATAAGAGGAGGGAGTGAGGGAGAGCCTCTCGAAATCTTCCATGCACGGCGCGTGCATCGAATTTCAAGCGGAAAGGAAAGAACAGACTATTGCCTGTATAAGTAAAACAAACAAGACTTCTTCTTCTTCATCGAGTTTTTTAAATGCTAATTCCTTCCGTTATCGCGAAGTAGAGTAGATGATTTTCGTATGTGGTAAGCGTATATGCGTATAAGGTTATGTCTTTATCCATAAATTAATTATGCGGAGAGAAGACGGACGTGTACTAGCGCAACTTTTCAGACGGCGCTATAAAAATCAATAGTAATAAAAGCAATGTCAATTCAATGGTGTCAGGGACGGCTGGTGATACATTTTTTTCTTCTCTTTTATTTTCGAGTGCACGCCGCGCGGCGCTTAAATTTCAGTTTTTCGGCATCATCACGCTCTCGAGGTATCTCGAGGAGTTTTGGATGAAGAAAAGACACGATACTCGCTCCCTTGAATCGGGGTTAAGGCAGGCCGTTGCGGCGCAGTTAAAAAATTACATTTACCCACGAAATCGCTCAAGTTGTTAAATGCTGAAATTTTAGAGGCTTCTGAGCGGACTCTTATATAGCTAATTGAATTACGCATTTGAAAAAATATTTTCTTCCCATATATTGTGTATCTGAAAAACAGAGGCCGTTTAGCAAGTTTACACGGAGCTTTATCCAACGCATTAACGTTCACACACGAGAGTGCAGATAACGCCCGTATATATTCAAACGAAGCTTCCGAAATGTACTGTCGCGCGCAGCAACGATGACATACAGAGAAAAGGCTAGCATCAGAGTTTCGTAAGCAGCAGCAGCAGCTATAGCGACGTCCCGGTCGCGCGCATGCATGCATTCTTCTGACTTCGGGATCGGGGGGGTGTCGTGTTCTATATAGTGGATCGTCCGAGTGACCCAATTTCCGTGACGCGGTCCTGCACGCGCCGAGTGTATCGGCTTTTCAACTCGACGAGCTGAAGAAATGGGAGATAAATGGGGTATACTGCTGCTTTTTTTCTCCTATCCTTGTTTTCTATTGACGGATGATGCGCTAGGTTCTGTGTCGCTTGTGCTAATGGCCGTTGATTCTCGCTGAGGTCGGAGATTTGTTAATCTACTCGTCGAGTATATGACGGTGATGTGTGGACAATCGTGCGCGTGAACGATCTTCGTGCATATTTTTCTATTTGTATCAATTTATGGACTTTGAGCATGAGGACGCTGACGAGATCGCTTCTTTATCGACACCAATTATTTTTAATTAAAAATTCTAGAGAGATATTCTTGGAATTAACGGCGATTAATTTTCTTTTCTCAAGTGGAAAGGTAGGGATGATAGAGTTTCGATAAATATCGAAATCTATAGAGCGATATCAATTTTTCAAAACGAAGCAGTTTTGGACTGGCCTTTTCGTCATAGCCTAAACTCTCTCTGTCTAATAGGCACTTTTCCATTATCCTCATAACAATGTTGCTCGCCGAGTCTATAGATATACTTGTTATAGCCGACTACTTCAGCCGCTCATGACTCATCAAGTTGTAAAACACGAAATACCGATAAAGTAGAAACCTTCTCGACAAAAAAAAAACACATTCGCAAGCCACGACCGGAGCAATCTGCAGAGAAGAATAAAAGCACCGCTACGAGAGAGGGAAAGACGCCATGACACAGGCGCAAACGCATCCACGCGCTCCAATGATCCTTGACGTCTCCGCATCAGCGTCGACAGCGGCAACTGCGGGCGCGAGCGAATTGTCGGCAATTGGTCCCTGCCATTGCTGCAGAACTCGATTCTCTCGCGCAGCTCGCATACACGCACAGTCGCACGCGCAACGAGAAAGCTCTCTCAGAGGAGGGAGCCCGAGGCGCTGCTCCGCGCGGGGGAGAAGCTAATAACCCCGTGCACGCGCGGAAATCTCTCCGCGTTGTGCTCGATCTACAATGCTGCTGCTGGGGAGAGGATGTGTAACGCGCGAATGTGCGGGAGGTCGAGGGGTTGGGCTTGTTAGAGAACATTTTTTTTTTTCAGCATCTCCTTGTTCGATGCGCTATACGAATTTGAGAGATATTAACGAGCGAGAAATGGACTTGTCTAGAATGGCTATTGGAAAAAATGCGAGAATTTTTTTTCCCTTCCTCGACGTGAAAGGCGGAAGGATCGATCCGCCGCACGCGTATACACAGCCCGGAAACGTTCTCGCGAGACAAAGTACTGATACAATGCGACGATGATTGACTCCATAAAGCGCTGCTTTTATTATTCATGCGGAAATTCGTGGCATCGATTTTTCAGCTGCTGCACGGTATACACTCGAGCTTTCGCTTTCTTTTCAATTCTGATCCATTTGTGTATGCGACCGACAGATGGAAAATTTCATTTCGCTCCAAAACAAACGTCGATCAAACGCGAATCAAAACAGAGACGTCTGCATGATCAGAAAAGAGCCGAAAAAATATAGAGGCAAATTAGGCCTATCGCAATTAGCGGCGAGAGATAATAGGAACGAGCCATTGTATATACACGGAGAAGAGAGCGCGTAAATAGATAAAGCCCGAGAACGCGTGGCTAGACGATGTGCCGATAACTGCTCTGCTCTTCTTCTTCGATATCCGCTGTTTTTAGAACTTACACACCATCCGACGGCAGTTATTATTCGCCTATCTCTTAGACAACCTCACCGCACAATAAAACCGAGTTAATTGCTGTGTGTATTTCTAAGCTCTCTGCGCTTTCTCGATTAATCTTCGGGCAAATTTGGTTATCTGCAGTTGCTATTCGAAGTTAATCTCGATCGCGTTGCATCTCTTCTCCCGAATCCTGGTGAAGAAAGTTTGTCGTGATTCTGTCGGAACAATGCTCCCAATTTGTCGTGTTCTCGTGCGGATGTGTAGTAATTTCGGAAGCTGGCAACTTGTCAGCTATTCCAATTCGAAATTTTTTCATTTTTTTTTCCCCCGTTGCGATTCTATATACCGAGAGTCTGATTATCTCTCTCGGTAGTGTGTATATTCGAGGATTTTTCGCTTCGAAAAGTTACTCGGCTATTTGTTTGGAGAAAAGTTATTCGGGGGATCTGAACAATTTGGTGAAAACGGCGCGAGTTTCAACGTTCTATTTATACGAACGGAACCCTGGAGGTAAAAAACATAAAATATTTCGATTTTGTTGAACGAAACGTACACTGTCTATTACGAAAATTGTATTTTAAATTTAATTTTTGGAAATCCCCACACGGGAAGCCCGAATACTGTGGGATTCTACGCGCATTTTGCTCTCAAGGAGTCGGTTAAAATCTAAAAACCCGAAGAGCGCGGAATGATAAGCGAGCACAGGCTGTATAATATACGAATTCGAGTCACTTGCATACATAAACACGCACAGACACATACAGACGAGGAGGCGGACAGGCTCGCCTTGACGATCGGATCGAGGCAGTGTAGTGCGAGGCATAGGTGAGCTGTTCGTGTACAAGCCATATAGCGATAAGGTGCACAGGTATGGGACACGTAACTTTGTAAAGCCACGCTGGGAACGGAAGAGGGGACGACGTGTGACAACGTCAAGCGCACGGAGATACTGATTAGAGGCTAATCTGCATTTTTGTCACGAGTTTGCCGCCGTCCTGCTTATGCGTTCGCTTTTTTTTTTCTTCTTCAATTTTCCGTAATTGAATCTCGTTGCTTCTTCGGAAATACTCGGATTGTGTGCGGTACGTACGTGAGTTTTGTTCATATATACGTGGCTGTAAACTTAATCTACTCCCGCTATCAATGTTTTCGCGGCTATATAGATACAAGTTATTAGCTCGCGAATACCAGCAAAAAATATTCGCCTTATCAAGTCGAGAGTATTTATACGCGAGATCAGGAAAATGGTGTGCCAATTGATTTTCTGGTTAAAATTATAACAACTGATCCAATAGCAGGCCTTATAAATAAGAGATCATAAAAAATCCAGAAGCATGAAATCGAAAGCATCGCACGTTCCAACGCGTCAAGTCACTGCCAATCACTCGAACAAGGTTGATTCTCACCCCCTTGTCACCCCTAAAATCGAAGCGCAAACATACCGCAACGCGTGTACAAACAAATTTCTCTCGCAATTCCTTATTTTTAGAGACGGTGTATCGAAAATCGGTTGAGTTCCCTCGACCTAATACACACTGCACACCTGCAGCAGCAAAGAGAGCACGAGAGCACGAGAGAAGAGGGAATCGCGACAAAGGCTCGCGTGCGCTTTTCCCTTTTTTTTTTCTTTCCTTCCACAGCGTTTCGGTCGCGCAGCAGCATTAATCACGCGAACGTTGACTCTTCGAACTATAAAGCGCAATCGTTCGAGCTAAACGACTCTCTGTTTCAACGATTGGCTATCGAGATTCGCTTTTCGATCACCGATCGATTATTATTGGCTCTCTATTGGAGAGTAGCCGATGAATCGACGGCTGATGGAAAATTCTTGAGGAAAACGAGATTATTCAGCAACTCTTTAGACGCCTGTATAGTTATAGCATGAGCAGCTGAAGTAGTAGGCCAAAACAAGGCAGTTTTAGTATTGGTGCACCACCTATTTTCACCTGCCACAGACACAGAGAGTTTACTCGGTGACGAAAGGGACAGTTCAAAACCTTGCCACTGGAGAAAAGAAAATTAATCACTTTATATGTAATAAGTGTAATTATTTCAACAGAAAGGAGGCTATCTTATTAAGACTTTAAAACATATTTGAAATATAAAATAATATGATACAAACATGAACGAACAGCAAACGAGGAACATATTAATTCCATTATTTCGACATTATTTTGTAGGAGAGATAATTATGCCCGTTATCGAAAACCTCGTGGAAAAGGAAGGTGCATGGGATCTGAGTCATGGCGCAAAAAAAAACCAAGCTCGACTTTCCAAGAAGAAGAAGAAGAAGAAGCTGCACCAATATAGATGATAGAGAGACCCATGCAAGCGCCTGCAGCGGACCAACGCTTTCAGCATTAGAAGCGTCGCGCTTTTTTGTCCACGTCTACTATATTTAAGTGACGCGCGCCTTAGCCGAGATTACGTCAACGCGAAGCAGCTGGATAACCGTCGTCGTGTCTTGAAAGTCCGAATCAAGAGCTTAATCATCGCGTTTCCTCCCGTCCTTGATTTTTCAGATATGTGGAACGAATGCGAATATCCGTGCGCCGTCTCTCTCTCTCTCTTTTACCGATCTCTGTCGATGCTCCATCAGAAGATGAAGAGAACCAGTTTCGGAGTCTAGGCGCACGAGTATGACCGTTCTCTCGCTGGATTTATTTGAATATTCCGATGCTCCAGGCCGTTTATTTTTGGGAGATGTAACGTCGCGCGAGATGAGCTTGACGATGAGAGGAGATTGCGGTTATCAGAATTTTCGAATGGAGAGATGATATGCGGATGTATTTCCAGCGAAGAAAGCTTTTTGAGGAACAAATTGGTACACCTGTGTAAGCTTGCTGTTATCGAGTGTGAACTCGTGGGTAACACTGAGCAAAAACAGAAAAGATGATTCAATCTATATTTTTATCAATGTATATGATAGGTGACACGTCACTCAGCAAATACACGAACAAAGAATTTGCCTTCTTTGCTGCAAATAAGCACTATGTGGATCAACGAATGAAACAGTTGACGTACAAGGTTTTTGCTAAATGTGAATTCAAACCGAGCAGTACACTCCTAAATAATAGTAGAGAAGTTTTCACCGATGGGAGAGAAATGGCATTTCCAGACACTGTTTACTCAAGATAGCCACTTATCTAACATCTCCTCGACTGTTTATTTTGTAAGTAAGACTAAATTTTCCCTCACCAAGCAGTTGTGAATATTGTTGAAAAAAATTTGTTACCTCCATGCTTCCTGCTATGTTAACAGCAAACTAATCCAAGATAATGATTACTTTCTGATAACGCTTGCCACATCCGACTGATTTGAGATAATACCAGCCAGTGCTTTAATCCGAGCATTTGATTTGTTGCTCGAGTCTGTCAAGAGGCAAAGGAGTTCACTTGCCTTCCCAAGATTCCTGCTCTCGTTGCATGGCAAGCAGGATCAAGGATGCATCCTTGCAGCCTCCCCGGAGCCCTGGCCCAGAGCTAACGGAGTCGAAGCTCTGGCCAGAGACCAGAGGCCCGAGAGCAGCAAAGACACATCCAATTAGGCGGCTCGCAGAAACGGGTCAAGCGGGCATAAACGCACACGCAAAGAGGAGACAGAAAGAGAGAGAAAGATAGACTAGAGGTATAGTAGAACTAGTGATAGTCAGTACCGTGATGACTCCGTCCTTCATGATGGTCTTGCGGCTGCGGATGATCATGCCGACGACCTTCTTCGAGACCTTGGCTGGCATGCTCACGCACTGGGCGCAGAGACTCTTGCGCTTCTTGAGTTTCATTCAAGGCTCTCTGATGCTACGGCGGCGATCATACACAGACACACTGCGGGCACACTAATGATAGGCTCTCTTTCTCTCGGTTGGCTGAACTCGTCGCGGTGAGCTTTCGCGCGGCTCAATTAACCGGGCATCTCTCCTCGCGGACACAGGCCCCGGGCCTTTGTCTCGTCGATGAACGCTCCAGGAGTGCACGACGAGAGCGTAGTCTAAAAATGACACTTAACCTCACTTTCGCGCGCGCAAAGGCCCCCGTCCACTGCAGCAGCTGCTACTGCCGCCACCAGCCGCGCCGCCGCCGATCATCAGTGGGGATTCCGTGTGCCTGGCGCTGTCCTTCTCGCGCTCGCACGGCTACGCTGCTTTTGGCTTTTCCCTTTTGTTATCTCCGAGAGAGAAAGAGAGAGACCGAGAGACTGGCGCATTGTGTTGTCGGGCTCCACGATGCGGATGTGTTGTTACCTACCTATACCTGCGCTTGGTGGAGTTTTTACTTTCGGGACTGAATGTTTTCCCCTCTAGACTCTGCTTATATATTATTTATGGGAAAAAAGTTCCAACTTCGTTAATATTTTTTTTTCTTCAAAGGCGCGCGAAATAAATGTTAATTTTACGAGCTATAAAAATTTTCATTGTTGCTAAAAATGAAACTGAATTTTCAAATAAAAATTGGAGTCAAGTATTTTTCAGGGAATTTGAAAGGCAATGGCTAAAGCAGGAGACCCTGCCTATGCACACTTGTGTATGCATACACAAATTAATTTAAATAGAGCAGCTGTGTCCATACATGTGTACTGTGGATACTTTGAACAAAGTTACGAAACCTGATAATCTATCAGTAAATGCTGGTTGACAACGAGTGCAGATAAATTTTCTCGAATGTTAATATTTGGAGTATTTTTACAAAGGGTAGATGTTGCAGTAAAACTCTGTTTATTCGTTTACAACAAAAGTTTAGGCTAAAATTTACATATGAGAACTTGTTAGTTGAGTCAAGTGTAGAAAAAGAAGTTCATACTAAATAAATAGTTAAATATATCCCTTTATGTAGGTCTACATTAAAGTAAATATAAATGCATAAAATCTTGTATGATAATAATATATTTATATGTATATATGTATATATATACATTATTTCACATGTAAAATAATCTACGATTCATTCTTATCGCACGCATCTCTCATCTCACATAATTCTCTGAATTCTTTTTGGTCAACAAATAACAAAGTATAGAAGATGATCAATTCTTTTTTTTTATCATATCAATCTCACATTCTCTCTCGTTCTTTCAAAAAAATCTAGAAAATGTCTGGGTAATGCATATGTATGTATGTTAGCTTTTGCACACTGCAAAATTATATTCTGTGTCTTTGCAATCCTTGCCTAAACTCTCAAAAATATACAGTATTGATTAAAAATTGTCAGACTTATCTAAGATGCAAATAATGGAAAATTGTGAGATTTACACTTTTGAAATTTGTTAAATATTTTATTATATTATGTACTTTAGCTATGGATCAATAATGTGAAGAGATGTCTGAAGATGTTTTAATCAATAATGTATACTCTTAATCCTAAATTATTTAAATTCCTCCACTCATGATTCAAAATTCGAGACACTTTATACAAAGAATAATGCAGCATGAAAAATTATTCGTCATTGCTGCAGAGTCTTAAAAATTGAACCGATGGCCTGCCTTGGCCTGCATAAATATACATAATAGACTTTATATATAAACAATTCGTTTTGTTGACTCGATTAGGGTTGTTGAATTCCTTATTTGCTTTTTTTTTAGTGCTTTTTTTGTATGTTAATTACAATTATTATATTTATACTGTCAGGCACGAAACAAAAGGCTGAAGTTGTATTCTTAAGGTATTTGATAAAACTGACTACTTTTCTGCTGTGAAATATATGGCCTTTTACTTGTGAGTATTTATTCGAAGCTTAAAAAAATTTGCATGATTAGGAAAGAGAATCACCAATAAACATAATCACCTTTGCCTCTTCTTGCACTGGACTGACAAAAATTAAAACCTTCAGGCATAACAATGATTTTGGTTTTGTATATAACTGACAGTTTTCCATTTGTGTTATTTACACATGCATACAAATAAAATATATGTATAAATGACTATAAACTTTGAGATACATGGGATATCTCATCAATGAGAAAGAAACTTTGATGACAAACGACATCGATTATTAGAAAAGTACTGTCCTAAAAATTTGCATATTTGATTATATACACATTGAATTTGATTAAAAAAAGTACCAGTTATAAATCTGGCAAATTGCAAAATCTTTTTTTTCTGGTGGATATTGATGAAACACACCATGACTCCCAATGCGTTTAAGAGCATCATATTATTTTTACAATTATATAAACTTAAGAAATGGAAAAAGCTATCCATTAGTGGGAAGAGTTTCTCTGTTCTCTTAAAAAAACGTCATGGAAAAATCGGATTTATCGAGTTTCGTTATTATTCCAGCGGACGTATTTCGTAACTTCACTCGCTCACATTTGACATTTCACAATCACTATGAGGTACTGACACTTCTCAGTATGTTCGCAATAATTTGTTCTAAGGACAGTCATTTCGTCTGGTTCAAGAATGCCAAGTGCCCAGTAATGATTTTCGGATTTCATTGTTAACTCTACATCATCAAGATTAGTAAAGTTGACAATGGAAAGATACAATAACTGAAGAGCCATAGATTACAAGCTCTTCAATTTTTCGTATGCGCGATCGAAATATTTACAACTTTTATCCATGCTTATAACTCCATATTGTTTCTTTTTATAAAAGAAGCTCCCACTATTTACTACACGATGTCAAAATCGTGTTCTCTAATATGATATCAGAAATGATCATATACATAAATCCCATATGAATTATACATATATAGTAATATGTAATATGGTTTAAGCGCACACAAAAATATCGCATTGGGATCGGTGTTATTTTTGGATGTAACATTGAAAAAATCGTATAAAAATGACTAAAAATCGGTATTACATAAGTGCCCTTGACATTCTACCTAACGAATCCCGGAAACAAAATTTTTGTGTGCATGTAATCGCAATAAACCACATATCAGCCATGCTAGACTCACATATGCTACTGATAGAAACTTTGAGTCACGCCTGATTCATTTAAATTGCACTGGCTGTGTTACAACAGCTCACCTAATCACATACATTACAAGTATCATCTCGAAAAATCCTAAAAAAAATTTATAACCGTTCGTTGCTTTCATGATTCTTCCCACTTGGTTTGATACTTCCAATCACACGCTAACAAAAACATAACAGAATATCGTCAAACTGCAACAAAAATGAAAAAGAAAAACAAAATAGATCCACCCTCGCAGCCCCTTAACCTCAAAATTTCCATTCTTAGCCTGGGTCTATGCGCTTATACACAGGTATAATTCACAATTGGTTTACGTATGAAGTCGAGGACGCAGCAGGTCGACAGGCCTGCATTTCGAAGTCTCGAAGCTGCTCGCTGCTGTCGCTGCTGGGATCCTCGCTGTCCTCCTCCTCGCTGCTGACCGATCACTGACTCTCTGGGCTGAGATCCTTGTCGCCCTCTCCGTCTCCTTCCTCGCGAGTCATCCCCTCGATGGGACCACTCGGCTGCTGTGGTTGTTGCTGCTGGGGCTCCTCGGACGCATCGCCCGACGGGCTATCGGCTTCCTCGTCGTCGTTCGGCTGCTGCTGAGGCCGCGGATTGTCGCGGACCGAAGATGGCCCATTATGGGCTGCGCCCTGGGGGAAGCCCGTCTCCGCGGAGACAAGGTGCGACGGCAGGTGCGGAGAAGCTGACTGAGACTTCCGGCTCTTCTCACCCTTTCGCCAGAGCGTTATCTCCTGCAATACATTTTTATACGGTCACGTGTCTGTTATATTCAAAGGTTACTTTCACAATTCACGACAACAAAGCAATTTACATAATTTTCAACCATGGAAAATCTTCAGCGCCAGATTTTTTGCGCTCACGAATGCCGACAAAAACAAAGATAAAATTAAATTACAGCGAATGACGAAAGCAACTTCTTATTCCTTCGAAAAAAAATCGGAATAAATTAAGTCAACGAACCTGTTGTTTGAAGTATCGTCGGTCCTCCTCGTCCATAAGAACGAGATTGAGGTAATACCTCACGCTGAATTTCTTGTTGATATCGCGCATAGTCGGCGCCAGATCGTAGCCAGCTAGAAACACTCTGATCGGAATGGATTCCCCCTTAACTGGTGCCCCGTCCATTATCTCGTACTTGGCTATTGTCTCGTTTTCCGTGAACGTGTGGGGTCCTGCAAAAATATAGTCTGATTAAACTTTTTGCAGTGAGACGGACGTTGCAAGGAAACAGCAAACAAAAATTTGACCTCTCTCAGTAATAAGGGCATGCGTGTACGAAATGAAATGCAGAAGTGGATGCGAATGCGATTTTCCGAAGGTAAAGATACTCACCAGAACCAGTTGTTTCTCGTTTGATAATTGCAATTTCCATATGTTTGATCTTGATTCTGACCAGCAGGAAGTAAATTTTACCGACAATCACGTCCTTTAAGTGGTATCTGAAATAAGAGGATGCATTTTAAGCTACTGATGATTTTGGGTAAAAAATTGAAAACAGATGTATCAATTGTACTCACTTGCTTTTGTTATACTCAAATTCGATATGTAGGCAGTCTTCAATGCCGACTTCCATCTTGATGGGATTGTTCATATCTGGGTAGGAACTAAGGGTATGTACAACAAGCTCTAGCTCTTTAACAATATCGCTTAGTCTTCTAACGATTGTCACTCTGAGGAAGTATCGCAGTCGTACATTCGAGCCTGTGTAACTCTCAAAGGGCTTCTCCACATTGGCAAACTCAAATTCGTACGTTGTGTTGTGCGTGAGCTCGCCTGGCCTTGCGAGTTCCTTGACCAGACTTGTGAACTCATGGTGGTTGCCCCTGTCATAGTAGAGCTCTATTTGTCCTATGAACTCTACTTTGACACCTTGATGCTCTAATTTTCCAGCCTTTCTCAGACTGATGTTTATCTAGTAAAAAAAAAGGAATTACTACTAACTGCATTCTAAGGATACGCTGAACTCCAAGTTATTATATAAGAATATTCTAGAAATCAAGCATATAAAGTTACACAAGTTCTATACTTAAAAAAAAACATACTTGTGCAAAGTATAGCTAACATACAATCAATAGTTAATTGTTTTTCCAAGTGTCACACAAAATTTGTGACAAAGGTTGCTCCAAAATAAATTTTGGAGCAATCACTTGGACACTAACTCCAAAATTCAGTGCACAACCCACCTTGCCCGAGACAGTCTCTCCATCCAGATACAACAAGTGTCTCTCCTTCTTGCCATCCTCGGACTTGATGTCCGCTGTCTTCCTGGTCTCTGCTCCATCGAGTGTGATCTCAATATCCGCAGACTGTCCAAAGCCAAAGAAGCTCTGGGAACAGAGGAGACAAGCAGCTCAATAACAGCAACCTCTAGACAATAAGTAAAGTCAACTCACCATTGTAAAGCGCTGAGTAGAAAGCCGACGACTCTTATAGTGTCCAAAGTCTGCACGAGCTAGGGACTGCGCGTTAGGTCCTCACGCCGAGCGTCCACGACATAATTGGCGCGATAATTGCTGAGAAGAACCGCCTCTCACTTGGTATGCATACGTCGATCTGTCGGCGCGGAGGGACGGTCAGTCTTTGGTGCACCTAGACGACGGCTGCGGAGGACGAGGAGTCACAAGTTGCCAATATGGCCGCACGGTACTGATGGCACCTCTGCCATCGGCAGCGGAGCGGCTCTATCTTGTCAAAAGTCCCTGGCCTCGATGCGTCGGTGGGCGTGTGTATATGTGGCTGCAGGCTATCACTGTCTCTTTCTCTCGCTCTCTCTCTCTCTTTCTCTCTTCCTCAGTCCCTCTGTGTGCCAAGTGTACCTGTATGCGGGCGCAGAGAGTGTGTGCGCGCCAGCGGGGGGCGGCGATGATGATCTATCCGTGCCGTACTCTATCCTATCCGCTTTACCCTCTCTTCTCTCTCGCTCTTTCTTGCGTCCGGGTTATATATCTTATCGGTGGACACGGACTTTTTCAATACTTTTTCAATCGGTCCTGCCTCGACGAGGATAATGTCGCGGTCGTTTGGAGGTTAGGTTCCTGGACGATCGTCGAGTTCCGGGATCCACGAGTGCATTTCACTCGATCAACCGAGGGCGACTGATCTCTTCTTTCGGGAGCGAGAGAGAGAGAGAGAGAAGGTTACAGAAGCAACTTATGCCAGTCGGGATTCGCGAATAGATTCAGGCCGCTGGAGAGTTTTGCAAGCGAAGCGAGCACCGCCTACTCTCGCGGCTGCTATAGTATAGGCGCTATGAAGTTGCAGCGATTGACGCTATAGCGAGTTTTTTCTTGGCGCTAGACTTTGAAAAAACAGAGTTGCGCAACGCGGCTGTTAGGATCGAAGCAAGTAATAATAACGTATACATATACTGGTGTGTAACGAAAGTATTTATTTCATGTGATTCGATGCTGTATAAACAATAAGTTAGAATATGGCAACTGTGGAAAGGACACTTGTAGACAACGAAGCGTATAATCGTATGGCTAGTCGATCGACTGTGAGAACAGTAACATACGAAAATAAAATAAAAAACGATAATGATCTTCAGCATGGAATAACCTCCCTTCATAGAGGTTGATAATCAAAGTTAGCGGGTCGATCGACTCTAGAAATTAATATTAAGAACTATATAATATTGTGATTCACGTAAAAAAGGATTATTAGAACATAACATTACAAATAGTACGCTCCGGCTGGCAATCGCATGACAAAAGCAATATACAGAATTTAAAACTGGCAACATAGTTCGTATATTTTATGCGACTCATGACTATAACAGTAACGAATTCTCAACTAATGATTCAAGCAAAACTGAAACAAGCTAGAATCTTTGTGCTCTTTTCCAAAGAAACATGATAAAAAATTGCGAGCCTCGCAAATTCGTCTACTCAGACTTTGTGCACCTAAGCCTATGACTCGCATTTTTTAATCAGATCTTTCTAACGGCATGCATCGCATGCAGTGTGGACGCAACAACCCTCCACGTTCCCGGAACAATTTTCTCTTTTTAAGTAAGCTAAATTATACATATTTACAGTGAAATCTATGCACCCTCAGAATTTCGGGTGATGCGAAAAATACTGGATCTGTTAGTGTACAATCTATATTGGAAAGTACGCACCGACAAATAAACGTCTACTCATCGGAAATTCAATCATTCGTGCGTCACGAATGCACTAAATAACGACTTCGGAGAATTATCAGGCCTTCTTTCACGTACTCAGTACAGGAACTTCATTCGCTAACAAAATAAGATCTTCTAGTAACGGTAAAAAAATACTAAACAGGAAGCAGACATGATCTTTATAGCGAAGAAAATACGTATAGGCTACCGAAAATCTATTAACAAAATAACCTTTTATTGATTTTAAGGTTCTACTGAAGGTGATTGTGCACGTTTGCATACGAATTTGAATCAGGAAACCTCAATAAGATTTATGTAATTAGATAAAAATATCTGAAACGAGCTATTTTTTAGCGCAGTGTCTGTTCCCCATTCGAAGCAACAAAAATACGCGCGACGCTCTATTTCTTGGAAGCGAGGTCGTAGCGATGATTGATGTTGAGCGCGTGCAGGAACTGCATGAGGTGGGGTTGGTAGCCGCTGTTGGCGAGTTTCTCGGCTACGTGGGCGAGGTAGGTCCTCTGTTCACAGAAGGCAACGTACATCTTCTCAAGGTTCTCGTAGTTCGGTCCGGTAGATGATGGTTGTGCACCGCTCCAATCCTGCGCGCGGATGCGATTGTGGAATTTCAACACTACTTTGAATATGTTGCACAGACAGGTGCGCATTTTTTCGCCTCGGATGTTCAGCATGCACCTGCAAACGTTGATAAAAAGATAATTTTTTAGCTTCAGATAAATTTGATTGCAAAAAACATTCACGAATAGACATAAATTATTTTTCTTTTTTTTTTACGTAAAATATTGAGGAATTATCGCAAATAAAAAATTATTCAGAGCAATGGTTTTAATTGATAAGTGTATAGTGCGCAAGTTAAATCGAGAGCACAAGTCAAACGGACTTGTCTTCGAGCTTATTGATCCATTACCTCGATAAAATCTTCTTTATGTAACTGACGTGCGTCTCGTAGACCTCATCAAGAGTAGTCGCGCTTTCGAGCTCCCTCTCGAACTCAGACCAACTAGCGTGTAACACACTGCAGGTCAAGTAAGTGTGTAGCGCGTTCATGAATTGCATCATCGAGTGACGGTAAAGCTGAAGCTGGAGCGGAAAATTTCACGATAGTCAGTTAGTGTCTGGCTTAGGAGGTCAAAAAAATTATAGAAAAATTTCCTTAATTCGATTGATACCTTATGATGATTTTCCGTGATAGCAGCCTTTCGTTCGATTTTTAGAATCTGGAAATCCTCTTGCAGGACCCAGAGCACGCGGCCGACCATCAACAAGAACTTGAACACCCTGCTGTATTGCTGCATCACCACGTCGTTGAACACGATGTTAAGCGGCCATGATATTTTGTAGTTTAGCGAGAGACAACTCAGAATTTCTGGATTTGATGTCTTAAACGAAAGATAAACAACAAATTTGTTAGTGGTTACGTATTTCTATTTTAGTCTAGTAACATTTTATGATAAGCACCTGCAAGTACGTCGGCACATCGGCAGCAGAGAGGCTGAGTAACTCGGAGTTGGCGTAACTACTACTGAGCGAGCTTACGAGAGCTTTCTCAAGGAAGTTGCTTAACGTCGAGGAGTTGAAAAGCTCCAGCGGCGACGAGACTTCGTAGAGCCTCGTGAAGAGCGACTGCGTCAGGGTTTTGGCGAACTCTCCGTTCAGCAGGAAGAAGTAGCTGCGCAGGCTGTGCAGGTGCGATAGCATTTTGTGCTCGTTCAGCAAGTACTGAAAGAGAAAAATCAATGAATTTTTTTTTTAACAAATAACTGGTAAGTATAGGAGATGTTGTACATTAAGTATTTTCCAGCTTTACCTTTATAATAGCGTTGTTGACGAGGCGACTCTGAACTCTTAGCGGAATAATAACTGACTTTTCGAGGTAGACCTGTAGCGAGGTGCTGTCAATCATCTCGACGTCGTCGACGGTGAGTTGCTGCTGTTGATTCTCGATCGACGGAGTGTTGGCCGCGGAACCAAGGCCTATGAACTCGGGATAAGCCGGTGTCTCCTGGAAGTACCTAGATCCGCGAGAGCGTTGCGACGTGTCGTCGGTCGACATGCCGTCCGTCGATCTCGCGAATAACATGTCACTGCAAATGAAATTCATCATTATTTATTCATGAATGATAAAAATTAAAAAATAAAGTGTACAACTCACCTATGATTAGTGATTTCCGAAAAAGGCGTATTCCCGCAGCTGTGTACCTGTCCCGATCCACTGTGTGTAGACATAGTAAAGTGGTCGGTGTTGGTCGACATCGGCGTTTCTTTCAGGTGATGCTGCTGTTGCTCGCTCTCGGTAAACCTATTGATCTCGAAGTCGAACTGGTCAGTGTTGTGGGCCATGTTCCTATTTCGATTTTTCTGACAGACCGTCAGGTTCTCGGTCTTCGGCTGACTGATGTGCTCTTCGAGTTCGTCCATACGACTGTAAAAGTGCGACATCACTCGATTACGATTGATCTGGGCGTCTGTCAGTGGTGTGTTATCATCACTCGCGAGATTGATGTTGTTCTGTTTGTTCCCCTCGACGTCATTCCAGTTCAGGTGCGTCAAGTGCTGAGTGTTCCTCAGCCTGTTCAGCTGAATCTCTGTCTTATCGCCTTCTTGTATCTCACCGAGAAGATGCTTCTTCAGGTTCTCGTTTTCTTCGATGTTCTCCCAGTTGAGATGTGTGAGATGCTGCGTGTTCCTCAATCTGTTCAGCTGAATCTCTGTTTTATCGCCTTCTTGTATCTCACCGAGGAGATGCTTTTTCAGGTTCTCGTTTTCTCCGATGTTTTCCCAGTTGAGATGCGTGAGATGCTGCGTATTCCTCAATCTGTTCAGCTGGATCTCCGTCTTGTCATCGTCCTGTATCTCTCCGCTTTCCAGGTGTTTCTTCGTGTTCTCGTTGTCGTCGATTTTCTCCCAGTTTAGATGCGTGAGATGCTGCGTATTTCTCAACCTGTTCAGCTGGATCTCCGTCTGGTCGCCTTCTTGTATCTCTCCACTCTCCAGGTGCTTTTTCAGGTTCTCGTTGCTCTCGATGTTTTCCCAATTCAGATTAGTAAGGTGTTGCGTGTTCCTAAGCCTGTTTATTTGCGTCTCCGTCAATTCTGTCCTGCTCTCCTCGTTCTCCATGGCCAGCAGGATCGTGGCCTGGGCGTTGTTGTTAGGCGTAATGATACCAAACTCGCTCTGCAGCACTTTAAGCTTGTTGCGCTGAGCTGCAGTCAGATTATCCGTCAACTCCGTAGAAAGCTTTTGATGAGGACTGGATATGTCGAGCACCGTCGGACGTACGGGCTTCGAAGTCGTCTGAGCCGGCTCTGTGACGTTCTGGTTCTTCTGGTCCTCAACTTTATTTACGGGGTTGAGCTTTTCAACCTTGCACTTATCCTTAGTCTTTTTCACCGGCGCATCGTCCAGCTTGACGGAGGTCGGGTTGCTGTTCTCGTCCTTGCTAAGAACCTTTTCCTTTGCCCCGCGTTGATCCAGATTCGGATCTGATATCACGGAGCCCTTGGCAGGATCGACCTCGTCTTTCTCCGCCACAACGAAGTCTTTGCGTGCTTTGGGCTCCTCGGGGGTGTTGATAAACTCCCGTCTCATGCTGGCTATGGCGGCAACCCGCTCGTCGAACAGCTTCATCCTGCGTATCCTCCAGTCGGCGTGAATGCTATGCCTCTTTGCCTCCTCGAGCAACTCTTTGTAATACTTAATAGTGCTTTCCTTCTCGACTTTCTCGGCGTTCTTCGCCTCCTCGTCCATCCTCAATGCGTCCTCCAGCAGCAGCTTATCCTCCATCATCTCTTTGTCTCGTTCTCGTATTCGCCTCAGCGCGGCCTGCTCGGCCTGATCCTTGAGCTGCTCCAGCAAGTCGCTCTTTTCCTTGATAATCTTCCTCAGTGCGTCCTCGCGTTCTCGTCGCAGCCTCTGCAGGGTATCCTGTTGCGCAGCGATGACGAGCTCGGCACGCCGTCTCTCAGCCTCTTTCTCGCCCCTAATCGCCGAGCTCAGTGACACCTCCTCGCCCTGCTCGTGCTCGCCCCTGATCTCGTACGCCTCATAGAATCTCGCCTGCTCTCTCAACATACCCACGCTCAGACAGACCTTGACTCTTGGCTGACTCGATGCTGAGACCCGACATATAGGGTTCTTAGGATCGCAGATCTTCAGCAACGTCACGGCCTTGCCGCACTGGAGAATCGTGTCGGTGAGTCGAGCCAGGAAGCCGGGTACCGAGGCCCGATTAATGCTGAACGCCCGCGTCCAGAAACGGTGACCCCGTGTGCGCAGGTACTGCGGCCGCACTCGAATCATAAACTCCTCGTAGATATCCGCGCAGACGCCCTCGAAGATCCAGTGCTGCAGAAAGCGGAAGTACACCTCGCAACACTCCCGAAGGATAGAGTAGAAGACCAGGGCGACTCGCTGCTCTGTCACCTTGGTCACCTCCTTGTAGATGTGCGTGAGGATTCCGATGCCTTCGCCGAGTGGACTCGCGCGATGGCTGTCGCAACGACAGAGTTCAGCCACCCGCATGATGAGGTTACCCAGAGGCCGCACCTTATTCAGGAAGCTCAAAAGACCTGGATCCGAAGAGGCGTCGCTCAGCGAGACTTTCAGGATGGCTGCATGGTAGAAGAGCAGGAACTCCTTGATGCTGGAGCAGAGCGCCTTGAATATCAGCCCTTCGATGCGAAGTTTGCCGGACCGAGGATCGGGAACAGTGAGGTCCGAGAGGTTGCGGAAGCAAGTGCCCCAGCGGCACACCTCGTAGCTGAGATTCTCGAGACTCCGCGCGCTCACGCCCCGGACTGCCAGATTTTTCTTCAACTCAAAACCGGTAGCGGGGTTGAACGTGAACGTCGTGGATTCGACTCCCAGCAGCAAAAGCTTCATGTTGCTGATAAACTCGCCTCTGGAAACTTGCATGACTTGGTCTGGGAATACGTCGCTTTGCGCGACGTTCACCAGATGCAGCGTGGCTTCCACTGACTCCGAGACAAAGGGGGGCTCTTTTGCTGGGTCTGATAAGCCTAAGGTTTCCCAGGTTCGGTGGGACGAGAGAGAAGTGAACTTGTCCATCTGCTCCCATACTTGGTCTAGCTTTGCGAGTTCCTCGTCCGCGTCATTGTCTTCGATCTCGAAGATCTCGGTTGGGTTGTCTGCAGCCGCCCGATTCTGCTCGGCAAACCACTGCAGAGGGTCCGGACACTGCCAAGGAGATTCTGGCTCTGTGACGATTCCTTCTTTGCACACTTGCAACTGTTCCTCTGAGTTACCTACATCCTGACGAGTTAAAAACAATTAGTGCTCTTTTTCATAATTGATTGCAAACACTCATTTCAGATTTCCAACTTACTTTTATTTGAGGAATAAAATACGAGCTCGGAGTTACATTTGTCCCATTGAGTAGATCAGTTGTGCGCTGTGGTATATTTGACATTTTGGTATCAAAGTGATAGTTGTGCCTGCAAAAAAACAAAAATTCATATTAGAATGAAGTTTGAAAGGAACTGAACTTGAGAATGTACAGAAGGTTTACCTAGTATTTTGTATGTGAGAATTAGGTGATGTGAAGCGATTAAGTAAAGCCAGTTTACTTCCAGGCTCAGCTGCATTGTACCTAATGACACCACCTTGCTCCTGTTTGAACATTGCCTCAAACTTCTTAGGCAAATAAAATGCCTCACTGGGATAGATTTGAAAGGGGGGTATGCCTCCTTCATCGTAGAGCATTTCAGGCAGTGAGGGATGTGGTCTTCCATAGTAAAAAATATCCTACAGCAAAGTTTAAGTTTGAAGAATACTTTTTTCTAAAAGAGAAGAAGTGTCAATGGGTACAGCTTGAAGGTTTTCTACTCACCAAAGAGGTCTCATCCTCAAAATCAACGGACTTCAAGCAGTTGAGAAACTGCAGGGTTCGGTAGACCATGGAGTCTGGCTCCAAGTGACTGTCTATGAACTCATCCAGGTAGTTTTCCAACTCGGCTGCTTGCGAAACACGTCCTACTCCTACTTTGAGAACGTAGGCGTGCTTCAACAGCTCCACAATAGGATCACATGGCTCTCTGTGTTTTGCTATAACCAAGCAACACTCTGATAAAGAAGGACTAAACGCACAGCACAATTGAAGATTGCCTCCAAGAGGCATAGTGCTAGGTTAAGTATGCTATAAATGCAAACAACTCACCGTAGTCCTGTCCAGACTTGTTGAGAAGGATCTCGTAGGCCCTGGCCTTGAATCTCCTCAGATGCTTTTCGTTATCCTCTTGGGGTAAGTACGGATGCTCCTCGGGCTGGTGGTGCCTGCGAAAGAGGCTCTCGCACAATCCGCGGACGAGGCCGTAGACGTCGTTGTCCTGGGGCTCCGGGTCCATCTCTCCTCATTCTCGTCCTATTATATCCTCTCGAGCATCGTCCTCCGCACTTGTGCACTATACACTGATCTTCTGCGCGATTCTCTCTTTTTGGGGAGATCGATTCGTGCGCGAGCTCTCAGTCTCAAATCAAAACAAAAATATCTATAATATAGCGCATCGTACAACCGTCGAGCGCGCGCTGTCTGCAGACTGCACTCTACATTATAAATAGTAAGTACCATTACTCATTAGTGCCCTATACATGAGTGTGTGTGTAGCATGTGTGTGATGTGTGTGGTTTGTGACCGTCGGGGAACGGTAAAGGGAACCGTGAAGATTCGCTTTTTGAAAAAGACCGCGAAAGCTAAAAGGACAAGCTATATATACACATATAAAGTGCAACAGCGAGCGAGAACGAAGAGGGGTAAAGAGAGATGCAGATGACTTTCTAATAGTAATGCAGACCAAGTTAGAAATATACATTTCTAGAACTACGAAATATGCAGTTTTTAAATTATATATAAAAAAACAATTACTTGAATATTGGTATTCTTAATATTAATTGAGCGAGCGATTATATCAAAATCTCGAGACAAGTGGGGGGGGATTCAAGAGGTTCACCGGGCCTACAAAGTTGTGTTTTTTTGCAAAGAATCGAATGATGGTGGTTAGAACACCCGCTCGCGTATCGCTTAAAAATAACACATTTGTTAACTTTCTCAAATTTTTGAGGTTGCGGTATTTTATTAGTTGCTACCAAATTACTATTTGTTTTATTTTCTTTTTATAATGAAACTATTCATATGGATAGATCTGAGATCTACTAGTTTTCGTGGCGAATTTAAACGTACTCTTCGTGACAAATCTGAATAGGGAGCAACGATATAATATAGTCTTGGTGAGCAATATTGTTAAAAAAGGAATTGTTTAATCGACATTCTTTTGCGTTAGATGCGTATATTCATGCACCTGCTGCACGAGCTAACACTGATCTAGATAAGTAAAAACTCATCGGCCCCCGTCATCAAGTCCATAATCAATGGCACACATTTACAAGAGAAGTATGACGACAGTGTAACTATATGCATATCGCGAGCCGATACATGCGGTATATACAAAACTTCAACTCAACAAAAATATCGACGGATATGCATAGAGAGTACGACACGCGCTAAGTTGTACATACACAGTCGCTTAGCAACTCCTGGCGCACCACACAAAAGTTACGCGCTGCTGCACGAGGTTTGCCTTTGCTAGAGGCTCGATAGGTCAGCCGTCCGTGAGTTGCTGTGCTAACGAGGTTGGAATCGGGAGACATAGTATAGTTGATCGTAGGCTCGTTGGGGCTAAGATGAGGGAAGATGCTCCTGAAGCACTTGGCATCGGTCTTGCCGTCGCATGTGAGTATGCAATCTTTATAAAATTCAGTCGTTTACGTTGTGTATCTCGAATAATTTAGGTTATATACGCTATATCGCACGGCGTATTTTTTTTTATTGTTAAATTCACTGTTACTCATTGAATTTGACCGCAGGATTCGGAGAATCGAGTGGTGGCAATCGCTTGGTCACCGAATAACTTAAAACTAGCTGTCGCCTCTACAGACCGCTCGATTTACTTATTCGACGACAAGGGAGTGAGGAAAGATCGATTTTCCACAAAACCCGTCGATTCTAAGGTATTACATATGAGTCACTCAATCATTTTTTACCCGGATCCAGTGGCGCCGTGACTGTTTGTTATAAAGAATGTTGTGCACGTTATTTTAGAACGGTAAAAAGAGTTACCTGGTGAGGGGCATAGCTTTTTCACCGGAATCGACGAAGATCGCCGTCGGACAGACCGACAACATCGTCTATGTTTACAAGATCGGTGAAGAATGGTGAGTGAAAAAGTCACGTAATTTTCATATGATTTTGTGTATAATTAATAATCTAACCGGGTGTGAAATCGCGCGTTGAAGGGGCGCGAAGAAGGTGATTTGCAACAAGTTTCCGCAAAGCTCAGCCGTGACCTGCATAGCCTGGCCGAGCGAAGGTCCGATCATCATCGGTTTGGCCGATGGCAAGATACGCGCTGCCGTCGCCAAGGCCAACAAGGCTCAGACTCTCTACGCCGCCGATTCCATGGCGATCGCTTTGGCCGTCAAGTAAGTACTTATTGTCTATCGTTTATCATCTGAGATAAAACAGCAAAATAAACAATCGACATATCAGCACAAGAGGAACGGGCTTCCTGTCGAGTCACGCTGACGGCAGCGTTATCCGCTACTACGTTGCGGAGGACGGCGCAGCGGAACCGGTTGGTCGTGTCCTGATGCATCCAGTTCCGGTCTACGCACTGGCTTGGCCGCAGTCGCACATCGTTGCCGGTGGCTGTGACAAGAAGCTCGTGTTCTACGACTCGCGCGGTAAAACCACCAAGAGCATCGACTACGGACGCGACCCTGGAAGCACTGAGAAAGATCTCAGCGTCGCCTGCTGCAGTCCCAGTGGACAAAGCGTCGCAGTCGGCTCTTGGGACAAGGTTAGTGCGTGTATTATGTTCGATTCAGGCGAGGTTGAGCAATTGTTCACTGATCTTTGTTCTGTAGGTGAGGATCTTCGATTGGAGTCCCAGGAGGAACGTCTGGGAGGAAAATAATTCCAAGACCCTGACCAATTTTTACACAGTCACCGCGCTAGCATGGAGAAAAGACGGTATGTCGTAGAAAACACTAACGTCACATGAGTTATCACGTAACACGTCCTACGCTTCGCAGGTTCGAAGCTAGTGATCGGCAGTCTGTGCGGTGCAGTGGAGATGTTCGAGACGATTCTGCGTCGGACACTGGTACGAGGCAGCCACGAGGTCTCGTACGTCGGGCCCAGCCAGGTGGTAATTCGCTCCCTGGAAGGCAAGTCGCGACCCGTCGTCGTCAAGTCCAACAGCGGCGCTGAGATCGAAGACGTCAAGGTCATGGGTCGGACCGACAACCGCGTCGTCGCCCGAACGCCCATCTCCCTTCTCATCTGCGACATCGACCAGAATCTACTCAGCGAGATACCCTGGGAGGATAAGAACGGTAAGATTCGTCACGTGATAGACACATGAAACAAACGATGATCCTTGAATCAATTGGCCAACAGGCAGCGAAAAGTTTTTTTTCGACTACCCGGGCGTCTGTTTGATCTTCTGCGCTGGTGAATTGACCATCGTGGAGTACGGCCGCAACGAAATCCTAAGCGCGGTGCGCACCGAGGCTATCAACCCTCATGTGGTGAGCGTCCGCATAAACGAGCGACGACTACCCGGTCAGCCAGACAACAAACGACTGGCTTACCTACTTGATCCGAAAACTGTCCGTGTTGTCGATTTGTCCAACGGCAACGTCGAAGTGGCTCTCATCCAACACGACGCGCGCATCGACTGGCTGGAGCTCAGCGAGACCGGAAGGAGACTGTTATCCAGGGACAAACGTGGCAAGCTCTGGCTCAGCGACGATCAAGGAGGTCATACATTGCTGCTGAACGGTACGAGCTACGTCAGCTGGGTGGTGGGTTCGGACGTGGTGGTGGCGCAGTCCGGATCCAATCTTGCAGTGTGGTACAATGTCGACGCCCCGGATGCCGCGACATTCATTCCTATAAAGGGTGAGACCATGGACATAGTGCGTGAAGGTGGTCGAACCTCAGTTCTCGTGGACGATAATGGAGTGGAAGTTGCCTACCTACTTGACGAGGGTCTCATCGAGTTTGGCACTGCGCTGCACGACAATGACTTTGGCAGGGTCGTGCTGTTCCTCGAGGAACTCGGAGATAGACCTCAAACTGAAGCTATGTGGGAGAACGTTGCCAATAATGCTATGAATGAAAGGTTGGTCATGGCTCACGTTATCTTTCTATTGAAGGAAACCCATTTTGTGATCAAAGATCGAATATTTTCAGAGCGTTAACGGTGGCAGCTCGCTGCTACGCAGCGCTAGGAGACGTTGCATGCGTGCGTCTGCTGAAAGAGATAGTGGAGATAGGTGAACGCTACGCCGAAGATAATCTAGGTTCCGATCCTCTGGACTGTCCCGACTGCTGGGCCAAGATGGCCATACTCAAGGGTGAGCTCAGGACAGCTGAAGCTATCTACCTCGTGCAGAACGATCTGACCAAGGCCTTGGAGATGTACCAGCGCTACTGGCATTGGGAGGATGCACTCAACCTGGCGCAGGAACGAAAGTGGAGCGGCCTGGCGCAGCTAACGTTAGCTTCTTCAATTATTTCTACGCAAGTACTCACTTAGAACTTATTGTATCGACTTCTCTTCTCGTTCAACAGGGACAAGCACATGGCTTGGCTAATGGATAGCGGCCAGAAAGCCAAGGCGGCAAGTTTGATCGAGTCGAACAATCCACGAAAGGCCATCAAACTGTACTTGGAGGCAAAGCGTCCTGGTCGGGCGGCACGGTTAGTACTCAGTCAAGACGAGCTCATCACCGACGAGAAGCTCGTGGGTGACATCGTGCGTGCCCTCAGGGCTCAGGAACTCATGGAACTTGCCGGTGAGATTTACGAGCGGACGGGTGACTTCCACGCCGCCATCGAGGCTTACGGACAGTCCGGTGTCTTTGTTCGGGCTCTAGAACTTGGTAAGATAAGCCTTCGGATGTTGGTTTAATAATTTATCTTACACGTTTTCAATAAAAATCGTCGATTCTTGAACAGCGAGAAAAACGGAACCGAACTCAGTGGTAAAGCTTGAGAAGGACTGGGGACACCACCTGATGTCTAGTGCACAGTACGATGCAGCCATCAACCATTTCATCGAGGCCGGAGAAACGTCTTTGGCTCTAAACGCTGCAGTTCTCGCGCACCAGTGGAAAAAAGCTCTACAAATAATTCAGGTAATCGACGTGGATGACGACCCAGAGATCCGTGGCCACTGCGAGCGTATGGCCGAGCATTTCGCCTCGAATAACGACCTGGGTCTAGCCGAACGCCTGTACCTGCGAGCAGGCCTGGCACGTCGTGCGGTTGAAGCTTATGCCACTGCGAACAACTGGCAGCGTGTCCAAGAACTGGCCCAAACAGAACTTGATCCTGCTGAGGCAAACGAGCTTCTTGCGGGTTACGCGAACGAGCTCCGGGCCAAGAATGACTACCGACACGCAGAGGCTTTGCTCGCGGCTACCGAACAGTATGACGAGGCTATAGCTATGTATAAACAGGCTGGTATGAGGCAGGATATGGTCCGACTAGTCGCCAAGTTCAGGTAAGTGAGATAGACTTGAGCTTACGTAAGAATGTTGTTACCAAGAGTTTTATGTTATAAATTCCATTTATAGGCCAGAGTTACTGAAGGAGACACACGCACACCTGGCAAAGGAGCTTGTGAAAGCAGGCAAACCAAAAGAGGCCGAGGAGCACTTCCTCGGAGCCAATAACTGGCGAGGAGCTGTTGACGCCTATCGCTCTGCTAATATGTGGGAAGATGCGCTTAGGGTCGCGAAACAATCTTCCGGCGATAAAGCTGCCCAGCAGGTCGGTTTAATTCGCATACGTTATTCAAGTATCGAAAAAAGAACTGTAAATTATAAAACGTTTTATATCTGCGATAGGTCGCGTTGATGTGGTCACGTACACTGGCGCCAGAGTTGGGCGCTCGAGTCCTCGCGAGATTGGACTATTTGGATGCCTGCCTGCAGCTAGCTTGTGAAGCAAACTATTTCGACTGGGCTCTGGAAATCGTGAAATATGGTAGCATAGAACAACAGCGCGATGTGCACTACCGATACGCCATGGCTCTCGAAGACGAGGGACGTTTCTCAGACGCCGAGCGCGAGTTTCTTAAAGGTGCGCTGACCAAAATTCCAGTTGGCTATCGTGCTATAACTCATATTTAATTTTAAAATTTATAGCCGACAAAGCAATGGAAGCGGTGCAGATGTACATCCACACGCGCGAATGGGATGCAGCCGAGTACGTAGCTCAGACCCACTGCCAGGAAGGCCTGTCTCAGGTTTTAGTTGCCAGAGCCTCGGAGGCAGCGGAAGCACAAGACTACGCGACAGCAGAGTCCTTGCTGCTGCGCGCTCACAAGCCTGAAATCATCATTAACCATTACAAGGTACGCGCTGTTGTTGGTTCAAAGATGCGCACAGATAGTCTAAATGAAACTTTATCATCCGCAGAACGCAGGCATGTGGTCCGAAGCTATGCGCGTCTGCCGCGAGTACCTCCCAAGCCAAGAGGCAGCCCTACGTCGCGAACTGGGTCAACGCACCAGTTCGGTTGACAACAACAGCAGCAGTCAAGCGGTTCTCGAAGAGGCTCGTCACTGGCTCGAAGTTGGAGAGGTCCGCGCCGCCCTTGAGGTCCTCCTTCGTGATCCACGAGCACCTCAAACAGTTCTGCTCCAAGCGGCAGAGGTACTGCTGCAACGCGCCGAGCCTGAACTGGCAGCTGAACTCGGCGGCGACCTCGGATCCAGACTCTTCTCCTGCGGCGAGCACGCGCTGGCTGCTCAGGTCTTCCTACAAGCCGACAGGATCAAGGACGCCGTCAGCGCACTCGCTGCTGTAGGAGACTGGACCAAGGCCAGGAGAGTTGTTCGAGAACTCGCTCCGGACTTGGAGATCTACCTGGAGGACTTGTATAGGGAAGCGATGATCAAGGAGGGACAGGTGGAGAACCTGGTGAGGGTCGATGCGAATGCTGCGCTGGATATGCTCATGCGGAAGGGACAGTGGAACCAGGTCTTTGAGACTGCCAAGACTCAAGGTAGTTTATAGACAATTTTCTGTTTAATTTATAATTTAGGAAAGGAGAAAGCTCATACACTATTCGCACTAGGTGCAACGGTGCTGCACAAGTACGTAGCTATACGCGCTGCGCAGCTCCTCAAGTCTGACAGCGTGATCGACGCAGTTCAACTTTACTCGCAGCACGGCGCGCCGCCGATCAGCCAGAACTTCAATCTTTACTATCACTTGGGCGAGTCTGTTTTAAATTCGAATGAGACCTGTAACGAATACGTTTACTTAGCCAAGCTGCGGAACGTCATGCTTAACCTTGTCAGAAGTCTCGACACATCGGTATCGACCGTGAGTTACCAAACTATAATTGACTCAGGTGTGAATAAACCTCGATCTTAGCTACAATAAATTCAACGAGCTTTTCCGAATTCAAGGTCACAAGTAAATTTGACAGGCTGCTTCGCTGTGCGCACTACTCCGCGGTGCGATGCGCAAGCCGTCAGTTGGGTGATTCAGATTTGAGTGGTATCGTGCTCAAGACCTCGGTAGGCCTGTTACGTTACACGGATATTCTGCTGGCTGACCGGGCCTACTACGAAGCCGGTAGTGAGGCCCGCAAGGCTGGACTTAGCAGCGAGGCGTTCGTCTTCCTCAATCATTTTCTCGACCTCGAGGAGTGCATCGAAGAGGGCGACGGCAGCGTTCTTGGTAAGAAAAGTCACCTCGCTGTATCCAAGAAATTACTTCTCATGAGATATGAGATTTAATGAACCATTTCCTGTACAGACGTCGACGACTTACGCGTGACGGACTTTCCACTGGAGGTACCTCTTCCACCCTCCTTAAGCCTGAGCCGAGAGGATCGCGAGGAGGTTCGCGAATGGGTGCTCACTGTTTCGATGGATCAGCGAGTGGAACAGGGTCTGCCGGTGGACCAACGAGGCGTGTACGTGGGTTCGTTGACCAGCCACGCGACCGATTTGGCCAAGCCCCTCGTCGAGTGCGCTCTGACGGGGTATCCGGTGCGCGGGGCGTCGGTTCAATTCGAGGCCGGTCGCAAGCTTGCCGCCCGGGAGGATTGGAACAAGTTTGTTGCTGCTGCTAGACAGACACCCGGGGATTCGGCTCTCAACGATGTACTCAGTTTCGTGCAGGACTGGTGCGGTACGACGCCTAATTATACGTTTTAAAAGGACACTTACTGAGTTTTTTTAAAGTGTTTGTATCTGATAAAATGTCAATAAGATGATGTGGAGGATCAATGATACATTGCGGGTAATGTTGCTTTGATTTTTTATTGTATCGTAATGCATAATTATGTGTGAGTAGACCAGATGAAATATAATCTTTTTCATTGAATTATCAATCTTTTTACTGAAGTTTCTGATATTCATCAAACGATTTTTAAAGGAATGTGAAAGTAGCTTATCAACCGCTGCGAGTCATTTAAATAATAGCATGTATTTATACCGAATAGTCGTACCCAATTATTGCATATTAGGAATTTATTACTTTCCGCATATATAAAGATATATTCTGAAAAATACATTTATATGTAAACTAGGTAGTGATTATCCGTTGCGGCAGCAATATTTTTATACTTTTTTTTGACCGACTTGATTAAATGATTTTTCCTCTTTAAATAAGCGCTGCTAACTCCTTATACTATGCAACCCACTTAGCGAGCCAACGTTTTTTCCGTTGCAGTTCCCTGCTTGGCGCTCTTTAAAACTTTTTTTGCGTAATATTTTCTTGCTTAACATAAAACTATACTATATGTGTACAAAGTATTTATAACTTACCATATGTTCTCTTTTCTATTACTTTTGGATACAATCGCACATACTGATAGAGGAATTCAAACATAATTACTTTCAAAAATATTGTTATATTTATATATTAAGTGCTACTTTCGCTCTCAACAGAAGAAGCTTTACATTTAATTATCTTTCTTAAATTATATATTACTTTGATACGTCGATCATTCACACGTTTATGAACTATTTTACACACGCTCGTCATATCATTTATTTTTTGTAATTGATTTCTTTCCATGAAACAACAGCCCGCTGATCGTCAGGAGCTTTGGCGAAGGGCTTTGAGCCCTCAGGAGTAACATACTGATTTACCTGATAGTCTAACATTACCTTGTAATTGAAGACGTCCGTTCCCAATTGCTGAAAAAATCGGGTTTATTATAATTTCTTTGCCTTTGTAAAATGCCTTACAAAAAAAAAAAAAAAAAAAAATATAAAGAAAATGATTAAACGATATCGGCTCGAACGTAATGATCACTTACTTGTGTCAGGGGACTTGTATTCGTAGTCAAGATTCCCGCAAAATTATTTTTCTTGGCCACTTCCAAGCAATGCTGTTCCATCAACCGCATCAATATAACGTTCTCCGAAGCATCGAGCTCGTTACTCGTTGCCATCATAAAAGTGTGGAATATTTTATTCTTTCCTTTCGGCAACTGCTGCTCTCTTACTGGCTGTTCGATGTATTCCAAAAAGTCGAAGATTATGTTCAATTTTGAATCTATAACGACCTCCGGTTCATCCCTTGCGTCGAAATTCAAAGCAACGGACACCAGTTCGTTATTTGGAGATTTGAGCACGAAACTAAAATTTTTCTCCAACAAAGGCACCCATAATTGATCCATTAAAACCGTGTAGTCTTCTTTGTTGATGTCCGGTAGTAACCATCGTTCGAGATCGGCCTTCGTGATAAAACTTTCTGTAATCATACTAAGATCAAAGGAAAATCATTAGTGACTTTTTTTAAATAAGTAAATCGTAGGAAAATCTATAACTCACTCTATCACTTCTTTCTTGTGACTATCGTTCAACATTTCTAATACATATTGTTGGGGATTGACATCCTCATTGGTCTCGGAGGAACTGTCAACTTCTAGTTTGAACAATATGTCTTTGATAGATTTCGATGTAATAAAATCGGTTATACCGATGTGGAATCCTTTCTCGCGAAGCTTCAGGACTGTATAAACGGAATTCAAGGAGTTGCCACCAAGTTCATAAAAATTGGAGTCGACGCTTATCTTTCGTTTGTCGCTGATACCAATAGTGGAGGATATGGTTGAGAACAAAATTTTAGCTTTCATCATGTGCGTAATCGGTACGTTATTGTAATTGAAATCGATTTTCTCAGCTTCGCCTGAAAATAACATTCAAGCGAATATGAAAAATAAATAATAGCATTTCAACCGAAACGTATGAATATATACTCACCATTGATTCTAGAATTTTTGTAGAATCCCAGCAGCTTCTGACGGTCCGTCTTTCCGTTGATGAGTAGCGGGATGTTATCCGTCAGAATTATTTCTGGTATCATGTAGGACACCAAACTCTGTTCCAAAAGCTGCTTGATGTCCTTGGCATCGACACTCTTGTCCGTTTGTTTTGGCACAATAAAACACAGCAAAACCTGTAAATGGATTTAATTAAGCCTCCAACCAAAACATATGAATGTTTTATTTTTGGCGGATGGTTACCTGCTCCGATGTGTCAGACGTGAAAGCTAAAACGACGGCGTCTTTTACCATGGGCAGCTTCACTACTGCCTTCTCTATCTCCGAAAGATCGACTCGATATCCTCTGATTTTGACCTGAGTATCTTGACGTCCTTCGTAGAATAACAGACCGTCGCTTATCCTCGCAAAGTCTCCGGTTCGGAATACTTTCAAGAAATCTAAAAAAAATACGTATAAATCATATGCCTCTTCTACAATGATCGCAATATTTTTATAAGCGAGCCGCACAATATCTCACCAGATTTCGAGGAAAACGGATTCTGTATGAACTTGTGCGAATTGCTATCGTGAATATACCCGTCGGCCAAATTTTTTCCAGCTATCAGCAGTTCGCCAACTTCGCCAGGTGCCGCGAGATTTAATTGTTGATCTACGACGTAGACGATGCAGTTGTCGACTGGTTTTCCTAAAAAGAAAAGAGAAAAGAAAAAAGTCATACAGTAGAATTGAGAATAACGAATATTCGGGTTCCGGCGCCCATGTCTCGGCAAATTGACGTAGCCTCTCTCTCTCTCTCTCTCTCTCTCCTGGGCTCGGCGTGAAGGGGACCTCGTGATAACTCATCAGACATCATTCACGACGAGTTAACGCAGCGAGTTCACTTTACTATACCGCATGAATATACATACACGCTCGTCGTCGAGTGGACCGAGTTGCTGCGTGAGGGACTTAAAAAATAGTCTATACGAGATACAATAGAGACGACGATGATCAGTGATTCATACTGATGTCGTTTTCAATTTCGTATAGGACGTGCCGTCGTAAATTTCCTCGATAGAGATTGATCGCACTTGCCTATTGGAATTTTTCCTTCTTTCAGGTACGGGTCGTCTTTGTTTATCAAGTAGTACGTTACGTCTCCCATGATTTCGGTGCTTCCGTAGAAGTTCGCAATGGTTTTCTTATCTCCTGTGAACCAGTTGAAAAACTCCTGGACCAGCGACGCAACCAGTGTCTCTCCCGAGCAGACCCATAGCTTCAGCAAGCCGAGGCTTTTTTTATCTTGCTGTGTGGAAAAAGAAACGATTCGTGCCAATGTAGAACGAACAAATTAAAAAAAAAAAAAACAATCGTTTATTTATTCCAGTGTGTTACCTGCAGACGCAGGTATATCAACAAAGACTTGAGCAGTGACGGTACCAAAACAATGCGCTGGATCTGAGAAAGAAAATCGCATCACAGTGAGAATCGCATAATAATTTGCAAAGAAATCGCACGAGCAACATTGCGCTACGTGATTATACCTTGTACTTATTCAAAGCTGCGGTAAATCTCTCCGGGTCTTTCGTTATGTGCCTGGAGATAACGACGAGAGTACGACCTTGCAGTAGCGGTCCCCAAATTTCGCAAACACTGTCGACGAACGTCAAAGCTGTCTTGAAGATGCAGAAATTTTCATCGCTGCCGTAGGGCAAAGTTTTCCATTGCCAAGCCAGCCGATTAAGTAGCGCCGAGTAAGGTAAACGTACACCTGAAAATCAGTCATAAACAATGAATAATCCTTCTATTGATAGGCGTAAGCAGAATATAGACATCTCTCCTTGATTTTCAGTGTATACGCAATTGATTGAGAGCAATTCTTATCGTTTCCTCTCTGCGCAGATTTTTATATACCTTTCGGTGTTCCCGTGCTTCCCGAGGTGTACAAGATAATAGCAATCTTGAAGATATTCTCATCGACTGCAATTTCATCCGACTCGTGTTCCGATTGAAGTAATACATCGTTTACAGTCAATGTCAGCACGTCATTGTATACGCTGCTGTCCGCTAAAAATACAAGAGTAATTATTTATCTCCTTTACCAGCGACAAGTAAGTCGTCGGATCGAAAAGAATAAAAAACCTGTCTCCTCCAAAATGCAGAGCACCGGCTTAGCATCTCCCAGTATGAGCTGGACCCGATCGACCGGAAACTCAACGTCGATCGGCAGATAGGATATCCCAGCTTTGAGGATCGACAGCAGGATCAGCGGCAATTTCTCCGAAGGTTTCAGCGACACGGCTATTATACTATCGCGTGTCTTGCTGTGGCGTCTCAGTAGGTTCGCTATCCGGTTGGACGTCTCATCCAAGGCCTTGTAGGACAGCGACTTCTGGTGCCCCTCATCGTCTGCGTGCGCCGATGTGGCAAACAGGGATAAAAAATAATCAACCGTCTATGTATTTTACACTTCAGCGTCGAAGCGAAGGACGATCCTCTTTATTTTTTTCCATCGAAACGATTTGCCGCGAGCGCGTTTAATGCGGCAACAAAGAGCTTTATTGCCGCCGACGACTAATTATACCCCTCGAGAGGAGGCTCGCATATTAAACTGTCGCCGCAGCTGCCGCTGTGCCCCATCCTCTTGGCGAAAGTTTAAAAACCGCATCCGCCTCCGAGTGGCCAATGCACAATCGATTTACTATACAGGTATAATATGCGTGTTACCATATATACTTACTCCCACTTCGAGATCGTTACGGAATCGAAACAAGATCGGTCGTATCGTATGAATAAACAGTCGCACGGATGCTAATTCAAATTCGATTAGCAGTGCGTCGCACGCTCCTTTTTTCCGCGGCTAATTGGATTTAAAAAAAAAAAAAATGGCTCACCTTCGTAGAGCAACGCTATGCGGTCTGGATTTTCCAAGACTGAGCGTTTGAACAGAGAGAAGAATGAGGACCCATCGCTCTTCGTTGACTCGCCCGTCAGAACCGATTGGCCCGTCGAGACTTCCATCTGTGTATGATAAGAAAGCAGGATTAATGCACTGTGATGAAGTGTGTTCGATCACAGAGCCTTTTTGAGTAAGGATAAAGGGATTCGTTTAACTATTACGGTTTAAACGAGTGTTTTCCGTACCGAGCGGTTGTACGGAAAATGGCAGACAGATTGGAACTCGCGTAATTAGCGATAATCTTATGTCGCGTGGCAAAGGACGGTAGAGCGCGGGATTCAGCTCGCGGGCGAAAACAAAAGTGTACGAATTCTAATTACTATGTAATTAATTCGTTTCTTACCTTGTGATGTTGGTGTACTGGCGCAGGAAACGGGATCTCGAAATAAGCGGGACACTCCGGTATTCAATTTAGAATTTACTTTATTTCTCGCTTTATTAAGATACAGCGCTTGTACTTGTAAGGGTGTACCTTACTGCTCTAAACACTCTCACTGACTGGCCGGCACGTTGCGCGGCTTGGAGTCTACCACGTGGAAATCGGAAAAGTTTATACTACAGTGTGCACCGGCTGCACGTATATTGTCCGAAAATCTAAAGAGCGGAGACGAGTAGAGAAGAGGCCGCGTGGGCGGAGTTCCCTGGTACTTATACCTGTCCGATAATCCGGCGGACACCTCTTATCGGCGCGATGGTATCTCGGCCCGGTCTTTGCGTGGGCAGGTCATTAGATCTTGCCGAATAACCATTACGTCTCGGTTCGGGCTAATCTTTGCCGAGACTATGAGGCGAGGTTGTAAATTATATTTGTTGTTCTAGGCATACAGAAAGTGGCAAATTTTTCCTCCTTTCTTACAGCACTTTGTCGTTGGTCAAGGTCACGATTTGAAAATTTGAATATACCGCAACAGTTTAAGAGTTATCGTACCATTTCCAGGACGTCTTGTATAAATAACGTTTTTACTGCAAACAATGCGCTCCGCTCAATTATAAATAAATTATACAGATCGCGCTAAAATGGAGAAAAAATACCCTTTCAAGGCTTCTTCCATAAATCACTTTTATCGGAAAAACGAGAGAGGATTTGAAATCGTAAAAAAAAACACAAGGCTCCCACATTTTCAAACGAAACTGCGAGAGCTAGCGAATGAAAAAAAAAATTGTTTCACACTATGATATATACTGACCTTTGCGCGATACGTCCAATTCGATATTCCTCGTCCGGAGCTGCTCTTCCCGTGGCGTTTTACGTCGAAATTCAAATACTATATCGCGAGTACGGCAGGCGAGCTCTCGAACACGACGACGAAAAAGTGAAAGTCTCTCCTCGTGCCGCGGAAAGAATTTTCGACAAAACCCGCCGCTTGAGCTCGACGAGGACAAGGTAAAAAACAAAAGCCCGCGCAAAATTTTCAAATTTTTGCCTACAACACTCTATGCGCGAACATCCACATGCGTCCGTATACGAGAGATATCGCTCGGTTAATCGAAACTTTCTGTGTTGGCCAGTCGGCTCAGCTCCGCTGAATGACTCTGCCGTTTAAAGTTTCTTACGCGCGCGCTCTCCCTCTATTGTTCAATGCCCACCGGCGTGGTCACTCCGAGGCACTATAGGCGCGCTTACACATTCACTGTCGTAGCATTAAAAATTCTATGAAAATAAGCTTTTTTTTTAGCGGAAATCCTCCGAATCAACTTACGCCTTTGATAAAGCGTTGAATTATTTATATTATAGGATTATAGCGTCAAGCACTGCGCGCCGAAGGAAAACAAAAAAAAATTTTTCGCTAATTGAAAGTCGATGCGACGTTATACATTGTTTTCCGCTATACGGCGGGAAAAAAATTAACCGTGAAATATCGAGAGCAAAAAGAAATATTTGCACTTGTCTACGATATATATATATACCTACCTGCGCTTTTGATATAGATGTATGCGCAGGATCGTTATATATAGGTGTATAATTGTACACAGCGCTCGCTGCAACTCTATAGTTTACGCTGTATAGTTGCAAAATCCGACCGAGATATTTGAAAATATTCGAATGGAATCCGAACAGATGGCAGGCCAAATGGGCTTTCCTGTTTCGTAATATTATACTCACGGCGCACCATGAGCATTAAAAACGGGTTATGAAAGTAATTGGAAAGCAGCGTTATTCCAATATTGTAGCAAATACACGCGTGTGGACCGTATGTATGTATATCGGCTCACGTTGCATTTCGGTGTATCGTAATTGGGATTTTTTTTCGCTTCTTTTGTGTGCGAAGTTTGGAAAGATAAGCGGTCGACGCTGGGGGGGTTTTCTTTTATTTTGCACTCGACCCGATTCTTTGTTGCAACTTTCTGCGGGTTGCAGAATTCGTGTGCACACGAGCCAGAAGGTATCTGGGTCGACGGTTCGTCGAATAGAATGTAATACGTTACTTTTTTTGATGCACTATATGCCTTTAAATTGAGCCTTTTTAAAAACTCTTCCTCACTTTTATACATCAATTATTCATTACAAGATTGAAGTGACCTTATCCTATTCTCATTTATTGCTATTTGCGTAACCCATTGAGTAAACTGTAACACTGCGGACACATAATCTTCGTTATGTACTCTTTTTTAACGAGGAGCGACGTTAGCGTTAATTCTCTTGTATAATTACGAGACGAATTTCACGAGAATTGAAAGACAACGCACCACCCTATTACTCGCTATATGTTAATTTCTTTTGAATGAATACGCGCGCGCGCGCAATCGACACTTTTATCTAATTTTACTCGTCGAATTAAATAACTCGTTTGTATACTGCATACTAATTTAAAATAATTAAATCATGCACACACAATATAAACCTGGTGATTAATTTATCCTGTTTTATCGCATAATCTTCTACGTTATTAATACGTTGGAATATTAATTATAGCTATAGCAACTATATATAGCATATTGGGTAAAAATTACAAATTCAAGTACAAAACTGCGAAAGTAAAAAATTTCAAGTCGCTCGAGATTTTGAAATACCTCCGTAATAGCGATTATCAACCGTAATTTATTTGTTCCTAGAATTGCGGCAAAGATCCATGGTCTCACATGCACTTAAAAACCGATAAACACCAAGTATTTTTTTTTTCGAAGCACCGCACAACTCCGAACGACTTTAACATGTGTGAATAATCCGTGAGCCGTGCGTTACTCTCCAACGTGAGGACTTGAAGCGTCGAAGCAGGGCATTTACCTCTCTCGAGTTCGCACCGTTACATCCTGTCGGGAAATAATCAATTAATCGAATAAAACACACTGGAAATGTAAAAGCATCAGCGCGAAACAGATGTTTTCACAAACTTATTCGAGTGTGACTTTCATCAAATAGCCTTTGATGTTTGATGTGGGTCCATTAACGAATTTTTTTTCTTTATTTTTCTTCATTCTTGAGCGAAATTTCCCGGCTCTTACGTAAGTACTTACGCAAATTCTTACACAAGCTCTGGGAGTACGTGTATATTCGAACGTGAGTGACTTTTTACATGTGTTGTAAGGTGTTGCGGGATCGAGAAATTATGCTTTTATCGAGAGTATTGTGAATATAATATGGAAATTAGTAGTTCTCGCGGGTATTTTGACGTTGATTTTCCTGAAAGTCGTTGGCGCGCCGTCCAGCTGGAGAGTTCAATGCTATGATTCTGAGTCGACAGCTTTCGTGCATGAATAATTAGATATATGCATTCGATATTGGTTCTTCTCGTGTTTTTTTTTTATATGTGATAAGTTGACAATTTTATGGGTATTCATTTGGTGACGTTGATTAAACTATTCTTACGTGATTGCAAATGATCCACTTGAATATTTAATGTTTATAATAACTGAAAATGTATATGCTAACGAAACAAAGAAGCCGATATACGTATAGTTGAGTAAGTTATGTCATCTGTAGTTTGAAAAAAAAATCTCATTTAATGTGCAACTAAGCTAATACGAGATCGAAAATTACCGACTTCAATTTACTATACACGTATATTTATTATTCGAAGTTAATAAACTTATGCTAACGAAGTCGCTAGCATTCATTTACGACTTAGCCGTGATTTACTTCGTTTTTCATCTTGAATATCCATATCCATGCTATTAATTACTACGAAACCACTAAAAAAATCAGCATAAATCACGAATGATTGGAAAAATTTCAAGTTATAGTTGTAGTAATAGTAGTAGTACAGAAACCTGACTACGTATTCAGTGAAAACGTTTTCTTTATTTAAATAATTTCATATCATTAAACTTTACAATACTTAATTTTCTAAGAAAGATACAAACTGCGTTAATTTATACAGCTGGTCCTCCGTTACCGCCTCGTGAGCAGAAGACGTCTGTGGCTTGCAAACCTTGCTTGGCTTCACCATGTTCCCGGCGATGGTCCAGCCCTTCGAGATGGCGATTTGCCGGGAATCATCGGGAGTTGTGCCAAGCATACTAGCGAGTGTGTTGATGTCGAGGAACGAGTAGGCGTCGCCGATGAGAGTGAGAGCTCGCTCTTGTATACGTTCTGAAACAGAATTTCGTCATTGTTATGTTTTGCGTTTCGATTGCTAACTTATGCCACTGTATTTGAATTGGTATGAATGATCCTATACCTTTCAGCGCTAGCATGATTTCTTCTACAATTTTGTTCCAGCTACAATTTAAAGCAGCATGAACTGCTGGCCAATCGCGCAACCACATTTTTTGTGCCACAGCCCATATGTTTTTCAAGTCGGTGCTACTATTTTTTACAGTCGCTGGGATCCTTTTCCATAGATATTTGGCATAACACCTAAAAAAAAAGTATTGAAATGAAATAAAAATTGTGCTAAAAAGTGTCATATGAATATTTTTTTAATACTTACATTTCATTTTGGTATAAATATATGGCAAGCATTTGAGAATACATTTGTGCTGGTACCTCCACCATCTGTGGAAGAGATTTAATTTTTATTAATAATGTCATGGTTTTAAGTTGTAGAAAATTTTTTATAAATAAGCTATAACTTGAAAAAATGTAAAGTTTAACCATAAAAATTTGATTTGCAACTGGATTTGACTGACACACGCATAACGAACAGAAAATCAAAAATAGTTACTTTTAACCTCAAAATTTGTTTACATTACTTCAGATAGATTTAACAAACAGTGTTTGCAGTATTGGATAATTGATATATGCAACATAAATCTCGCGCTGATATTCAAGTTTTGTCAAATAAAAGGTTACTCACATCTAATTCCATTTTTTCCAAATCGCTCAGTGTTTTCTCAATATTTTTAATCATGATGATTTTGTATAATTAATCTCTAATATACTAAATATAACGTAGTTCTAATATAGTCGTTACTGCAGTCCGTTCACTCTTCGAGCCGTAACATTGAATTTAACGAACAAATGAAAAATCCTATTCTAGGTAAGTGCCGCTTGTTGACATGGAAAAACAAACGGGTCTCGTTTGTCGAAAAACAAGTTTCGGCAACGCCAACGAAAGTACATACTCGCAGCTTAGGTTAGGTCATATCCAAGTCCCGATTGAACATATATATAATATAACTATAGGCATATATGTGTCAACGTTTTTCGTTTCTTATTCGGGTGTGTTACGCCGGCCTTGATGAATCAATTTGTTTTGAAAACACTTTATTGATTTGCGTATCTGCGTGGTTCTGACAGTACGAAGTGAAGTATGCACATGCGAAGAATTTACAAGTTTCGTTTTAAGCTGTATAAAATTTAACTATAAAAAACAATAAAGGTGTATTGGTATGCGTACATACATACTTACAATTTCTCTAAGTTACAGCGATTGTTCTTGATAATAATAATAATGGTTGCCGAGAACGACGTGGCAGAAAGAATAATACAGAGGAGTACAGGATAATGGATAGATCAAATATTTATTTTGTAAATACATAATTATTATTCAATCGCTACAGTTTTTGTGTTTTGGTATGTAAATTACTGCTTATAATATCGTTGGTTATTTGACCAAATAAATTGATTTCTTTTTACACAAGTTAGTAATAAAATTGTAAATATTGTTTTTGCAGGTGCCAAAAATACTCAGAAAATATGAGGGCCTCGTATAGGGATGCATTGTTGAGAAAGCATTTAAAATATTTACAGAAGAAGTATGGAACAAATTTACGTTTTAACTTTAATAATTTAAAAGAAAATGACAGATTGATTTTGCTGCATCCGATTAAAAATCTATGTGTATCTATAAAAGATCCATTTATATTACATCAATACAGAATATTACATCATAATAATGAATTAGAAATTAGATCTGTTTGTGAAAATCAATTTTTTTTCATGATAAAAACATTGTATTTAATGTTGAAGGAAGGAAACTACCATCTTCCATCATGTTCTAATACTAATCAAGTCTTACAGTATCAAAGTCCTTCTGAAGATGAAAAAACAAGATTAACTGAATTTTCTGAGAATAAGAGTCACGAAAAGGATATTTTATGTAACTCTAATATGTTCAATTTATATTTGTGTTATTTCCATCTTCTTAAAGATTATAAATTTCTGGAAAACATTAATGAAGAACTTCTAAAAAAACTTGATGAGTCAGAAAATATTCGTAGGGAAAGTATTTACTCCAATGAAATTAAGTTTTGTAAAATCTGCTCAGTGCTTAAAGATGAATTGCAAACTTTGAAAGAAAAATATAATAATATTTCAAAAAATTATACTATTGCACAAATGGAAAAAGAGAGATCAGTTATGAAATATGCTACAGGAGAAAAACGTTTGCTTGAAGCTCAAAAGTGAGAATCCTCTTTTTTAACTAAATTTTTTTTATATATTCAAATTGTACTTAACAAAATTTAAATCAAACATCCTTTTTTTCAGATCGATAAAGTTAGCAGAGAAAAAGCACCAAGATGCTTTAAAAGAAAATGCAGCATTACAAAAAAAATTACAAAGGGCAGAGCACGACATTTCTAAACTGGCTACTGAAATGAACAGTAAATGTTCAGAAATAATGCAGCTACGCAACCAAATTGAACGACACAGAGATAGTGACAATGCTAAAGAAATGAAACTTAAATGGGCACAAAATAGATTGAAAATCATCACTGATGCTCATGAAGAATCTCAGGCTAAATTAAGTGAATCCCTGGTAAATATGAATTGAGTTTACTTTATAAAAAATATGTAAATATGTACCTGTACGTAAAATTAGTTATATTTTATTTCAGGCTAAAAATACAGAGTTGAAAAATCAATGTGAATTTCTCCAATCGCAAGTAAATGATAAAATCAAAATGGTCAATAAAACTGATGAGAACAAAGTAACGATTTTAGATCAACAACTAAAGGAACAACAAGCTCGATTAATTATGGAACGGCATGTGATCGAAGATGCGGAAAATACGCGCATAAAACTACAAAAAGAATACGATTTATTGTTGGACAGGCAGCGGATTACAGATAAAGAAAATCACTTACTTATTTCTCAAATTCACAGTTTACAAAGGGAATTCACAGATTCTAAAACAGAGGCAAATTTTTTGAGAGCATCTCTTGAAAGGGAGAAAGAAAAGGTTCAAACTTTAGAAAGTCAGTTATCTCAGATGGAGACATTAAATAAACATCTAGAAACGTAAGGTTGCTTTCTATATACTATAAAGTTGTTTATTCAATGTAATATTAATAGCAATTTAATTTACAGCAAGGAACAACGTCTCTGTGCTCTCGAAGTTGAGTTAAAGCGTCTGCAACTTGAAAAGGCAGACTTTCAAGCAGATATCGAAGTTTTACGGCAGCGCGAAATTCAAATGCTTGATTTTACACAAAAACTAACTGATAAAAATGTGCAATTGCAATGCGATTTCACAGATATACAATCGAAATATCACATTCTCGAAAACAGTCAACATCCACTAGAGCAAAGGATTAAAAAATGTAGGGAGGATATTAAAAGTTTGGAACAAAATTTATCTAGTGAAAAAATCAAAAGAATTGAAGAGTGCAATGTATTAGCAAAGTATATAGCCGAACAAACGTTATACAATCAAAAGCTCTTATACCAGTTGGAAGACTTAGAAGGAGAAAAAGATATATTGCGCAAAAGATATGAATTAGCGATCAGAGAAATGAATCGGGAGATGTACTTACGCCGTACGAAAACGGAAAATAATAAATCTCTGTCCGATGCTTCATCTTCAGAAAATTGTGCCAATTGCGAGGAGTCGTCATTAAAAGGTAAAATTTCAAAGTATTAAAGGTTTTAGTAATTCATTAACGATGTACATTATTGCAATAACTATTAATCTTTGTAGTAGAATCTCATAGCCAGAATTCAAGTTTGAACGAAATGGGAAGTGCCAAAATGTATGATGTGCTGGATAAAGAAAATTTATATAAACAACTTATTAAATTACAAAAAATCAATGCGAAACGGGCCGAAAGAATCGATTTTTTGGAAGAACATTCTCATGCTTTATTAAAAGAATTGCAAAAGAAGACAAAAATAATTCAATATTATGGAATTCCATTTGATATTAATACGAATCATGGGAATTTCTAAATTCGTATTATTCTACTCTAGTCTTTTTATACTTGAACACGAATTTCAAAGTATTACAACTACAAAACCAAAGACGTTATTAAAGATGTAAATATTTATTAAAGAAATATTTTTCATGAAAAGCTTTACAAGTATTCTCTAATATACTTGTATTTTATGTAATAACACTGTATGTATGTTATATATACCAAAGCCAATCGAAAATGTATAGTCTGTAAAAATGATAAAATGTACAAACATTAAATTCTCTTAAATAATTTCTTATCAATAAATTATTTGAACAACAGAAGAAAGTATGGAACACGGATTTGGACCGTATTTATATATATACAGCATGCAAGCTACTGATCAGCTGGCTCCGTTCCTTATTCCTTTTATAGCCTGTAGTCTCGCCATATGAGCCTTAAAGGCTGAGGACTGAGGGCTGTAATCTGAAATACTAAAACATTAGTACATATTAGTACAATAGTTTTTACCAAAAACAATATTCTAAATTATTTCATTGATATTCTAACTGCTTACAATGGTTGTAATCTCAAAAGGTAAACTTGTTTAGTTTATTTTATTCAATATTAATATCCTTTATTTATGATTTATCATCTACACCAACACTTAGCATTCCGCTTTTTTGACACAAACTTTACTTTTTAAACTTATGTCATATGATTTTTTCCTCTTACTAGAATATAATTCAAAATAAGTAAGATCAACATCTGTTCTTCTAGTCAACTTAATATTTAGCATGGTAATAGTGAGGTTATTAAGTTTACATAATAGGTAAATCATAATACTGGAATCGATGCTAAATATTGACATTGAATCGTTTCATTTTGACATAAGTACTTATATCAAATGTATCTTTTACATAGTTTACCATGTGAAAAATCAGAGATACCTACTGTCTCAGACATACACAAATATATTTTGAAATTGACCATTGCCACCATATACTTTTTTCGAAATCGCTAAAACTTTGTAGCATAGCACAAATTGAATCTGTGATTTAACATATATAATATAATATCAAATATTGGTTATGTGTAGTGGCTAAAATACAAGCTCTATGGAGGCAGGGGTGGACTGAAATACCTGAGATAATGGCAAGCTCTGGATTGGCAGTTTTTGGAATGTGTGTCGCCTTTTGCTGTTATATACATAAAGATAGAAATTACGGGTGGACTCAAAAATATAAGACTAGATATATGGGTAAGTGAATCTTGTGTAAATTTATTACATTCGTTGTAATAAATTATTAACATGCAATTATTTTGATTTTTCTGAGTTATTAATTATTAGTTATTAATGCAGTTGTATTAAATAGTGTTAAGAATATAGAAATAGTATTATTGATAATGAGAAAAATTGTTTTTTTTTTTTTTGTTTCAGTTATGAGACCAGATGATCCAAGAGTAAAGACGATACAAACATATTCTAATTTGGATTGATCATGTTAAAATTTTGAATATTATTTGTATATAAACAATAAATAAATAAATATAGTAAAGAATGTTATTGTGAAACTTGAATTTGAAATATTTGAACTTTAAATATAATTATTAAATTGTCACAGTATGAATATTGGCTCACAAATTAAGTTACTGCAAATTATAATAAAAGAGCATTATATAGATTAGGTACATGGTACAACATCATACTACAATTGTAAAATAAATAAATATTTAAACATAAGTATATGGTTTTATTAAAACTAAGCATAGATGACAAATTTTTTGATTCTTCAACATAAATTAAGCAGTACATAAATTATACAAATAATTGTATGGATATACATTTTAATTGAGAGCTGTTACTAGTTGTATGGTTTATAATAAAATTATATAAAGTGTAATACTTTACTGACACCAAGTATCTGTCTTGGTTTTAAAATGTCACACATGTCATGGCAGAGTTAAAATATTATTTATTATGTCTAGAATTCACCTATATACGATGAACTGACATACAGTGCAGCGGTAAAACTTTAGATTAACACGATTTTTATACTTATGTGTACGAATAATATTCTCAAGGTAGTACATATACACCTATTTCCTAAATGACAAAATTAATGGCAATAGGACCTCAATAAAGTTAGTTGAAATTGTAATATATTTGATTATTGGATTATTCATCAATAATAAATACATTCTGGCGCATATTTTACGACGCAAAAACGCTAGGAACACCATCAAAGAAAATCGGAATTTAAAAACCGTTTGCCTCTTATTAGTACCATTTATTTTTAATCCAGTCTATATAGCAGTAATTGTTTTTACTTGTAGAAAAGGAACAAATAGTAGATCACTAAATGTTATAGATAAATATCATAAATGCTACATGCTTAGTGGCATGAAAAATTATTTTTGTTGTACGGATGATTATAATTTTGTTCTATTAAATAGAACTTGATCTCCTTGTTCTATGAATATATTACAATTTCAACTTATTCTGGGCTTACAATACTTTATTCCATTGATTTTGCAGAAGATATTTTCCAGCGTAATTTATCAACATATAGTGATAAAGATATATATCAATACGGAAAATTTTAACCGAATACAGTATATCGAGGCAAATAGTCATGTTTACGCTAAATATTTATCAATGATGCGTTAAATATGTAAAAAAGGACTAGAGAATCAACTGATTATTAACGAACATTACGTTGCTAAAATTTGATCATTATACGCAAATTAATCAACAATACATCAATCATTTGTTTGAATCTTGTTTTAAATGCGTGATTGTGCGCGCGCATACTTTTGTGTAATAATGGGCTATATCTAAAAGCAGATAAATAATATTGATCGCGATCACATTTAAAGATCTGCAGATATATGAGAATGGCAACCAAATCCTTTAAGTTGGGCACAGAACTAGAACAAAAAAGTAAATATCAGTTATACATCCATAATTGTTTCTTAAACATAGAAAACGTTCTTAGCCTTAAAATATTGTAATTGATATACATAGTAAATGAATTACCTTTAAGAATGTAGTCTGTCAATAATGCAGGAACAGCAGGACTGTCTTCATTAATAGCTTTCAAAACTAAAACAATTATAATAAGATAGAAAATGTTAGCACAGGATATACTTTTGTTTACTATATGAAATAGCAATGTGAATAATTTCAAAATGGACATACTTTTTATCAAGACTTGTAAAGCTTGAGTGTCAAGAAGACCATTATCCGTATGATAAGGAATAACAGTTGTTAAATACTAAAACAAAAATTTTAGAATTCTGCATAGTGGAAACTAAGTGTATTAATTAATTTAACTATTAAAATCCAACATCATCATACCTTTGACTCTTGAATAGACTTGCGTTGAAGCAATGGACTAGTACCATTTTGTAATTGGTTACGCTTTTTTGCTACATGGTGTTGTCTTCGACGATTTTGTACTGCAAGCAATAGCGAGATAAACTGATTCTTCAATTCTTTTTCATATTCAAGCTCATCTCTTAAAGCAAGTTCGCTGATTAAAGTTTCACTCAAAGCAGATATCAAAGAATCCATTTCACCCAGCAAATCAGATAGTTGTTTCAAACTATATTGTTGCAAATCTTTAAAGTATTCAATTATTATCATTAATAAATATACCTAAATCATATTTTACATAAAATGATTTGAAATAAAATGTCAATTACATACTTTTTTCATGAAGGGGAGATGATAGAACCTCTTTACTTCTCTCCAAGGCTTCATTGGCTCCAAGTGAATCGGAATTCATAGATACATCTGATGATGGACTTTCTTGCATTATATCATCAATTTCTTTTAATACTTCATCAGCAGTTTTCACAGGCTCTTCAACATTATAATTATCATTACGACTAGAAAGTATCAAAGCATGCATGTCTAAGTCAGTAGCTACAGCTTCATCTTCACTACTTAAATCTTCTAATCCATTTCTATAAATTAAATAAAAATAGATTTGTTATAATGGCAATAATAGGTGAGTTATTAATCTTTATAAATAATTATTATATGTTACCCATCAAATGATTTAGCTGATTCATTTAGATTTAAAGTTGGCACATGCAATTTTCTAGCATAAGATTTACTCCAATCTATTGGCAAAATATTACCAAATGTACCAGTTATAGTCCACCACATTCTGAAAACAATTGATTTACAAATGAAATACATTTTTCATTACATGAACAATTATAATAGTGTCAATCACTTACTGGCATTCATTCATGATTTCCTCTTGAGAGCGAACTTGTACAGGAGCTAGAGATTCAACATTGGTGCCATAGTCTCTAAAACATGTAGTAATTTTTTCATCAAAAGTGTTTACTAAATCTTCAAGACTGCCACTAAATGGGCTAAATGATCCTTCTTGAATAATATCTGATGTTTCATGAGTATTCGCAGTGGTATTTGTTTTTCTATTTTCCACAAAATTTCTTTCTAAATTAACATCTAAAAGGTGGTCTGAGAAAAAATTAAGAAAATTTTAAAAAATGTGCAAAGATTCCACTTAGCAATACCATCAAAAAAAGAAAAATGCTGTTTACCAGAAAAAATATTCATATTTCTGATTGTAGTTGATTCTTCTTCTTCAAAGCACGCTAGAGGTGCCTCAAACTTGAGTTCAGCAATTTTAGTTGCCATATCCTTCATCACTGCAGTATTTGTGGTATCAGTTAACAATGTGGATCTAAACAAAGAAATGAGCTTCTTTTGTGGATATATTTACACATTAAAGTAAAATATATATATAAATTAATAGTGTTCACTAATATAGCAGTTTCAAGTGCTCATTATGATCATTAATACGTAACCGCATGTAAATGAGTAATTTTATTCTCAATGCTTTCTCGTCCAAAAATTAGATATCAAGCAAGCTTTTAAAAGAAACACAAGACAACCAGTACTCACGAGTTTCCTGTGTTTTCAACACCTCCCACGTCTATCAAATGAAGTAGAGCACTTGGTAATTGACAATCAAGAGTCAAATATAATTTCCTAGAAAAATGATGAATCTCCGTCAGCCGCACATCCGAGAATCAAGTGAATATACTCATAGAAACACACTTACCTTCCCTAAATCTCCAGCCTATTACATGATTTTCGCAAGTTTGCTAAAATACCCTTAAAAACACGTAGTTACGTCGTTGGCTGAGCCCAAATCGAGTGAATCACTTCAAGACTGGGCGAACATCGGATCAGCCAAACGACGAACGCAAGGGTGTATCCGACCGACTTTACTAATCTAAATCGACGAGATAAACAAATACTTATACTAGACTCTGTCGCCAAGTGCACTTTTGTCTATTTACTGTATTGGGATTCTATTTTGCAGCAGACTAGCAAACTAAGGGCTCGGACACATGATCTGACATAGATATTGTTGTCGCGAGTCGCGTTAACTTCGAAGCGCCTCTGCGCCATCTCGCGGTTGACAAAGTTCGAGAATCTGTCAAAATGTCAATAATAATGAGTGTCTCTACTCGTGAATATCCCTATTCCAGCCCTTTGGACGTTTCTCTCTCTCTCTCTCTCTCTCTCTCTCTGTGCTCTAATTCTGGCGCATTATCGCACTGTACAGATAACGCATAACGAGGCTAATTAATTCGAGTGGGCGTTTCTCGAATCGTGTGTAATCTTTAAGCTAGTGCTAGTCCGACAAAAGCGCCCCCGCCTCGAAGCTTTTTTCAACTAGCCTAATGTCGACGTAGCTGTCAAGTCAAACGAAACGTGTGCTATGGCCCTTACGCATAAACCCAAACAAATATTTAAAATCGATAACTGATAAAAGTTGCATGTTCTTATGGTTTCTGCAACGATAAAATGCCGCATTGTGCTGAAATTGTGAATTAGTGGTTTCTAATTTGATCCAAAAAAGCACCGCGATGCGGTGAGCTCCTTTATGCTCGGATATTTTAGCTCTACTTGACATACGTTAATAGGTGACTTCTATAATCAATATTATATCTACTACACTTCAATTTTCTATACGTTTCACATGTATTTATAAAACTATTATGCACATTATTTATTGATATTCTTACTTTTGTTTATGTTTATTCTCTACACTGGAGCATATAATCATAAGTTTTACTTATAATATTATAATAAGTAAGAGCTTTTACAGTCGTTTTTACAAAATAGTTTTTATTATACATATGTGCAAAAGTATGGATATAATCATCAACAACTTTATGAAATAATATTTTTCTTTTTGAATGCAGAATTACAATGCAGCATCAGTATTGGATAACTAAACAAACTCTTTCAAGAAAATTTGGAAGAAAGGAAGATGAATGTATTGTATCTTCTGATGCTCAATTAGATGCTAAGTTAGAACTATTTCGAAATATCCAAACATCATGTACACTCATACAAAGAATCATAGACAAATATCAGGAGTCCATATGTTGTAAGTAAATTCTTATTAGAACTACAAAATAGTCATATTTAAGAGAAAAGTGAAATATGTTTCATATACAAACTATAACAAACTAATTGCTTGGTTTATATTTTCCCAGGTTTGGCAGAAGAAACCAACTCGATGGGGAGGTTTTTAAAGAAACACAGCGAAGAAGATAAAACACGAGCTGGAGATGCCATGTCAGCTGTAGGAAAATCTCTTGTATTCTGTGCCCAGCAGCAGTTGCTTTTGCATGAACCTTTGATGAGATTTTATCAAGAACTTGAAACATTCCGCCAACGAGCAATTGGGGATACCCTTCAAAATGTCATAGCTATGGAAAAAGCTAGAACGGAGTACAGAGCAGCTTTGTCTTGGATGAAAAATGTCTCACTTCAGCTGGATCCAGATGCAAACAAGCAACTGGAAAAGTTTAAAAAGGTGCAAGATCAAGTACGAAGGCATGTATCAACTTTTGTGATAACTTTGAATTTCGTTTTTTTCAACAACAGTTTTGATAACATTATTTTTACAGAGGTAAAATGACTTTTGATAAGCTGGCACTGGATTGTTTGCAAAAAGTAGATCTTCTTGCAGCAGCTCGATGCAATATGTTGAATCACTCATTAAGTTTCTATCAAAATAATTTTCTGACTTGCACCGAAAAATCGGCGAAAACCTATTCCAGTGTCTCTAAAGTCTTTGAAAATAAGTATGGAAATAGAGTATCTCCAGAGGAACTCCATATAGCAACATCAGTGGACACCAAAGACCATGATGGTAAAAAGAAAAGCAAGAAGGAAAATAAGGATTCTTCCAATGAAAAGTTAGTCTATTATATATGACTTCTATTCTGAATGTTCTATTCTCATTTTCAAAGTACTTATGATGAACTGTCTTTTTAGCACTAGTTTATTGATACCTGATAATGATATATCTCCACTGGACAATACTGGTGTAAATGAATTGGTCACAGACTTTTTTGGTATATGCTTCACAAATTGATATTGAAATGTTTCTTCTTAAGATTCGCATATCTCATAACTATATTATTTATATTTTCAGAAAAAATGTCTGATACCAGCATTTCAAAGAATTCAAAGAGTCAAAACAATGCTGAATTCTCGTCTACTGACAAAGATGTGTCCCACAACCAAGAATATTACGAAAATTTGGAGAAAGAATTTTTATCACAATATGAGAATAGTTCCTCAACCGATCTCCTTACAAATAAAACTAGTTACACGGATACGTCTGAAATGCTTTGGAATCCTGACGACGAAGATTCTTTTCTTCCCAAATCGCTTTTGAAGCAAAGCTTAAAAAGCGCTACCGATACGTCCAAACCTGAAAAGAAAAACACTCGTGTGGATAAAAACAAGGTAAGATAATATTTATAATACAATTTCCTTACGTTTGTTTAATCTAATACATCTTTTAAATTGTATTGTATTACCGTAGACGGAGCAAGGGAACAAAAATCATAGCGCCAAATCATGGCTCGATTTGTTTGAAGAACTCGACCCACTGTCCAATAATCAAATGCAAAAATCGTCAAAGAACAAAAATTCGTTTGTTTAGGCTTTTTAAAAGTTAGAAAGAGTAATTATTTGACCAAAGCATTTTTAAATACATATTAATATATTGAAGCGTTTAATTATGTGTATGTCTAGGTAAATATATTTATGGATAATTTATATTGTAACAGATATTTTATCTGTTGTTGTACTTCCGTGATTATGAAAAGAGAAATAAAAATTTTATACTGTACATATAAGCCAAGTATGTATAATATAAACGTCGGTTATTGATTATAAACTTTCGTGGTTTGTAGACTGAGAGAGATATAGACGTCAAAAATATAAGTTTTAAATTAAAATTTTTATAGTCCTTATTAAATAAAAAAAGGCAGATCTGGTTACAACATAAAATCGTTTACATATAAATTAACAATTCAGCTTTTATATAGCCGCATATTTAATGGTAACAAATCTCAATCTCCCGATATATGTATATTTTAAGCTTCTGAACGCTTAACGTAATCGCTGTCTTCATCGCTACAATCGTCGTCGTGAGTGTGGGTCACGTTTCGCGGAGTTTCCGGCCTCGCGTGCGGAATTTGATCGAAGCCAGTTTCCGGGCTCAGAGAATCCTGAAACGATCAATGTTCTCAGTAAACGTGAATGAAAAAGCGAAGCTCGCATGCGTACAAGTATTTACACGCTACACCTACCTTCGAATTACTTCCATTTTTATTTGTGCTATCATGGTCGTTGTCGTCCCTATCCTGTTCGGCGTCGAAATAGCTTTGCAAATGACCACCGTTATTCTCTTTTATTTTGAACATTCTGGAGCGGCTAATTGTCGGGGTTTCCATCACAAATCGTTGCTCGTGCGCGACGGTACTCTCATGAGGCATCTATTTACCGAAAAACAAATATTCAAGTTATTATAAAAGTGTACTTATCACGCGACTATTACATGTTTATGAAAAGTAAACTGTCGATTCTCACCAGCATGGCAGGTGCTCTGAACATGTAAGAAAACGGATAGTACATCAAGTTCAAAAACGTTGCCGCGTACAGATCGGCGTATCTGACTACTTGGCTACTGAAGAACGTTTGCCTGCTACCGCTGCGGAACAACGATCCCATCATTCCATAGGCCAGGTCCATTCTGTGCGTGACGTCCCTAATGGACGCCCTAAGTTTTGAAATGTCGGGTTTTTCCTTCGTGCTGCTGTCTAAGTTTCTGAAAATAAAAAAAAACAACGATAACATCAAATTAGAGCTGCTTAATTAAAGTGCTTCCGGTACAAGCCAAATTGGATCTATTCCAGGAATCGTGATCGCCGAGTTCGATTTTAGCAACTGGCTATCTAATTGAACGTCATCCAAGTGATCGAGATAATATAAGAGAAAACGATGCGCGATAACTTACTTGTACATTTCTCCGAGCATCAAATCCAAGCTTTGAAGTTCGGCGAAGAGCTGACACTTGTCCGTCCAAACGTGTAATTCTTGAACCAGTTCCGGAACGATCAGGAATGTTCTCCATCCCCGTATCTTCTTGCTCTTGAGTATGTCTCCGAAAATGTGGTCACCAATGTACAAGACGTCCTTGCCCTTGGCACCGATCATTTCCGTGAACACGTCGCAAGAGCCTCCCGAGTAGACCTCGTCTGAAAATATACTGTCGTGTGAGAGAAATCGCAGCAATCGACGTCGTGTTTTAGTTTTACTCTCCGATTCGTACCTGTGTGCAGGGGACCTTTGTGAGTTCCCAACTTCAAGGCTCCGGTCTTTGTGTCTACCTGCCTCAGAATGGTTCCCTCGCCAAAGAACAGGGGCTTCTTGGCATCCACGACGATCGTGTCGAAGTAGGTCTTCCAGTTCCTGTGAGGCTCGTTAGGCTGGAACAGAATTTTCAAACCGTTAGTCTCTACAAGTATAAGCAATACGACAATTCAATGCAATCAAGGTGCATACCTTTGCGCCGTGTGGAAAATCGAAGAGGTACGTCATGATCTTATCGGTGAAGACGTAGTCGCTGTTCGTCAGCAAGAAGACCTTGGCGCCGCTTTCCTTTATCCTGGTCAAGCATATGGGTAGCCTTTCGTCCCGTTTGATGTACTGATCCAGATTCTCGATGGTCTTTGTCTTGAGATCTCCATGCATGTGGATCCAGTCGACGGCGTTTCTCACGTCCTGGAAGATACTCTTGAAGCTCATTGTGAGCTCGCCCTCCTTCACCCCAACGCCGCTCTTCTCGCGGGTGTACTGGCGGGAATTGGAGAAAAAGTCTATCAGACAGGCCAACAGGTAAGTCTCCGGCAAGTTGAACAAGGTGTTGAGGACGTAGACTCGGGACTCGTCCAGTTGCAAGAACTTGTTTGGGTAGAGCTCGTACACCTGAGAACTGAAGCGATATGGCCGTGTGTTGATAGCAATCTATGATGCGGCATCTATTTTTTAAATTACATATAGAAGAAAACTCACTGCTTGAGAAATTCGAATCCGTGCACGCAAACTAGTATGTTGCCGTAGGCGTCGACCTTCAGGAGATTTCCGTACAACGTGTCAAACCACAATCCTCTGACCGGGAAACTCGGGTCGTACTCAAATCGACTGATTTCCTTGGGATATCCGAGCGAAACCAGACGATCCTTCAGTAAATTGAAGCCAAGTTGCTCGTACTCTGGCGACTTGTACTCGGCGAGTGTGTAGTCCATGTCGAAGCCATAGAACTTGATGTTCTCAAGGTGCAAGCTTCGGTTGACGAATATCCTGTGAGAGGCAAATTCAAATTTTAAGAAACGTTCTTTTTCAATGTAAAAAGCGTATATTTTTTATATAAAAGGTATTCTGTTACCTGTGACTGAGCTCACGTTTGTCCGACCGCTGACCCTGATTTCCCTCATTGAAACTGTCCAAATCCTGCTCGCTCCTGTCGTTCCTTTTGAGGCCAAGGGATATTTGTTTCGACATGTTGTCAATCATTCTCTGCTCTAGTATATTAGGCTCCGCATCAAAATGCACGCGGAAATTGGCTACAAAAAAAATGTATAAGTTGTTCATTAACGTCGAAAAAACAGTTTTTAAATTTATAATGTTAGCTTCAGCGACCCTCGCTTTTCCATAAAGGGATCTTTGAATGAATATATTATTGCACATTAATATTTAGAATAATGAAGTTTTTAGTGACGAAAGTATCATTTTTGTGAGTGATCCATATGTATCATTCCGTATATAGAGATACGACAAATCTTATACTGGTTTACGCGCGATCTCCGCTTTAATATTGCATAACTGGAGAACCGGACGATAATATAGAGCCAACCCAGAAATTCTTGCCCAATACCTAGATAGTTTCAATCTCGTGCATGCAAAACATTGAAGACGTTGATACTCGGAATTGTATTTTTATTTTTTTTTTTTTTGTGAAGATAAAAAACGAATAAGAAAAATACTACTGCAATTTCGCATTAGCGCAGCTTATCGAAAGATTTTATCAAACAAGACGAGATACAATCATGGTCATTACGAAAATGAAAAATTCTTGTATATACTGTTTATTATTGATCAGCTTTTAATTTTATCAGTAAAACGAAGCCAATCTATTTTGACCCGTAATCCGCGTCTAAGTAGTACGTTTGGGGGACCACCCGCAGATTTCAATATTTTCAGATAAGATAATAGCCGCCAAGTTCCACATAGATACTGCCAAATGGGGCAAAATGGTCTGTGACAAATTTAAAAATATTTGTTTGGGCTAATATAATTAACAGATAATCAATATCTTACATCAGATCGATCGCCGTGGTATGCTCAAAAACGAGACTCGTCATATAACATAAAGCGCGCAAACAAAGTTAAAAGTTTCCGCGTATTGGCTCCAGCTGCTTTTATTTCGAAGCGAATAATACAAAAACATATATGAGCAATAGCGCTGACGTCACAAGTGAAACAGCCTAAAGTCGTTTGAAATGTCATCATGCGGATACACTGGCCGTTGCGACATATCTGTTTTAGAACAAACAAAAGCGATCGAACTTAACTTGTTTTCCATATTATCCTAATCTCATCGCGGGTATCAGCCGTTGATTTACACACGGTCGCGCAAAACAATTGGTTTTACTGTGATTGCACGACTGCGATAATAACCTGTGTTGTACTTGTGAATCGTCGGATATTGTCTTTTTTCAAACAAGATTTTTTCATTGTTTTCTTCAATCATTAATGCAACCATTGATATTGTTAAATTCTAATCGGCGCGAGACCGCGCAGTGTGTGTTTAACAAAATCAGCATATCGCCTTGAGCAGCTAATTATAAGATTTAACGACTTTTTATTTGAAACTTCTCGGTGCGTATATATAAGAGCTCAATCTTGCGTTAACCTCTAACTAACGATTAAAATTAAATTTAAAAATTAAATTTAGTTCACTCGCCGCCGAGAATAGTGATCCAGTGCCATTGACATTATGGAATGAGGCGTGCGCGATCGTTCTTTTATATATAAACGCGAAGCGTGTGTCTCGCGTAAAAACAGTTCAAGTTCACCAATAACTCCGGAAACTATTATATAGATCGCGTACAATAAATACACACGTTATTCGAATTTAATTAAATTACCAGCATGAAAAGCAGCAAGATCCGCATCAGTCGTCCTAATGTGTTTGTCGCCCATAATTGGCTCGGGTTGAATAAGACGGAATGAAAATTTTCGACACACTCTAGCGCTGTACCGTTAACGACTCACATCCAGTCCGCACTTAACGCACAATCTTTCTCTACTGAAGTATATACGAGGCGCACTCAATGAGAAGATGTATAGCTACAATCTCTGATGTCTCTCCCTCACTCTCTTAGGCTCTCGGATGTTCGGAGAAAACTGTAAAGCCAAGGAGAGGCTTTGCACGAAAACAAGTCCGACGATAAGCTGTGGGAGAAGCGTCGCGTGTTATCACGTCGCGCGTCGTGTGGGAATCCGAGATAAAGTATTAATAAATATTGTAAAATGCGCGACGAATCTCGCGGCAGATCTTCGGAAAGTCGCTCGAACACGGCTTTTGGCGGGTGTAACACTGATGGTGATTTTCGGATAACTCGATGATGTACAATACACTCGGTCTTTATAGCGTTTCAATCTAAAAATCGGTATATGATTGCTCGCCCTCGCGAGCGAGAAAATCCACGGGTTATGGAAAATGCGACAGCGTCGTCGCCACCGCTGTTAAAAGTGTTTTGACACCTATATACGAACGACCAGCAAGTGTCTATTTTCGGACTGTACTCGTGTGCGTGCGAGGCGCGAGCGAAGAACTGATATACTTATGCGCGCGCGTGTCACACATATATATATATATATACGCGTGTGTGTCCGGTTTGCCGCGTGCTATCTCCGTGCGTGCGTGTTCTCTCGCGAAGCAGACATCATCAGCCGACAGCCGCCAATGCCTCCAGCAGAGCATTATAAGCCATTTTTTGCGCTCGATCGGGAATGATACGTTCTCGAAGACGCGGTGCTTCGACGAAAACAGCGTTTTTTCGCTCTACTTACGCGTTTCGATTGAAATTAAATATTTTTGGTATTTGTCCGATCGTCTGTTTTTTTTTTTATTTGTGACTGATTTGAAAGATGTATGTCAATTGGAAGACGTTCGATCGAAAAGTGCAGAGGCGATCACTTGTTATATCTTTCATGCATTTCATTTTACTATCACAAGAATGTTTTTAAAAAAGCGGTTTGATCAAAGCACAGTAAATTTAGTCATTTTAACAGAAAAATGTTACGTACTACAACACTATGCGGATGTAGAGATGAAATTAGAAACACCGTTAATTTTATTAAATGTTATATCGAACATTATTCATATTATAGTTTCTATATTTTTACTGCAATAACATACGGAATCTCCTTAATATTCTAACTAAACTAAGAGGCCACTTCATCTAACCGCCAGGCAAACTGATTGTTTAGTATAATTCTATACTATCTTCGGTTTAGCTGCGTGGAAAATGGTAAAATTTAACAACACGTTAGAACGTACTACTGAAAAATAAAAGTCATGCAAAACAGTTATGATGGTAACGAAGCAGACATGGCTTTTTGTGCATTTTGAGAAATGTTCAAATTTTTTTTTATTCAGGACCTTTGAGCATGACCCAATGCACGTGACGTGATCGATAACGTTTCGCGCGTAATGCATAAATTAAACAAAAAATATAATAAAAACATAATTTTTTATAAGTACGAGTAGATTGTATTAAAAATTGTTTCTATATTCAAGCTTGAAATTTTCATTTTTTCTATTAGAGAATAAACTAAGTATGCGTTTGATTTAAACAAAAATTTATGAAATAATTGCTCGATATGTATACCTATATGTGATGAATATGTATGCTGCATCTAACCTCAAAAATCAAGCTATGTAAAAAAGCTTATTCTACAATAATTCCAAATCGCGAACTGACTTCTTGTATACAAAATGCTTTATTATCGAGCTAACCGAAGCTTTTCTTAAACAAATATCTTGACTGTTCGTAATAACAAAATAATGGTATTGATTTTGTTGAGAATCGAGAAAATTAGACGCAAAGTTGAACGCATCGTTTATATTACTTATTTGTGATGAAAATTATAAGCTTGCATGAGATTACTCAATTGTTCTTTTTTGATAAAACGTTAACAATGCAATTTCAAGATAAAAAAACTCAAAAAGCACGAAAATATATGTTTGCTATGAATGTTGTAACTTCAGTTGTTCGATTATAAACTAGAACGAACCTTATTGTTGTTGCAAAACAGATAAGAAATTTTCAGATACAACGACAGCTTCTTATCGTTGAATATCTTCGTAAATATCTTGTAAGTTACGGTGTTAGAAAAAACTCTATTTCGTAAAAATTCACGGCACGACGAAAAAGCACATTTTACGTACGCTCTTCAAGATTATTAAAGGCGACTGTTTTCGATGCATTCAAATTGTTATTTACGTGTGGTTGACAATAATATACGTGTTCCTGTTAAATTACGAAGATCGTATAAGTATACTTAAACGCGACCGAAATGCATAAAATATTGTGGCAGTTTGCGTATATTTACATGCCGTTCCACGTACACACACACGCGCACACACACACACACACACACACACGCACACACTGCTCTCGATGCGCATGCGGCAAACTGCACTTGCGAAAAGGTCTATTCTATTTCCGCAGCCATAAGTCATGTATATGTCATTTTACGAAGATATTCCCTTATGAATTATCTTATTCAATATTATCGCTTTACGATTTCGAGAAGTTTTTAAGAGGTTGCACAAATAATTTTAAAATCTCGTATTATAAAAAAACGTTTATTTACAGTTGATAGCTTTCTTTACACGAATAAAATTTAAATCAATAAATATAAAAAATAATCTATTTGTAATAATACTTTAGAATGAATGGCTATTATACAAAACAATTTATATTTGAATCATAAAATACTTTACTTATAGCAAGACATACACATATTCTGTTCATCGGTATCGTACCTGCAATAAAATAATTAAATTATGAAATTTTTATCTATGAAAAGTTACTCTTTGTGGACTCATTGAATCTATTAAAAAAATATATCAGCGAGTCCTTAAGTTGTACTGAGAAATCGCGATCTAGGCGCGGAAAATGAAACTAATGACGAGAAATTTTCGCAAATATCAAAATAGCTAATGTAGAGAATCAGTATAATACACCGTTCAACATTTCTGAGAAAAAATCGATCACTATACTACAATGAAACAAACTTCTATATAATAGTATACTTACACTGTCAATGAACAATTCTGACAGAATGATTCACAACATTTGGAACATGGTACCAAGCATAAATCACACATGATTTGATCACAATATGAACATCTGCAAGGTTTCTTTGAATCTATGTATCTACAGCATCCACACACTTCTAATGGCATCTGCAAATAATAAAGAAAAAAAAATTGTTGTAATGTAAAAGAAATACTGAATTTATTTTCTTAAATTTCGTTAAAATAGTTCAAACTAAAAAATGTGCCAAGAGTTCAAAAATTTTGTGCAAACTTATAAAGATAATTTCAATAAGTTTTATCTATATAATATAGTGGTAAATAAAAAGCAAAAAAATTCCTAACAGGTACTCTTATAAGAATATGGAACTGATTAAAAATCTTTATTTAATCACTTTTTTGCACTTTAAATCTATTGATTATTTTCTATTATTATTTTAGATCTATTGACTCGATTAGAATATTCAAAATGGTAATAAAATTTATACTTTAACTGTAACATTTGAATTTCCTTTGCTGAATGGATATAACTTAGATCCTTCTTTGAGTGCCTTTAGAGTTTTCTCTGAAAATATTAAGAATTATTGTTAATAATGGTGTTTCTTGGCTCATATAACAATTCGACATAACGTAGAATAAACACAAACATACATACATATTCATAGTATGTGTATTAGGTATACTTACTATAGATGTTGTTCATGCTGTTTTCATCTTGTTTCAGCACTTCTAACTCTCCAATGTGAGTCTTCATCTGAGGTGATAAATCTTCGTCGAATGGACATCTTCTTTTCGTCATGATTGCTTTTTTACAATAAAAATGACACTTATCTATTGCACTTCAATTTAGGATATTTTCGCTGTACAGCATAACAACACGTTTTGGCGGTTTTCTGCCTATAGTGGTCTCGGACACAATTTCAAAAATAAGAAAGAAACAAGGTACAGCGACACAACATACAGCTCCGTCGCATCGAGCGATTTCCTTTGAAGCGTCACGTGGTCTCACAAGGATGTCCAAATCATTTTGATTGGTCAGCGTACACCTACTTGTTCCGGAAATTTCGTTCGGTATATAGAGGTATATTATATGCAATGTGCAATCCCACCTCACTCCAGAATCCGATATATTATATATTAGACTGCTTTTCGAGATTTAGCATGTTGCAGAGGCAGAGCAACAAATTGACATTGTGACAAGAACAAGACGAGAGAATTGACAAAAGATAACTGACGCGTAAGAATCTGGGCTTCAACTAACCTCGAAAAGACAAACGGATTAACAACAATTAACAAAGAGAAAGGCAACAGAACAATAATCCACGTAATTTTCTACCTCTTCGTAAGACTACGTTAGCCGATTTTATATTTTATACTTTTGTATTTGCATTTCGTTACGAAGAACACGGTTGTCATTGCTGTGAAGTAACACTAAACTACTGCTCAGTATTTTAAATTCGTTTATTTGATTACAAAAGTTTTCAAAGTAAAGTATTACTTGTGATAGATCTACCTCACGCCGAATATTTTATCTGTTAGATAACAGTGTGGGTAGCAGTGAGTACCTGCACAAATAATTATGTTAACAAATTATAGATAAAGCTTCAAATAAAGCTTTTTCTTTAATTTTATGTTTATTTTTGTTTTCAGGTATAAATCGAATGATTAAAATACCTTATCGAATAATTTAAATTTATTTCTACATTATGGGAGACAAAGACTATGACAGTTCGGATTCTGACGATTCAGATTTTGTAGTGCCACAGGATGAATTATCTGATGATTCCATACAGTCAGATTATGATAGTGAAGGAAGTGACGGAAGTGGTCATGAAAGTAGTAATGATAAAAAGAAGAAAAATACTAAAACACGAAAGCACAAAGCTACAAAATCTACAGGAAGGAACAGTCGTTCTACTAGGGCAAATAAGCATGATGAACTAAGTGAGACTGAAAAAGATGACAGTACTACTACAATAAATGAAAAAGAAAGAGCAGATTCTTTATGGGCAAGTTTTTTGAGCGATACAGGTACAAATTTTTTCTCAAATACCAAACATTTTTCAATATTTGTTCTTCTATAATTTAACTGTAAAAACGCTTTTATTTTAGATACTCCAAGTAAATCAAAATCGGGCAACACATCTACTTCATCCAAAACACAGTCTTGTGACACTCCTACTTCCACAAACAAAACAGATGTTCCTAAAAATTCAAGTACAGATTGCAGTGTATCAGATCAAAGTGATACTTCAAATGCCACAAAAACTGAGGATTCAAAATCTCCAATTACAAGTGTAACAATAAAAGACAATTCAGAGAACACAATGACTTCGGCTGATGTGAAAGAAGATAAGCCAAAAGACAAGCCAAAATTACCTATTCTCAATAGAGATATTAAAAGGAGAGGAATAACATCTGTTTTAGGCAGTTTGAATAAAAAAACTAAGTTGAGTACCTTGGAAAAATCCAAACTTGACTGGAATCAATTCAAAGAAGAGAATAATTTAAAAGAAGAAATAAATACTTTTAACCGTGGCAAAAATGGATATTTAGAAAAACAAGACTTCTTGCAAAGAGCTGACTCAAGACAATTTGAAATTGAGAAGCAACTACGTGCTGGAAAACGAGGATCGCGATGATTTCAATCAACAAACAAGAAAAATTCATTTCTTTAAAAAGTTAATACCATTAATTTTTCTTAGACTACACATTTCTTATTTTAAGACCTGAGTTAGATTCTAATTTTGTAATGTTCATCTGTTTTAATAATAATGTTGTATTATATACATGTTTATATCAATAATCATTGAACCATCTCAACCTTTTTAAATTCAACTCTTTTATTCCCTGCACTTAAATAAAAAAAAACAAACCTTGTAGTCGGCGTTTTTTTACGTTATATATTAAAATCTAAAACTGTACACTTTCAATACTCACTTTTTACAACTGTTCATTTGTATAGTTCGTAGGAATACCGGCTCGGCCGTCTACAGCTAAACTAACACTACTTTCACCCAATTTTTGCTCAAGTCCACTCCACGATCTTGATTGCAAGAAATTAGTATCAATTTGAGTGTTTGCCATTACTCCTAAAGATTTTGGAGTAAGCGCACTGTTTTCATTTGTCAAACAATTGTCTTCTAAAGTCCTTAGTTTACCACTCGTAAGTGATACATCTGTATCTGAAGATACTTGAAACTCTTCATACTTTGATCCTCCAGGTAAAATTTGTTTGAAATCAATCGCATGATATGCTGAGTAAGCTCTTCCTGCATTGAAAGCTAGATCTACTTCAAATGGTGTTACTATAGGCTTAAAATAATCTCGAGAATCTATCAAGCTGCTTTCAGGACAAGTCACAGCAACAAAAATATCCACCTACAGAAGAAAAAACAATATTCAATTATCAAAAAATATCAACAATTATAAAAATGAACAACTGTTTTTTAATTTAAATAAATGTACCTCTTGAAAATTGGCCAATTTAGTTGGAGTTATTTTCCCAACATTAAATAAGTATATTTTTTTGTTCATTTTTTTAAGGATTTGTTTGAGCATTTCTGTAATTTTCAAGTAATCCCTAATATTTAATGATGCTATGACTATTCCAAAAACATCTGCATCTTTTATTTTTTCTATTAAAAAGTTTCTTCTCTTCAGCCACAAAGAACTTAAGATGCTGTATTCATTAAATTTGGAGCTATCAAACCAATGCCAAAGATTTACTGGAATACTCATAGATAGTGTCATTAAAGTTTTGTCATTTGATCCAAGATATACTGCATCATAACTTTGAATTTCATGATCTGATGGCACATAGTAGCTCCTTCCCAATATAGAGTTATGAGAGTCATTTGACGGTGTTGTGATATAAGGTACATTTGAAGTACAATTTAATGTAGATAGAACTAAGTTCTTGTACTTTGGCTTGAGTTGCTCGTAAATTTGTTCTGTAAAGAATTTTTTAATTGAATACTAGATGTACGAATATAATATGTTTCAAGTTAATTATCAATTCATACCAATAATATATGCATATGAAATATCATAGAAAAATAAAAGTCGTTTGGCATCATCTTGAAAATATTTCTGAAACTCTTCACAAAATACTTGAAAATTAAGTTCTTTTCTGGGAAACATATAAAATGTTGGCAAGTCGTTTGTACAGCTCAAACAAGCATGTCCAAAATGTATGCAAGCATCAGCTTGAATATGATCCGCACTGAGTTTATCATTGCAACAATTTTCATACGTTGTGTCACCAATTACATAGATAAATGCATCTGAATTTTCTTGTAAATAGAGCACAATTCCTGCAGAATCTGCTAACAGATGATCTGGTATTTGTACGCAAACCTAAAAATATTAATGAATCATTAAAAAAAAATATATATATATATACAAATAAATCTTTAGATAGTTGAATCAAGACTTCATGTTTTCTGTATTTTTTTTTTAAATTGTTGGAGTCGTTATATTAATGAAGATTAAGTACCTTTTTGTATGATCCTGCTTTTAACCACTTCAAACACTTTTCCAGTTCAATCATTTTGATGATTTACTATAAAATATGTATAAAAAAAATTTCGAACGCAGAAGTATATTTGAAAAATATCATCTACACATCTGAAAATAAAATATAAAATTAAAAATGCCACAAAACTATTTAAATTTACTTTCGTTCTCATACATACAAGATAAGACACGTCTCTAAAGCATTTATAAGCAAAGTAAGGTTATGTTTACAGACTTTACAGTATATGTCTTGTATATGTGCAGTACAAAAAATCAAATCACGTGACGCTCAGCTGTGAATCAGAAAAAGGTTGAATTTCGATAGCCAATCGCAGGTCTTAATGATCAATAACTCTTCCATTTTAGATATTTAAATTGTTCTTTTCTATTTGTTTTCTCAATTGGTACATAGTGCATACATACAATAAACTACTAGCGTACAATTAGACAAGTACATTTTTAGCATTTGGAAGTAATCATTTATAAAATAGTATTAATATATAATATAATTCACTTTTATTTTTAGATTAGAATATATGTTTACATCTTATATTTTATACATTATCATATATAATGTATGACACGTTAATTTAGTAGTAAAAAAATGTATTTACATGTGTATTTGCATGTGCCTTTTTCAAATAGCATATTTAGATCTGTAGTTAAAACTTAAGATAAAAACTGCATTTGATCTGTTGCATAGCTATAAATTATTGGTGTTTCTGATGAAGTAGCATCACCAGCAGTTGCTATCGTGAAAATTTGGTCTTCATATTGGATTGTATGTCCATGATCACCTTTTCTGTCTTCATGACCTCCACTGGCACCAGTATTCGTAGCAGGATTATCACCCTTAGTGGCTTCTCTATACTTTTGCAAGTACATTTTTAAAGGTTCAACGTAATTATCAAATCCTAATGTGGTCATGGCAAAGAGAATATCTTCACCATTTATGGTTTTCCTTTTTTCCATATGACAACGATCACTGGCTTCCGATGTGATAAAAGAAATGAATTCCGATACACACTCTTGAACACATTCTCTAGCGTCTTTTGCTATCTTTCCAGCTTCTGGAATTGCTCGCTTCATTATCTTTGCAACATTTGCTATAGGAAGAAACCTATCCTGTTCCCGCAAAGGTCCACTGGACGAACCCATATTAACTCCTTGTAAAGGGTCACAATTTCCATGGTTTGAATCATCTGTATTCTCTGGATCATCTAAAAAATGCATGTAACAATATTATGATCAATAATTAAAAATCTTCTTGTTGCAAGAATTAAGAAAAATCACCTTCCATGTCGTCAGACTGCATACTGATGTACGAGCTCGAAAGATTGCTGCCAGCGAGAAACGCCGTCGTATTCAAGGAGCCGCTGTCCTCACCACTTTCCCCGCTGTTTTCCATCGATTATTATTCTTTTCTTGTTGTCCTGGTTCACAAACAATAGCAGTAATGATTTTCGGAACAAGTGGATTTTCTGATTTTTTGAAACAACTTCTATCTGTTGTTTACATGCACTTGTTAGATCTCTTGAAATAAGTCAAAACCTGCGATTATATTTTTCTGAGCTATATACTTAAGTATTACAATCTTCGTAATACTGTTTCGGAATTCAGACGTTATCCCGTATGCTTGGAAAAGCGGAACCGAAATGACCGACTTGTCCAAATTAATATTTAATCTATTCTTTGGGACCTTTGGGTTTCCTGCAAATGCACAAGTACAATAGATCAATGAGAGGCTGAAAAAAAAAACCGATTCAAAAAATATTTAGGTTTTGTTTCTGCTTAATCTTAAAAAATAGCCAAATATCATGCAGAAGCCGGGCAAAAATTTTGCAATCGCCACCTGGCGGACGCGTGTACTTAGTTGCGTGCAAAGCACGTGTCTGGCATTTGAGGTCGTCATCGACGGCGTCCGGGTCGACTCTAACCGACCGCGTGCTTCGTGGAAACGAACCTTTTTGAGGACGTAGCCTAGTGCTAGTACCTCGTGGAACAACAATATCCGCTTCAAGGGTAGATATTCACCACCTCCAGATCGGAAAATTAAGCGCAAATAAATCCCGGCGACCGACTCATAGTTTTCTCCATTTTTTTGTTCGCAGGCGGGCACCCTTCTTTTACTACGTTCCGGAACGACATACCGACCCGGGGTTTGGCAGGCATCTTGTGTATACGTCTGAGTCAATTTAAGTGAGCGAAATGGCTAGATACGGCCAGAGACCGGAAAATGCTCTAAAAAGAGCTAATGGTGAGTTAATTTACATATGCTAGTTTTGGGAGAATTGGTTTGGGAATTGGTTTGGAGCTGAGAATAAACAACCTCGATGAGGTTCTGTGAGTACGAATTGGTTTGTCAAACTTTTGCTTTCGGAGCTTCTTTGAAGATGGTGTTTCGCCGGTGGAAGGCTTCTTGTTTGCAGTTGTACATTTAATAAGATGTTGTAACCACATTAGTAGCATTGACTAAATTCATATACAGAAAAACTGGATGAATTAATATATATATATCTGATGTAATTTTCTCGTTCTATACACTTTTATATATGCTGTACTGGTTGAAAATGTGTCCATTTGAAATCAAACATCAACAAGTTCATTTAGACAATCCAACTTGTTATTTCTATTTTTGACATTTCATATTTGCAAACTCCCCGTATGGACTAACCTTAAATAAAGAACATTTTTGATTAATAACTTAGTATTCTCAAAACTAGGCCAAAAGTAACAAGCTTTGACCTAGAAAATTTGACAGATTCAAAAATAAATATTGGTTTTGACACAGTCCAACAGTATTAATAATAGAGTAGTCAAATGCAATATAAATTTTTGGAAACATCAATTGTAACTTAAAAATACTCTTCTAATCATATTTATTCATTTTTCAGAGTTCATTGAGGTTGGCAAGCCAGCCAGAGCTTTAGATACTCTGCAAGAAGTTTTTAGAAACAAAAAATGGACGTACAGCTGGTCAGAGTCGGTTTTAGAACCCATAATGTTCAAATACTTAGAATTGTGTGTAGAGTTAAAGAAGTCTCACATTGCAAAAGAAGGTCTCTTCCAGTACCGAAATATGTTCCAATCGGTCAATGTAGGCAGTTTAGAAAATGTCATAAGAGGATATCTGCGAATGGCAGAAGAGAAAACAGATGCAGCCAGAAAGCAAAGTCAACAAGCAGTGGTTGACATAGATGACCTTGACAATCTGGCTACTCCTGAAAGCATCTTGCTATCAGCTGTTAGTGGAGAAGATGCTCAAGATCGTAGTGACAGAACAATCTTGACCCCATGGGTCAAATTTTTATGGGAGTCTTACTGTCAGTGCTTGGAGTTGCTTAGAACTAATGCTCACGTTGAAACATTATACCATGATATAGCACGTATGGCTTTCCAGTTTTGCTTAGAATACAACAGGAAAACTGAATTCCGCAAGTTATGTGAGAAGTTGCGTAAACATTTGGAAGACATTAGCAAACTTCCACAGATGGTGTCAAATGTTTCTCTTAACAAGGTAGAAACACAGCAATTGAATTTGGAGACCCGTTTGATTCAGTTGGATTCAGCTATCCAGATGGAATTGTGGCAAGAAGCTTACAAAGCTATTGAGGATATCCATGGACTGATGAATCTGTCCAAGAAAAGTCCAGTACCAAAAACCATGGCCAATTACTATCTAAAGCTAGCTATGGTTTTCTGGAAAGCTGGAAACTACTTGTTCCATGCAGCTGCCCTGTTCAAATTGTTCCAACTTTCTCGCGATATGAAGAAGAACATGTCTTCTGAGGAACAGCAGCGTATGGCAAACAGAGTATTGCTGGCTACATTGTCAATTCCGCTGCCATCTGCACATCCAGAATTCGATCGCTTTATTGAGACTGACAAGAGTCCTCAAGAGAAAGCACAAAAACTTGCTATTTTGTTAGGATTGACGCAGCCTCCATCTAGAGCGTCATTACTTAAAGATGTTGTACGTCTTAACGTTGTTACGTTAGCATCGCCGCAACTCCAAGATTTGTATAACTGGTTAGAAGTAGATTTTCATCCCCTTGAACTTTGTGACAGAGTAGATTCCGTTGTCAAGAACCTGCAGCAGGATGAAACAAATCTACTAGCCCAGTATATACCTGCCCTGCAAGATGTAACTCTTGTTCGTTTAGTCCACCAGGTAACGTTTAATTCCAATATACATCAAACTTATTTCCTTTTCAAATAGTGATTTACGCGATACCAACTAACATTCGCATATCGTGCATTTCAGATATCACAAGTGTACCAAACTATTCAATTCGTGAGACTGATCGAACTTGCTAAGTTCACCACGGAGTTCCACCTGGAGCGTCTATTGGTCGACTGCGTCAGATACAACGACATGCAGATTAGAATCGATCACGGCAAGAAGTGCATTCACTTCGGAGTCGACTTGTCCGAGGCCCAGAGAGAAGACCGCCCAGACGGACCCGTCCTTCAAGCCATGCCATCGGAGCAGATTCGTTGCCAGCTAGTCAACATGGCAACGGTCCTGCATCGCGCCATCAACATCATCAATCCCAACAAGAAGAAACAGGAACGCGAGAAGGCCAGATCTGCCATGGTAGCTCACTACCACGATACCAAGATCAAGGAGCACCTGCGCATCCTGGGCAGACAAAAGATGATCGAGGAGCGCAAAGAATACATCGAGCAGATGAACTCCATGCGCGAGGAGGAGGAGCAACGTCGCCAGGATGAGCTGCTGAGACAGCAAATGCTGGCTGAGCAGAGGCGCTTGGAGCAGGAAAGAGAAGAGCGCGAGCGCAAGCGCCAGCAGTCCGAGATCCAGCAAATTAAGGACAGAACTCTGAAGGAAAAGATGCAGCAGATCTCGCAGACCAGCCACGGTCAGAAGGTGCTGAAAAAACTGGACGAGGACGAGATCAAGAAGCTCGACGCAGAGCAGATTGCGGCTCGCGAGGCGGAGGAACTCCAAAAGGAACGAAGGGAGATGCAGCAGAAGCTGAAGACGCAAGAAAAGAAGGTCGACTATCTGGAGCGAGCCAAGCGTCTAGAGGAAATCCCTCTGCTCGAGAAGGCCATGGAGGAAAAGATGGAGCAGGCAAAACAGCAGTGGGAGCAGCAGGAGGCTGAGAGAATCCAGGCTGCGATTGAGGAGCGCAACCAAGCAGTAGCGACACGCGAACGTCTGCAGAGGATGAAGCCGGACGCCGACAGCTTCCTGGAGAAGATTCTGGCCGAGCGCAGAAGCATATATCTGGAGAAGCTCGCCAAGTACGACACAATGGTGAACGAGGAGCGTGCCAAACGTTTACTCAAGCGCAAGTTGGACCGCAAGATCGACCGCAAACTCCAGTGGGAGAAGGATGTGGCCGAGGCGGCAGAGAAGAAGAAACAGGAAGAACTTCGCGCCAAACAAGAGGAGGAGAGAAAACGTATGGAAGAGGAAAGAGCCAAGCGTCTGGAAGAAGAGAAAATAAGACGCGCCAAGGAAGATGCCAAGGAAGCTGAGCGTCTGGCCAAGCTAGACAAACAAGCAGAGATGATGAGGCAAAGAGAATTGGAGATTGAGCGTAAACTGGAGGAGGAAAGAGCGAAGAACCTGGAAAGACCTGCGCCGACCAGTTGGAGAAAGGGTGGTCCACCTGGTCCAGCGTTGAACAAGAGTAAGTTGCTAAAATTGAAAAGTTGATCGACGCTAAAAATTGAAGCATGAATAAACAAATAAACTAACTTGACTAATTTTGTTCCAGCAAACGACGGTGGCAGTTCCTGGAGAAATATGAGGGATGAAACTCCCAGAGATGGTCCACCCAAGGAACGAGAAGAACATTGGAAACCCAGTGGTGAACGCCGAGACTATGGTGACAAAGATCAACCCCGTAAATACGAAAGAGGATACCCGGACAGAGTAAGGACACATTTTTTATTGCATAGCGATCTTATTTCAAGACACATTGTTTTAAAAATTTAATTTTTTAGAGCGGGCCTGGATCATGGCATAATCGCGGCGGAGACGATAATCGTGACATGCGCCGCATAGATTTCGGACGTGGACGGGACGACCGTGGTCCACGTGAAGACCGCGGGCCACGTGAAGACCGTGGCCCACGTGAAGACCGCGGGCCACGTGAAGACCGTGGTCCACGCGAGGACCGTGGACCACGCGATGAACGCGACAGATTGCCAGAACGCAGAATGGAATCACGGCCAGCCGTTGATAACTGGCGCAGCGCGCCAAAAGAACCTGCACGACAGCCGATTAGAGAACCGACTAGGGAGCCAGAAAAGTAAGTTTTACCGCATATATTGCTTTTGTTTTACAAATAATTCACATGCTGTAATTTAGTTTTAATCTCGTGCAAACTATGAAATTTGACGTTAATTACAAAATGGAATTGACGCTTAAAGCGAGTTATTAAAATTCTTTTAACTCAATAACACGGTATTTGATGCCATTATTAACTTACGTATTGTTTGTTCTAGGAGAGATAATGCAGCACAAGATATTAACAGTAAAGACGCTAGGAAAAACGCGACCAACGACGACGAATGGCAGAAAGTAAGCCGTCGTTAATGAATGTATTATTTTACTGAAATATCAACCAACTTTATCATTATCTGAAATGGCAAATTTTTACTTGTATATTCTTAAAATATTAAAAACCATCTAAACAAAATCAGTTGCATTTATTTTAGACGGTTGAATTAAGACGGTCCTTAAGCGGAAGAAACAATTCGTAATACAGTCGTATATATTTAAAACGATAAAGTGTCATTATGCTCATAAAAGTGATTTAAACATGAATAAAGAACATAATAAAGATACAACTTGGCCTTGCCTCTAGAGCAGTTGACATAATAATTTAATGATGCTGATCGTTGTCCGATAAAAATAATATACTTATTCAACAAATTTTTTAGTGCATGACAGATCGATTTGCATTTTGAAATATTTTAGATACACTATTGCAATTGTTTTCTTTTTCGATTTCATTTACCTTGTATGAACCTTATAAAATATGATTATCCGACATCAGCTCACTTATGTAAAACGGGAAATATTTTAGATCTGTACTGAGCGTCACTTTTTTGATTTACATACGTAAATCTAGCAGAAGCGGATCAGATTAACTGATAGTTATAAATTACGTGGCTGAAGAAGCTTCTTATTAGCGGGTTTTTCTGTTTTAGTTTTCCGAAAAGTTTCCCCGTTTCAAAGTTCTAATTTCATTTCGATTACATAATAGAATTGTTTGAATTGCGAACTTTTCTATAGACATTTTGCAGAACTGACAACGCACATGTCATACGATCACCATTATAAGCTAATAATAATTTTCGAACGCGTACGTTGCTCCTACTTTTATAAATACTTCCAAACAACTGTTCTTAAATAACCACATCCCCTTCTCCTTCTCACTTTCATCTCCCATGTTGTATCGGACAGCGTGTGTGTTACCTCACGCCTTTCGCCAAACGTAGCTCCTTCAGATCTTTCCATGACTCCACTCGGCACGCGTCAACATGTTTTGGAGATTCTTGAGAAAAGTCAAGTGCGATAAAAAAAAAAATAATAATTCGCGCAGTGTTGTAGATAAACTTGCTAATATCGTCTGCCTTTCCTTGATTACATTAAGCTCGAGAAAAAAGTGACACAACAATTTTATTAAATGCAGGTTTCATAAAAGCTCACCGACTTGCACGTGCATTGCAGACGACAAAAAGTGCCATACCGATTTTCCGCAATCCAGAAACTCTACGCGCATAATCGTTTGCGCTTCCCAAATAAAAAAACGCCTTTTAACTTTCTAAAAAAACCGGTCAGAGTCGCAAAACTAACAATCGAAAAAACGTCCATTCATACTGGTATTTAAATGCCGCATCGTCCATACCGATTTCCCAGTCAGCGAGCTATCGTCTTAGCGTGAGGATGTCGATCGTCTATTTTATACTATTACTGCTGGCGGTCGGTTCCGCGAGATCGGAAGCGCCGAACTTTGCGAATGTGGCGGACAAGCAGTTCCTGAGAGAGAGGCTGATGGCGTTGCAACCGGAACGGATTTTCAGAGAGTTTTTCGAGGACAAAGAAGATTGGCAGTTGAATGAAGGATGTGCCAGAGATTTGAGGATCTTCGAGCAGGATCTGGAGCGGCGCCGGTCTTGGGCTTTGAGAAGTGAGATTATAGTGTTGTTGTTATTGTTAATCGGTTCTCCTGCAGAAAATCATGTAGGTGGTGTACGGTAATAATTGCAGGCAACAGGTTATTTTTTTTCAATTTTTTTTAACTTGGCCAATTAAGAATCAAAACTGCTCGGGCAGATCGTCGCTATTCCTCCGAAATCTAGCACAATAATTTAAAAGAGGTCTATTTTAATTTTTCCATTCCCGCAGAGAACCATATATTAAAAATGAAGATTTAAAATATCGTATTGTCCTAACGACGGGATAACGTATTCATCAGAAGGTCTGACAAATATTAATAATTTTTTCCTCATCGATCTGTGTAAATTTGCAAGCGCACGAAAGTTGTTTTTGTTTTGATTTCTAAAGCTGCTTCCTATTAGCAGAATGAATTCATCTTTTTCTCCCGTCGAAAAAACCGATGGTCATACGAAGACTTGACGAATAATAAGTATCGCAGCTAGCGCGTAGAAGAAAACAAAAAATCCAGAAAAAATGTAATAAATTCAATTGCAGTGCTGGACGCCTCGTCGACCTTATCATCGGGTGTGCTCAAGGGTAACTTCATCGATATCGGCTCGTTCGACGAGTGCACCGAGGTTCACGAGGTCCAGGATGACGGGATGCGAGGTCGTCACTGCATGTACTCAATCGGCTTGAGGAAGCTTCAGGAAATTGACTTTCCAGTGCATCCTTGCATGTCGATCTGTCTGCCTATGAGCTGCGACAAAAATGACGTCATGGGTTTGGTTCACGGGAGGATTCTGAGAAACGAGACGATGAGAGATGATCTCAAGGTGTTGTCAACAAGCTGCACGAGCTACGAACCGAGAGTCAAGGATACGGGTTTTTGGATATCTCTGTGAGTCTGAAATTTTTCGAATATATGCGATACACATGATATAAATTAATTTTTTGTGTATTTATAATTTTATTCAATCTATATAATGCATCTATGCGGCGTGTTTTTAAAATTAGCGATCAGCAATAAATTCTTGCGCGATTTAGGTATAAGAAATCTTATATATAAAGATAGCGCGAAGTTTGTTACGTTGAACTTTGGCCATGCGTCAGCGCGCAGTATTATAAAAAACTATTCCACACTATTATACATCTTCCACTTCATTCGAATCTACGAAACACGTAATTTAAATTTTCAACTATAATAATTTTTTTCGCAATAACGAGTCCGTATAAAATTTTCACGCCCGCGATCATATCGATTCGGCATTGCACACAAGGATATATACTAATTTATCCACTATACATGTATTACAAAATTAATAAACAAAACAGTGCCTTCTGCATCGCTTGCTTCGGCTTCGTGACTCTCTGTACCCTATGTGACCTTGTGAACCAATGGTTCGGAGTCGACCAGGACAACGCCGGGACACTGTCTCGCTTTTCTGCGCTAAAAGCTCTCAATAAGATCCTGAGTACCAGGACACAGGAGGACGAGATTCGACCACTGCACGGCATAAGAGTCTTGAGTACCGGCTGGGTGGTCTTGGTGCACGAATACTTCCTTCAGGCATTCACTTCAAACATCAACATCATCGACATGTCCCGTGTGAGTTAATTGAAACGATCTCGAGTCCATTTGAAAACAGTTTGTAGTACAGGGAGATTTTTAAATTGACGTAGTGGTTAGGCACGTGGATGGCTTTGGTGCCGATACTGGGTTCCTACGCCGTTGACACGTTCTTCGTGATGAGCGGATTCTTGATGACCTATAACTTCTTTAGGAAGAGGCAGAAGAACGAGGAAAGTTTCAACGTTCTTTACCATTACATTCATCGATATCTCAGGTAACCAAACAGTATACGAAACATGTGTGTTTGAGAAACGTCTCGCCAATTCGTATCTACAATATTTGAAGTAATGAAGCAGAAAGAAAATTTTTCATTTAGACTGACCCTCCCGATAGCAGCCCTTGTCGCCTCGATGTTTTTACTCCTGGCATATCCCCTTTCCGGGGCACTGTACCAGTGGATGGAGTCAGTCTTCTTCGAAGGTTGCCAGGTCAAGTGGTGGTCCGTCGTAACGTATACGCAAAACTTTGTCGACCCATCCAATCGCGTAAGAGCACTTTCTCATGCTGCGTATAAGTATACTCGATAAGTAAAAACTAAAAATAATTACCCACTGTTGTATTCAGTGTTTGCAGCACCTGTGGTTCATGGCGGCAGACATGCAGCTGTTTCTGATATCGCCACTGATACTCTACTCGCTGTACAAGATACCGAAAATCGGTCTAACGTTCCTGACTTTTCTGATCTTTGCGTCGATCGCTTCAAACGCGGGGATAGTTGGCGTCAACCGATACGCCGCCATCTACTTTGACCATACAGTCAAGTATATCTGTCTATCTATATAACCGCGATATACGAGCGTGATAACGTTGCAATTATTAAAAATAAATATCCTCTGTTTTTCAAAGTATCCAGCGCATTTTGAAAATGTTCGACGAGATTTACACAATGCCCCACACCCGGGCGGCTCCCTGGCTGATCGGTATTGCCTTGGGCTACAAGATTTCTCATGGCCAAGAGAAACCTTCTAAGGTACAGATTCGTATATTATATGATAATTTCGAATCTATATAGTTAAAAGCATTTTCATACTTTATTGCAGATGGGTATCTTTGCTGGATGGCTACTGGCGATATTGTCTTTTGCCTTTTGCATCTTTGGTATAAAATGTTTGTTGGATCGGAGCTACGACTATAATTTTACGTGGGAAGTGATCTTTGCGGCATTTTCAAGACCCCTCTGGGGACTTGCCATTTGCTGGATCATCTACGCCTGCTATCACGACTATGCGGGTATGATACAATACTTGTATAATTATGAAAATAAGTTCACAGCATAAAAAAAAAAAAAATACTAAAACTCGTGTATCCGTACAGGTCCGATTTCGACGTTTTTGTCGTGGAAGGCTTTCGTACCCCTAAGCAAGTTGAGCTACTGCACCTACCTCGTGCACCTGCTCTTTCCGTTCGCGCGATTTTCCACATCGAGGACTAAATCATACTTCAGCGATTACATAATCGTAAGATCATAGATCAATTGCATATAATTAGCAACTTTTTATTTCAATTTGCTATAACGAGCACGTGTAATCGTTGCTCTTTTTCAGCTGTATAATTACGTCGGCGACATCGTGCTATCTGTCGTGACCGCCTTCTTCTTGAGTATCGTCTTTGAGATACCGATGCAAGTTCTGGATAGTTTGTTATTCAAGAAGAAAAAGTAAGCCTATATAGAAATGTAATATAGAAATAAAGAAATGAAATCTGATGCGTATCTGCGCACGTGCACGGGTGGCCGTGCGAGTGCACCCGCGTATGCACACTGTACAGTGTACACCTTATATATATATATAATATGTATATGCGAAAACTTTGCAGCAGAATCACGTCGGACTTGTGGAAGAAAGATGCATGAAAATTCACTTGACAGACGCGTGGCAGCTGAATCGGAGGTTAATTTCTGTATCAGAATATAATTGCTACGGAATTGCAAAGGTATAGATCATGAGTTAAATTATTAGGTTAGTATAAATCAAAATCTTGATCATTGGAAAAGGGAGCTTCTCTTGCAATTTCGTTGCCATTATTTTCTGCTTTGATCTCTGCTAAGATTTTCTTGTCATTATTTACGCGGTTCAAAAACTGCCTTAAATTCATTCCTAAACCTGCCACACTTTTGCTTTTGAATGCTTACAGCAAATAGGTAAAAAACTTGTGATTTTTTTTTTATAAACGGCGTGATGTATATGGACTATTTTATTTATTGTGCGAAATGGTAGACTATGTGAAATCGTTCGATGTGCTATAATAATGGGCTGCTATACGGTACCCCATAATGTATTTATATTATGTAATTATAACATGTAAAATATATACATTTTATACGAAAATCGACTTTCAATTGAAACCTTTTCTTGTGTACATAAGAGCCTGGCTCTTATGTAAGCCACCCGTAGCCTTAAAAATTCCTTTCAACACATATTAGATAATTAAATAAATAAATTTTACCTTTTGAAAATATTTATTTTCAAGGTAGCAATGACGCTAGTCTAAAGGTTAATCAAATACAAAGCAGTAATTTGCATGTACATATATACATATGAATGAGCTTCTTTATTGTTTGTTAACTTTGTAGCTGTTTTTTAAAGTTAAAATCATATGTACATATTAATGAATTTTCAAGTTTTCAAATAGAACTTCATAAAAAATTCCATATCTGTAGCCGAATAAAAAGTTAATAAGCAAAAAGAGAGTAGTCTGCTAATAAAAATAAAAATAAATTGTGTCATGATTCTATTGAAGACTGACATTATTGATTCCTCCTTTACATATTGAATAATATTAAGAAGTAACATTTTTATGATTCTTATTTTTAAATAAGAATCATAAAAAAGCGCGCGATATTATGAAGCTTATTCAGTTAGGCGCGAAATAAAGAGTTTTCTTTGAAAAGGAGCCTAAATCTGATTTTGCGAATTCGCATTAAATATTAATGATCGTAAATAACTACTTCATTGACTTAAAGCTACAATGAATTGAATACCCGCAAACGTAAAAACTGCAATAGTCTACGCAAACATCCTGAATAATTTCAAATTATTCTAATCCTTTCCAATTTTTCCGTGTGTATAAAACATATCGCTACATATTGCAAACGAGTTCGAAAGCTTTCCCGATAAAAGCGATATCATACTGAATCATTCATTTTCATGCCAACAGGTGGCTACTTCACAAATTCACCGACCAGCAACCCGCAAGTGCTGGTTTCCTTTCACGACTGCTGACCTATAGCCCTACGCCTCTCGACCATCGCGTACTGTTCGGCGCAACCTAGTCTACTCTCTCCCATGCGATTAAAATATCCCGCTACACTATTACCCAATTCGTCATGGAGCAATTTATTCATCACGAAAATCGCATCTCGCAAGCGGCTAAATATCCAGACATTTCATATATAAGGCCGAACGAGTTGTTCTCGTGACTAGTGGTCCGAAGCTTCTCGGGTGCAGAGACTGCAGAGCACATCAGCGCCTTAACCTCAACGCTGGCCGACTGCGAAGCTGATCACTCGCATTCGGACCAGAGCGTACGAGTCTCCCGATTTCTCCACCGGGCATCGAAGCGCTTCTGCACCGGGTGCGAGAAATCACAAGTTGGTTGAATAGCTCACGCGAGAAAGAGATGTTTTCTCTTCTCGCGTAACTTGCCAACATCCAAGACTCGGCGACTTGTGATGCAAGATATGCGTACTTGCATACTCGTTAAGGCTCTCAAGGCGCAATGATGTGGAGGGATTTGTGAATCTCCTCATACCGTAGAAGCTACTTTGACCACTATTTTGTGATTTTACTTTTTGACTAACGGTCAATCCTTTACACACATTTATAGAAATATCTTTCCTGTAACTAAGTAACTAAGTAAAAAGCTGGTACTCAGCTAAAAATCAATCATGCTTTTATCAATACGCAGAAGAGAATGCTCGGACTTTAAAAGTAATATATAAATGCAAGTTTATTGAAAACCGCAAAACAAAGGATCTTTAACGTTATAAGTCTATACACTCTACACAAAACGGTCGCGCTCAGCCAGAAGCGCGTGCTTTCATTTCCTCCTCGGGAGCTTTGGACTCATCCTCGCTGATGTCCTCCTCTCCTTGGCCCGTGACATTTTTCGTCTTCTTTAGATACGTCAATTGGTGTTCTCTCAAAACCCTCAAAGTCGTTTGTAAACCAATACCTCTCCTGAGAATGGAGAATCGTCCAGCGACGGTCAAGTCGACGACGGTCGAACCACGTCTCCACGATTCCTTCACCATGCCCAGGTTCATCCTCTCGTAGAACACACCGTCGAGCTCCGGCCAGAGACTCTGAAACTCCTCGGGATGCAAGGAACTCGGCTTGTTGCTCTCGTTGGCACTGGTCAAGGCGATGGGCTGATTCAGCAATTTCACAACGCAGCGGACGAAATCGTATTTTGGAATTCTGATGCCCACGTTTTCCACGCCTGGATTCAGGTGTGGATTCAATGCGCTTTTGCGCCTTAATACAAGAGTCGTGGGTCCGGGTAAGAGAGCTCGCAGCAGTCCGTCGGGTAAGTCTTCCACGTGAGCCCAGTTCTCAATGTCATCGACGTCCCACAAACTATGAGCGATATAATTTGTGTTAGAGATTGTTTACTTGTTTCAATGTTATTAGTACTATCAGTGCATGTATATAAGATGTACTTTACCAGATGGCAAGAGGTTTACTCTCATCCCTTTTCTTAATTTCATAGAGCCTTGCCACAGATGCATCGTTTTGAGCTAGACCAGCTAATCCATAGATGGTATCTGTAGGCAAGGCTATAATTTTTCCTTTTCTCATTAATTCTGCTGCTACTGCAGCACTGCGGTGACCTCCACAAAACCACTGCTTATTTTCTGGTAGCATCTTTATAGTCTCTTTGGCGTTCATGAGATGGCTCCTGATAGGCCCCAATGTTTCTGGACTCGTTAATCTACTTCTTAAAAAAGCCAACAATCTCATGACTGAATAGCTTCTATTTCTGTAAATAGAATTTTATATTATTAATAAAATTATCATGAAAGATTGTAATCATTATAAAATAATAAATTGAATGATTAGTCTTACATTATTTTATGACATTCAATATTCTAGGTTTATTCTCGCCAGTTGTGTCCACATTGAGGATTGCAACACTTGTAAAAAGTTGTCATAGGCTCATCAGCAGAGCGAGTTTGTATTTGCATAAAGTATGCTCTCATATTAGAACATTTGGGACAGCGCTCCTCGGTGGAATCTACGTTTTCCCAAGCTGCTGAACCACCAAGCACATCATCAACTTCTTTGAGTTTGGGATAAGTTCGACTGCTCACACGACGATTTATATTGGATATGTAAGGACACGTGTTGCACGCAAAGCGCATAGACACAGTACCCTCTTCTACGTGCAAAACATTACCACACGTTGGACAAAAGAGGAGCATCTCTTTTAATTACAAACATTGACAAGTAGAATCTCAAATGAGAAAAATTTTCGTGCCTAAAAGGAAATCGAAATGTTGAAATTCTTATCAAATAAACTAAAGTTAAACATAAATAGTTCGAAAAAAAGAGGTTAAGTTGTAGTATCTACAAAATCCCTCAATAATTCGATATGATAGCTTGCGTACCTAATAAATATTGGTTCTTCTAACTTAGTTGTTGGTATATAATTTGTGAAAATCACGAAACTATCATAACTATCTCGATAATTATTAATTGAAATCTTCTCACGTCGAAAAACGCGTGTGTTTCATCACTTTGATCATATGCGAATGACAACATTACAACAGCCAGTCCACTCACCATATACTCATCATATAGTACACTAAGTACCAACCTTAAAAATCATTTAGAAACAACCTTTCATTCCTTTCAAATATCTGTAATTCATTATTCAAATGATATCTTCTTTTTTGTATTTGCTTACAAAATTATATTCTTTGTATTATAGTAACCGTAGAGGAATATTATTTATCATAAAGTTATTGTAAAAGTGAAAAAATAAAGTATCAAAGCTTGCCCTCTCGAAAAATGTTCAATGCGCATGCGCGTAGATCGAAAGAGGGGCGTCAGTGCTTACAACTTAACGAATCTTCGAAGGAAATTGGCATGTTTTAGTTTGTTATGAAAAATAGTCATTGGCATGATGTTGTGCTGCAGTGTTTGGCTTGGATTTGAGGCTTGATTTGAGGTTAGCTCTCTTGACAAATCTGTAGATATTGTTATTTATTAGGTTTGCACGTAAGTTATCAGAAAAGTTCTAAACTTGGATGATAAATGTATATATATAATTTACTCATTCCGATAATAATGATTGGAAAAATGGTTAATTTCAGTAATGTCACAAGAAATGTCTGGTGTTCCAAACAGTGGAATATGTTCAGATATGAATTCTTCATTGGGAAACCTGCCGTCAGTAGGTCCTGCAAATCAAAACTCTGTAAATAGTACTCCGCAAACCAGTTCAACGACAATGCAAACTCAGTCACAATCACAGACACAGCAGTCACAATTCACATCTCAGACTTCAAAGGCACAGTCTCAACCTTCATCTCAATCTAGTGTTCAAAACTCCACGTTGGATTACCCTCAGGTAATGTTTTTAACTTTCATTTAAAAAATTCAGAAATTATAACAAACAAATGTACTTTACAGTTTCTAACGAAAACAAGACTGCAAGATCTAGTCAAAGAAGTAGATCCAACAGAACAGCTTGATGAAGAGGTGGAGGAAATGTTATTGCAGCTAGCAGATGATTTTGTAGAGACAACGATCAATGCTGCATGTCTGTTGGCTAAGCATCGTCATGCAAACACAGTTGAAGTAAAAGATGTTCAATTACATTTAGGTATGACATAATTTGCCAAATAATTCTATTGACTTAGGAGTGTAACAAACACAATTGGTAATATTATAAAATATTTTATTTTCCAGAAAAAAATTGGAATATGTGGATACCTGGTTTTGGTACAGATGAAATTCGTCCATACAAGCGAGCTACTGTGACAGAAGCTCACAAGCAGAGATTAGCTTTGATTCGCAAGTCTATTAAGAAATATTAATATTTAACTCTCATGTATATAATAGAAATAATTTGTTTCTCATTATTTTTGAGTCAGAGTTATATATCATTCAGTGATTTATCACATCTTGTATTCATTTTGATCATAAAAGAAGACTGCATCATATTGAAGAGATACGAAATTTGATTTCAAATATGAAAAACAGTTTTGTATAAAATTAAAAAAGTAAGGCATGTTTGTAATTTAAATTCTCTTGGTCAAATCAATATTAGATAAAGGTAACTTTAGACTTTATTAAATAGATAATTCTAGACAACTTGTTTGATGAATATAAAATAATTACAATTTATTATCAATACAAAATAGAGATTATTTGAGTGTGAGAATAGTTGACTTTTAAAAACAAGTGACCAACAGCATTAAATAATTAGATTTTTTCATAGTCTTTGGCATTAAACATAAGTATATTTTTACATTATATTGAACAAATTTAAAACGCTGTACAATCAATCAATTATTATATTAAAATACAAAGTTTGTTGTCATCCTGCAGGGTGTATATAATAAAGAATTTTCAGTCGAAATTCATCAACAGTAACGTTCAGTAATCGTTAATTATTATTAGTTTTTTTTACCAATGGTTGTATAATATTATGGCACGTCTCGCGTAAAAGCTAGCAACTATTATCACGCGACAAAAGCTACTGACAGGTTAAAAAAAAAAGCTCGAGTAATCGCAAAAGTTTTGTTTAATTCTCAGTTGATTCTTCTGATAGCATCGATGTAAACCGCCAGTCCATGAAGGTACTCCGGATTTCCCTTCTCGTTGTACCTGGGCCCAACGATTTTGGTAGCGTTCTCGCCGGTCTTCTCGCTGAACATCCAGATCTCTGTGTAATTACCAATATACATCCAGTCACCCTCGACTCCCAGGAAGCTCGGAGTTTTGACCGATTCGCGGACCTGCACGGCTCGTTCCTCGGAACCGTCGAGGTCTGCGCTGCGGACAAGACTGGGATCGACACTGGTCGACCAGTAGATTCGAGAGCGTCGGAGATCTAGCGATAAAAAGTTAAACATCGAGTCGTAGAGTACCGAGAGCAGTCTTGCACCTCGACCATTGGTGCCTAGACGCTCGAGGTTATCGGAATTGCCGTTGTATTCCGAGAAGAAGAGGTACTCGTGCATAGGGTGTATTTGCAGGAAGAACGGACAGTCGATGTAGTGCTCTTTCTTGAAGCTCGTAGTCAGAATGATCTTCTTGCTTGGGTTGCTGGAGTCTTTCCGGACGTTGAACATGCCGATTGTGTGGTTGTAGGCGGCAGCCTGGGACTCCTATAAATTCATGCATAGAGATGTTCATGGTGTACTTAGAAAAGGGAGATAAAATATAGAATATTTTTTCAACAACCCACCTGAACGTAATAAATACAGTTCTGTGCCCAGTCAAAAGCCAGATCGCGGATCTTGTGGTTCCCCACTCCGGCCACACTGAATATCTTGGTCTGCTGATCGTCCTTCATCAGGTTGATCCTGAAAATACTATGATCATCGCTAAAGTAAAAGTCCCCTGTTGCAATGTCATAATCGAAATGAACCAGCGGCTTCTTCTCCAAACTGTCAACCCGATATCTCGTGGGCAGTAGCGCATCGCTGAACGGTGCAGCTTCTTTGCTACCTAGGATTTTGGCCCTGACAAAGTTGCCCTGGACGTAGACCAGGAGACTGCTTACTCGGGTGCAATTGCGGCCGTTCTTGTCTAGTTGCCAGCCGACGCGACAGGCGCAGTCGTGGCTTCCTCGAGAAGTCAGCAGGCATAATTGCTGACAGCCACCGTTGAAGGTGCCCTGGCAGGGGTTGTCCTGAGCATGTCGACGCTGTTGGTCCAGACCTGTACGGACCACAGCCGGTGATTCAAAGCTCAGACGGTGGGACGTCAGGTTCGCGCAGCTCTTGCGGATTATCGCGCAGGACCAGAGTACGTTAGTGCAAGGGCAGACAAAGTCGTCGTCTGGAAGGTTGTTACGCGTCCAGAACAGGCGGTTCTCGAAGATGGCCAAACTACGAACGCTCATTGGAATGGGAGTCACTTGTTGACGGTTTCTACCGTCGTAGTCCGAGGATTCGATGGAGATCTTGTCGTTGGCCCAATAGAGTCTCGTAGCCTTGCGGTCGATGCTCAGGGCTGAGATCTTTGGACTCTCTATTATGGAACGCGACGAAGTGCCGTCCATGTTTGCTCGGATTATCTGAAAAGTAAGCGAAGGTCATTCCACCCTCCTTCTTTGATGCTATATATTGAATGATAATCAGCTCGAGTCGTTCTTTACCGACAAAGATCGTTGTACTACGAACAAGAGTCCTTCCGCGGGATCTAGTGCCAGATCCACTGGTTGAACGAGATTTGACATAACTACGCCATAACGTTGGCTATTTGTTGCATCGATTACGTTCAAAGTACCAGACTCTCTGTCGATGAGGTAGATCTTTTCGGTCACGTAGTCCAAGGCTACAGCCTGAGGCTTCCACCTTTTGCTGTGGTTGACGTTCGAGAAACCGCGATCGGCGAGAGATGCGATTCTCGAAATGTTGGTCTCGCTCCAAAACACGGTTTTGTCGGCGTAGGTGTCAAGGGCGACGACCTTGTCGATTGTCTTTTGCAAAATCCTGTGTTTTCCATTGTCGACTTCGAAGATCCACAGGTTGTTGTCGGTACTGCTGCTCAGGACGAGCGAACGTACTAGCTTGGGGTGTTGGCTATTCGCTTTGTTCAGATCGACTGCAAAGGATTTAAATAATGTTGTTAAGCATTCAATGGTATGGGGTAAATTCATTGCTGTTACCTGAGCTAGTGACGGTGACTGCTGTGATGCAGATGATACCGATTATGAGGATTATCACTAATACGCTGAGTATGACGAAAAAAGTTTTGCTCAATTCAAAACTGGTAAACTTTCGATGCAAGTATGCTTTCGTCTCGTATGGGTCGTGGTTCTCTTCGAACGTAAATTGTTTTGTTGAACGTTCGTCTCCTTCTGACATCAAGTCATCTTCGGAGGAAAAGTTTCACTTATAGTATAAAATCGCGTTCTGGTATCGCGCAGCGCATAGAAAAGTAAAAAAAAAAAAGAAGATATGAACTTACCATTATGCGTCGAGATACTCATATCCTCGCAGCTCGTGGCTTCGTTCGCCATCGACACGCGAAAAAAAAAAAAAGGATAACCACCACTCAGCGAATCAGTCAATTATCGAACCGATCATTAAAAATAATTTTCGCTCGCGTCAACTTGTTGACATGACGCTTTACCTCGGCACTGATCGCAATGCGCAGTATATATACAATATAATGACAGTGTGAGTTTACGGGATTCGTGTACCAACGCTTCTTGCACTCTTTGCCGGGAAATTATAACAAGTATCGTGGAACGGTATCAGGCCACTGATTAAACTCTGCAGTCGGCGATTCCGGTGTTGCAGTGTGTATACGTGATGACATGCGTGACATATGATACGGTGTCCTCTGATGATGAACTTGCGAAGTCCTTGCGCGCATTATATTTTGGCGCAGTTATTTGTAAAAACTTAATGCTCGTTAATGTAAATTCTTTTTTATTAAGGTCTTATCGTACATAATAAATATGCTTATAAGAAATAGGGTCTATATACTTAAAAAAGCACTAATATGCTGTTATTCAATTCACTGCCAGTACCATTTGATACTAGACAAGTCCAAGTCATCTATTTGGTTTTTACTCAAGAAATATGAGTGCATTCTGCGAACGTAGATTTTTCGATTTCCAAGATCCTGAATACTTCTGTAATTGTCGGCCAGTACGCTTTTGCCGTTCGACAGCAATCTGAACTTGCTCATCTGAAATTAAGCCTTGAATTAAAATTTTTTGTGCAAGGCTACCCTGCGCAGACTATATAGTAGCGTGATGAATCATACGACAAATCGCCTGTTCAGTTTTTCAAAAGCATCCATTTAAATAGATCGTATGATTTTTACTTTGATCCATTACACGACCAGTCACATAATTCACCTGTTTGTAGGATATGGGTACGGAGGAGGCAAAGACGATCCAAGTGACGACCTCGTTACAGGGCGGGGTGGTAAGGGAGCCTCTGTACGTATAGTAGGTCTGGAGATCGTCGGGTAGAAGAGTCGCCAAAACGAGAGACTGATTCAACTCGGTTTCGCTGTTGGCCCACTTGATTTCCGGCAAATGGCTTATCAATGGCCTCAGCATGTTGTTGTCATCCTCTTCCAGCTACAGTGCATTCGGTGCGATAAATACAATAGTTTGCGCATATACTTATATTTTTGCCAGAGTTTTTACTTGCTTACATGGAAAAACACCCCCAGAACCGTTAGACCGTCCTCGTGCTGAAGCGCATTCTCCAGGTTCGGGTATTTCGTGTTCCGGTGGATCAGATGCATCTCCATCGGGTATCTGAAGATAAAGAGAACACGCGAAATTCATTTCAGCCGCTGCAGTCGCAAATCGAATGATTATTATACCGTTGTTTTACCGAGTTCCATGCAACACATGCTCAGAGCCCCTACTGTTTTTCAATCCCCAGTGAAAGTGAAAGCTCTCGAGCTCGTACTCCTCGTTTTCCTTCAACAGGGCGCCGAAGATGTACGGAAATCGCTTGTGCGAAAATTCGTGCTTGACCCTCACAGAGACTGAAATAGTACGTATACAAAAATAATAGTAAAATCAACAGTGAAGTCTTAAGAGACGACCTACCGGTGTGTCCGTTATTTTTGAATACGAGTGGAAGAGTGAGAAAGTCATGGTAGCCGATCATCTCTAAGGCAGGTAGAGGCAAGGTTACCGATCGGCTTGCCGCTATGATGACTGGAGACTGCCAGAAACCGGCGCACTGGGGATATTCCTTCACCCAGTAGTGTTGACCTACGAGACGTTAACGATTTGATTTTTAATTTCGCGTGACAGGTTCTTGTAAACATTGATAATTCTTTAACCGATTTCCCATTAGCAGTTTGATAAGGCTCGGGTTGACACTTCAATTTGATCAAGTATTCGATCAGACCTTGGTCATAAAAATATTTAACGTATCGCTGGTTGACCATCAAATTGTTATAAACGAATGTTTTATTTATTATGAATAAATAATGACTATGATTGTTGATTATTATGACGTCGGTAGAACAATAAGCCTTCGGTTGAATTTGTAAATATATGAATGTTTATTCGTGAAGTTAGCGGTTTTAATTATTAAAACTTAAGGTTAAGTGTATCGCTTAATCTGTGGTTAATGCAAAATTTGAACGTACTTTATAGCTAAAACAAAGCAGCTTTCCTTTTTTCATAATATAGGATATAATGCTTACCTGCCTGTGAGTAATCAAAATTAAATCCTGCAGATCGATCTGAAATATCAAAAATCAAAAATCAATCGAAAAACTTTCGCAGAAATCACGATAATTATAAGTATATCAAAAAGAATACCTGCGACAATGCTAATCCAGATTGCAATAGCTAAAAGATTTCTTTGCATCCTCGTTAAACGGAAACTAAGTTTTCGACATTTGCACGATACATTGGAAAAATACAATGACAAGCTGACTCTATTTAATCCGCAATTTGGACAACCACTCGATCGGTGAGTCTACGTCTCACTCGCGAAAACTGCACGTAGTGCATAGCTCGAGCAGCGGCATTAATAGCCATCGATAATGTCGAGCGTCGCGCTGCTGTTCTATAGTACTGCAGGTGTAATAAGCGTGAATTTCGACTTGATGATGAATCGCGTGACTAGCATTCGTGAAACGGTTCATCTATGTTATTTTCACTCTGGCCCCAACGAGGCATCGAATATATGTGGTTATTGTTTGTGAAGTGCGATCTTTCATTGCCATGTGACGGCAATGTCGAGGATCGCTATGATACTGGAGTCATCAGATTCTTTTTGTGTTCCAAAGTTGTGACGCAAAAATAAATTTCTATTCGCCTAAGCATGTGTGAGTAAACCGATTAATAAAATAGAAATATCCGTTATCCTTGAGAGAGTTTATAGAATTTGTATTTAATTTTGTTATTCTCCGGTGGCGAGGAAGTAGCGGAAGAACATTTTGAAGTTTGAGGTAGTTTGTACTTTTTGGTGAACTGTGCGATTTCGCATATTTATAGTCGAATTAGATGCTTGTCTCGAATGTCGCATATACAAGTATTCGATAAGGCTTGTGCAAACAATGCCTAATAAGTGAGAAAGTCTGTTCTGTATGAGGAAAAATCTTAATTAGAAATTTATTTCTGTCAATAGGGAAACTTCTAAACTACTTTTTGCATTTTAGCACAAATTAGCAAAAAGCATTTTTTTTTTAAAGGAGGATAGTGGATGAGGATATGATTCAATTTTTATAAACGATCGATTCAATAAGCTCTTTCTATATAATCAGCTTTATGCGTATACTTTTATTTTGCACGTGAATAGCTCAATTAAATATCACCAAAATATGTGTTTAGTCGATCAGGCACCTTCCTTTGTTCTCTTTGAAGAATTCGCCCTAAAAAATCAAACGAATTCCAAATCAGAGCGACAATCTTTGGCTTACATTAGCAGTTAAGGTATATAGCAAAAATTATACTGACAGCACACTTGAAGAACTTCTTGAGGTGTTTTATTTCACTTTTGCAGGAATGAGCAGCTTCCTCCACGCAACCGGCCGCTGCACCAGCAAATTTACCTCCGATGAGCTTCATGGCAGTCGAGAGAGACTGTGGGATGTTGAAAATAAAAAAATGATTAATTTTCGAGAGAAAAAAAACACTAGATTCGATATTGTGGTCGGGATATATTTACAAATTTCGAGAATATTCCGCGCTCTTCGGGATCCTCCTCAGAAGACTCGCTGTCCTGAGCCTTCACGCTGACCACTACAGCGATCAGGGCAAAGAGGAAGAAGGTCCAGAAAAATCGGTCGGTGAACATTTTGAGGGTAGCGTATAGGATTTCTCAATGATGATCGAAGTTACCGTGGGTAATTGCGTTTGGCTTTGTCGCCGGGACATAGCGATATTTATATAGCGAGAAATTTCGCACTTCGTTGATAGTTTGCTGATCGATGTCTTCAATTTTCCTATATGCAAAACGAACTTTTTCTGAGAAATTGGTGCATAATTCTTTGCTATACATTGCAGCTAATGACTTATTCAACTTTCTTCACATATTCCCATTGTCGCAATGGAAATAATTTATGCTTATTATTTATTTTCTATCCGTGCGATGATCCTTGCAATGAAATAATACACTTCAATTCTCAGAAATAACAGGCTCAAAGTTAGGAGGAAAAATGAATTCGCTAAACAAACTTCAAAGTTTCCCTATATTGAAACAGAGAAATCTGGCATTATTCGGTATGTAAAAAAGCGTTTTTCTCGTCATAGCTCAAAACCAGATGAATAGCAAACGGAGTCAAGAGAAGGCGGCTGATCTATATTAATTAATTGATAAAGCGAATATGCTTATCTCTGCGCATTACAACCCGTAACACGAGATCCAAGAGTTTTTGACTATAAATACTACCTCAAACTTCAAAATGTTCTTCCGCCACTTCATCGCCCTGTGCGTCGTCGCACTTTTCTTCGTCGCCGTCCATGTCAGCGCTGAGGAAGATCATGCCGATTACGTTCTCGATTCGACTGAGGTTCGCGCCAACCCGGTAAGAAAAAATCCACGATCGTTATACCTATAAAGCATTGATTATTTCATCAATTCTGCTCGCAGGCCGTGAAGATCGTGGCCAAGATCATCGGCTCCCTGTTCACCGGTGCCGCCGCTAGGCCGCCTCCAACTGCAAGAGCCATTGGAAGAACCCCGGAGCTACCCTCAGCTGTGCCAAGAACTTCCTCAAGGCCAACAAGGGACGTTGCGCAATGAAACGTTGCGCGTTGAACGAGATCACAATACGATATCAGACTGAAAATATAAATTTTTTTTAAATAAAATCCATTTTTGAAATACAGCAAATTTTGATGTTTTTTATTTTATTCTGCAAAGTTGATGATGGTGCATACATCGTTGATTATAGCAGCAAATAATTTTAAAATATTCACCTGAAACATTAGAAGTTTTTAAATAATAAACATCGTATTGACATAAAAAGACATGACAAGTAATCAGCAGGAAACCAAATAGAACAACAGCAAGTCATTATTCTATTGCCTGCTATTTTCGCAAAATCAATCATCATGAAGGAAAACCGATAACTCGCCGCGTACCACTGTACCTATCGAGAATTGCGGTCATCTTGAATTAGCATAGACTCATCCACGATAAGCTAGTCCTAATGGAGGAAAGTCGTTCGAGCCTTTTCGCTATAAAAAGGCAAACCAACGCCACAATCGGTACCCAGTGCCATTAGAGAACTTCTTCGGTAACTCAACTAAATCAAAAGAAAATCAACCACCAAAATGTTCCCTCGCTTCTTGTTCCTTTTCTTCGTCTTCTTCGTGGTCCTCGTCGCCGTACGAGCTGAGGAGGAGGACGCCGATGTCGAGGACAGAAACCCGGTGAGACAACATTATTTTTTTGATCCAATGAATTTTATAAAAAATGGTTTAAAAAATACACTTTTATTTTGTGCCTGTACTGCAGCTGATTGCTGCAGGAGCACGTGCGATCGGCAAAGTCTTTGCCAAGGCCGCAGCCCACTGTCTCAAAGAGGCTGCCATCAACTGCAAGCAGCATCTCAGGCAGCCAGGGGAACTCATCAAGTGCGGGGTTGGTCTTATAGCATTTTAATTTTTTCTACTGCAATGACAGAAAGTCGAGTCTTTAGAATAACTGCGATATTATTTTATTTTTGCGATTTTTTAGGGTAAATACTTGCAGCAGAATAAGGGAAGATGCTTGCTGTAAGACATCAATTTTCAATATTGACACGTACACACGTTTTCAAGTGATACACAAATTTGCAATTATTTCCTTTTGACGTGTAATATGGAAAAAATATACTAATAATTATTATCAATCTGAATACATTGCGTTTTGGTTTTTTCTTTTCTTGCGGTCCTTTTTCTGTGAGTCTTTTTTATTTCCCGCCGAGGTGATGAAGAACAAAGAACAAAACTTTTTAGAATAAAATTTATTTTCAGTACTTTGGGTGGATGACAGCTTTCTTTATTAGTGAATCTGTTAGTGCGAAGTGCACTTGCTAAGGTATTGTCTTCTTGACGAGATAACATATCACATAACATTGTTGCAAAATATTCAAACAGATTTACTTTGTATATTATATACGCGGAACGTTCAATCTTCCAATATTACCTACCAGGTCTTAAGGACCCAAATATCCTCAGAAAATTACAAGGTCGCCTACCTACTGAAAACGTATATTTCTTTAGGGTATTAGTATGCTTAATCTGTACAATAATTCTAAAACGAGGGGAGGCGACCTTGTGACTTTCAAGGCTTACTTAACGTATGCAGTCGTCATGCATCAAAAATGCATTTTACTTCATTTCACTGACAGTCGCTTTAACGCACCGAGTCTGTCGCTAAAGATGCTAAAAGAAAAAAAACTTATACATACAATTTTTTCAAAGCTTCTTTCAAAAACGTTTATATCATGGTTTACATGACTGTTGTATTTTTATATAGCCTATCTCAAGCTACATAAATAATCTAGGCATTATTTACACGAGAATGTTTTGTCGAACGTTCGCTCACAATTCTACACGAGGCGCTGAGGTGTATGGGTTCCTCAAAAATAATGCATCACTTCATTCGAAGTTATGTTCTTTTTGTTCAAAGAAAGCTTCTTATAAAGTTTTTACAGATTAGCATTATCAGCAGAGGTGACAAAAGATAAAAAAATGAACGTTCAGTAAGTTGGCTAAGCTATTTTACAGTTGCAGTAATCAAAATAGACATTGATAGTAATCCTCTAAATTTGACAATCACTTGATGTGTAATTTTGTTTTATCACAAATACTGAGCTTTTTTTATTCATCATGGCTGTTCGCTGTTGTTATATTTCGCATAGATGACTATTAAAATAGCGATTACATCATAAATATGTCATTCATATGATACATTCATATCAGAAATTTACGCCACTTGAGTGAAGAATTCTTCTCATAAAATAGTTTACTTCTGCCTATACTTCACTGACACATAGTTCAACCTTCCGATAGAAAGAAAACGTTTAATTCTTCGACTGAGTATTGAGTCAAGAATTGCAAACAGATTGTACAAAAGTACAATACAAGAAAATAATAACTATATGCGCGAAACCACACTTGGGAATCGGTGACTTATCTGACCTTAAATTTGAATAGTAACCACTATTTACATAAAATTTGTTCATTTTTACAGTGAGATAGCTTTACGATGAGAGATCCATAACTGGATTTTATAAACTTTTAACAAATATATAACTGGCTTCATTTTTAAAATACATAGTATATAAGGCTGTGACAATATAGTTGAAATACAGATTTCGAATGCAATGTAAAGGTAATAATAAATTAAATATCCATGGAAACTTATTAATGCAGTCATAATCAAGAATTGCGTTTCATGTATCGAATTGTAAATTGTAAGTAAAGACGTGATCAAAATGTATCATACCGATTCAGGTTCAGCATCGCTTCAGACATATATTGCTTATAATTTGGTAGTAGTTAAAATTTGACGCATTAACTTATTACTTCAGTTCCCATATATTTGTTTACAATTGTTTTTCTCTAATAGTTGATGTTTTGCAAATAATTTTAGAAATGATTCTTAAAAATAACGTTACCTTATTCATTACTTAACTTTTTTTCCAAAACAAATAATGGGAATCGTTCTAGGTGCTTCGAGAAATGCACATACATCTTTTATTCGTATCGACGTGATAAAAAAATTCTGGCGCATTTCAAAATGAACTTGTTAAAAACCTTTTAAAATATGAAAAATGTTCAAACGTGCTGTATAAAATATTTTGCATGCAAAATCATCAAAATTTGTTTCTATACAAGAAAATTTATTTCAAATATATAAGAAATAATTTTAAAAAACTACTGCGGTATAATAAAATACATTAAGGTTGAGTCTTAGCAATATAATTTTAATATGCTATCTAACTTTAATGAATTTGACGTTCGCGTGATTTCTCTAAATAAAGAAACCATGCGCAAACTAGTCCTCGTCTTTGCCCCGGCTGTAGCAAGCTGGCATTTTTACATGCCATGCCTTACCGAGATTCGCTTTACTCTTATAGTAGAGATTTTTATCTTTTCATGTAAAAATCGTAGAACCTCCGAACAAAATATGCTAATTTGTAAGTGCATTAACTTTTTAACATAAATCACATCAGCGTCAGTATTTTTTTTACGATTTTCACACAGAGAGAATCGGTAAGTCTTGCACCTATACGCGACAAATCCAACGACAAAAGCTGTCGGAATTTCAGAACGAGGGTGTAGAGAGGGAGAGGCCGAGTGGAGGTCGCAATAATCAGTCTAGTCGTCCTTGGATGATAGTGTGGTTGCGGCGACGACGATCCGCTTTCTCCTGAAGATACCGAGGAGGCTGCTGCGCAGTCTTGCGTAGATTTCTTTGCGCACCGTCGCTGTGAATTTCATAACGAGACAGCCGATCGCTGCCCCGGCAAAGATCACGTTGTACAGCAGCACCAGCCTGAAGTTGCCCAGCCATTCGATCTGTCCGAAATCGCCCAGCAGATCAAAATTTGTCATGCCTATAAAAGTAAATGATTTTCAGTTTAGATTAACGATGTGTTTCACATTCATCTCGAATATGACATATACTCTTGTCAACTAACCGAGTATTCGGGAGAGAAGCGGCAAAGCCGAGCTAAGAACGAGCAGCAGGGCGCAATTGGCGATGAGGTGGGTAAGCGGCGTGGAATGAAGCCTTGGTCGAACCAGCCTGACACCCGGCAACGTATACAAGCCAACGGCGCTGGTCACTGCCAGATAGAGGATCACTGCGACTTCGATCGTTGCGCCGATAGGCCCCAGTTTCGAGAGTGAACTGATGCCCAACGTGAATTGCTGCAATGTTAAGATCGTTATTTAATCTATGCATTCGTGAATCGCACTGTACGTGAACAATTGAACATAGTCTAAAGAAACTCACCCTAGTACTGAGAGGAAGTGCCTTGATACCGACGAGCAGTTGCAGTGTGTTTTGCACCGCCAGAAACGCGGTGACTACTGAGAAGAGTAGCAGCGCGAGCATGGAGCTGGGATAGAGAAGAGTACGCCTAACCCACCAGGTTCGTCGCTGTTCATCGAGCATATGCCTGCGTTTCTGTATATCCTCGAGTCGTTGGGCCAGACCGCGCTGTAGTGCCCCGTTGCGCAGACACATCAAACTCGGACTTGGACAGAGCGGCTCCTCCGACGCCGCTTGATAGCTACTCGCAGCTGGTGACATCGGCACTGGGGACACGTATGACTTGCCCGTCGCTCGCGCGTGCTCCAGTCTGAAAATTCAACAACGACGAGGATTAATTTTCAGCTCAGCAATTCGTACTCAAGGTACGAAGCTGGCCAGGAGTTTACCTTCGTTTGATGCAGTCTTCCTCCAGTCTGTAGGCGAAGAACTCCTCGTCCAAATTCTTCAGAAACTGAGGCTTGACGAGGAAGGATCCGACCACACCAAACAGTCTCACAAATCCCACTGGCGTGCAGACTAAAAATATGTATTTTATCGTGAGTAAATTTTTCGAAAAATAATTTTTCTATGCATGATCGATGGATCACTTACGCAGTAGCATGACGACACCCACGAAGGACACACAGGAGTATAAAAACGGCAGATAGTAACTCCACAAATCTGCAACAGAATATTACCGGTAAAAATATAATCTCCAAGCACATACGAGCTCACTGGAATACAGTTTTGCGGGTGAACTCACTGAGTAGTGTGTGAAGGCTGGATTTTTGACGGTCCAGAACAGCTGATAGTATGTACGTCATGCCTAGAACCATTGCTCCCAGCAGGCACAATACTGTCACGGTCTCGTAGACCCTCGCCATGACGCCCTACGATCGGAAAATTTTACGATCAATAAAACTTGCCTTATTCATTTTTAATTCAATGCATATAGACAACATGTTCTCTCACCTTCTTGTAGCCGACGAATCCCTCAGACTCGGTGAAGAGGTAGGCGAACGGCAGGAACACGAAGAGCGACATGTTCGAGAAGAGGAATATGAGGTTCCATAGTCCTGCAAACGTAAGCTCGTTAGTAAAGCGTTAAGAACATTGCAAGCTAATTCAAGACACGAGCATTACCTTGTATGAGAGAGCTGTTGAGCCACTTGACGTAGTAGCTGTTGGGGTAGAGTATGAGCACCTCATTGCTGGCGATGGAAACCGGCAGGAGTAGAGCCGCGCCAATCGACACGGCCAACGCAGAGGCGCACAGCCAGAGGCTGATCCGGTAGACCGTCGCTTCATCCTCATCTGTGTCCAAGTAATCCTCACCGCCTCGCCAACGGAAGCGCGATATCAGCGCGTAGCTCGATATGTACAGGATGAGGAAGAGCAGCAGGAAGATCTGCAAAATGAGAGCGATTATTAAAATTTGAAATATAATCGGGGAAATCGCAATAGATGTTTTGTTCGTATTGAATATCTCGAATAATTTAGTATTTTCGTTGCTTGGAAATACTCGGCTGATGAACCGCATTTCTCACTTGGACTTTGCAAAGTATCGAATCGATTTAACTTATTTGCGCGGCAGAGGCGAGGCTCGCGTGTCAGCAAGTTTAAACGGTATAATGGGTTGAATGCACGCAGGAGAGCCTTAATTGAATGGCTATTTTTCGTTTAATTTTATGAAAAACATATTTCGAACAGAGTGGTTTAATTGACGTGTGATTCGTGATATAGTGCAAATGAAGTTGTTTAAACTACGTGCGGGTGAAGGAAGACAAGCAGTCACTTGGTTGAGCGGTAATACATCATTTATTCACAACAAACAAATCCACGAAGAGAAATTAACATTCTTCAGTCACATTTAGTATCTGCATAATAGAGTTGCGTAACGTTGCGAGGAACTTGAAATCGAAATGGGTTTGTTTGGAAAAAAAAAATCAAAGCGATCATTGCTGGGAGAGTATCTCGTATATTTATGTGAAAATATTTTTGACATAAGGCTAGTTGAGATACTCTTTAATTCGACATTGGCTGAGAAAATCTAATAAAAAATCTTACACTGTGCAAACATTTGAATTTTCCATATTGAGACGACTGTTCGCTTTGCGACGGACACACTTTGACAACTACTCGACTCCGAGTACGGACTTCAAGTGATACGTGTTTACAGATTGGAAATGGTTTATATAGTGCAGTGTATCGTATATAGGATTCGGGATTGTTCTAGGAAAATTGACGTACATTGGAGCCCCAATACTAATCTCTTATGGCTAACGGCGAATACGCGTCTATATCGAACCGCTATTGAATTATTTAATTTATAATCGAAACGTGGAGCAAGAATTTGTCTGTGTTACAGTACATTTATACGAGATTTGTTAATAACAACCGTTCGACGGGAGAACAAATACTGAGCTTCGTTTATAAAATTATAATATACTAAAATTCTTTCTAAATGAAAATCGTATAAATATAGACGGTAAAAAGTATAAAATAAAAATGTCGACTATATTCGCGAGAATAAAACGTTATATGCATAAGTATACTGAAACAGCGGGATCGCGGAAAAGTAGCTTATCCAGTGAAAAGCACCCCTTGACCTAAAATCTATGCACAGTTCGCTCGTAAAAATCTTGTAACACAGCGTAAGCTCCGAGTATGTAGTCACCGCAGCAGGCGTCGTAGCCGGTCATACACTTTTACGCTTAACATCGCGCTGAAGAGGCGCTGGAGGAGGTGGCATTTTTCTCGCGTCAGTTGAAAATCGGCGTTTGTCTTGAATTGTGTTCCCGGAGTTTTTCAGTCTCGGGATTGGTATAACTGGTACGATTCCGGGTGTGACGTCTTCCTCTGGTGGCACAGGTGGCATATTAGCCAGGACCTCGGTTATGAGCATGGGTGACAGCATATTCTGCTGAACTATTCGAGGCGGTTTCTTTGTCGTTGCTTTGTTTGTGCGATGTTGCTTTTCTTTTGTTTGGCATTCCACTTTGTTGTTGCTTCTGAGGATCTCGGATATAGGCGTCAGTGGCAATGGATCTTGTTCTCGTTGGGTCGACTCGGGGTGATCAGTTTGCGAGGATGAACTGGGCTTTTGTCCACCGGATTGATTTTGTTGGACTGGTTTGCCAGGAGCAGTCTGCACTTGATTGCTGTTTCCAGGTGACTTTTTTTTCCGCTTTTTTGCAGGAGCTGGACTGCTAGGGATGGCAAAGTTGTCTCCTGTAGACAGGAGAAAGTGCGTTCCTGTGTACATAAATGAGATATCCCAGAATGACACTGAAAAAATCACGATTTTGGTGAGAAAGATTCCGTGGACCAAAGAGTGTCGTATACTACTAAAAAAAAATCACGAATGAAACTGAACAACGTTAACTTACTTTTTCTCCGAAGTTTTCAGTCCAGTAACAAAGGATAGTTGAAAAGCACAGTAGTGCCAGCGCGAGATGTATCAGCGAGCTCAGCTCTGCGGAGACTGAATGCTGCGTATGTTTACGAATTTTACACCCCTGACTGTAAGAGTCGTAACGTGATATTCTCGAGACACTTGACTCACTAACCAACGGTATAGAATCGCCATTGGTTGAAATTCTAGAAGCTTACCACGCGTGGGTCGGGATGCACAAACGAATACTGTGATGGAAAATTGTTAGCTTATCGCGCGTGATATTTTGTAAATATTTAAAAATATTTTATCGAAATCACGACACCGGATAACTTTTCACGGAATAATCGACGCAATCTATATAGTGTGATTGTAAGCAAATACTATATGCGCAGCAGTATAGTCTAAGGCTGAAGACGATCTATTCGCCTTGGCGATCGGTATGAAAATTAATCCCCAAAAGGTTGTAAAGCGTCTCTTAAATAGTCCATCAGGGACCAAATGCATACAGTAAAACTTGGGGCAAAACAGCCCATTCTCGGAAACACCCCTTATCAGCTGAGAGCTTTGCAAAGCTTGAACCGACCGCTTCAACGATCGTCGCGTGACCGGGCTGGAAAAACCCGCAACTATGGTATCGTATAATACAGCGCAGCTCATCGGTATCGTAAAACAGCTAAGCTACACCCTAAACAATGAATGTAATCCTTCGAAAGCACAGGTAGGCATTAACTGTACTTCGCCGATTAGTTTATTATACCGCAAAAAATTTTTGTTTCTACCTGGATGGCAATAAAAGGTATCGATATGACTGGGGTGACGTACCAATACCAAAACCAAAAACCGGCGCGGCATATCTGGTGTGAAACAACTGATTTGGTGTTCGACAAAGAGAGTCTCATAAAATATACTGAAATTTATAGATATGCTATAATTATATTTATTACAACGAATCTGACCTATTTTTACGGCTGATATGGTCTAGCGAAAAATAATGAATTCACCGTGATTTCCATATGCCGATAATGCGTATTAATCATTGTAGTCATTGCAGTACGAGAATTAAAACAGACAGAAAATCTTGAGAAATGAATCATCATATCAAAATCAAATTAGCCAACTCGAAGATATTACAAGCCACTTATTACACATTATTTCAGGCAAGAAATTCAAATGAACATCTATCCTAACACGTCACTCGATCGCAGTGCTACAAAGGTATAGATAATGCGACGCACGACATCCAAGAGCTGCAGCGATGCAGCAACGTCAAGTTGCGCACTCGTTGGTGCGTTGCTCTCCCCTATATAGCTGTCGTTTCGAAACGCGTTTCTAGCGCGTGCGAGATGTTCTTTTTCCTCTCTCTCTCTCTCTCTCTCTCTCTCGCTCTCTCTCTCTCTCTCTCTCTCTCTCTCTCTCTCTCTCTCTCTCTCTCAACGAAAGATAGATCTCACCTCTTTTGCGCAACGTGCGCTCGTTGAAAAAATAAAGCAGAAAGGGAAGCCTACTTTGTTTAAACTATAATCAAATTTCGATTGATTTAATTAGTTTTCCCATTAATCGAATTAGTTTCTTCGTCGCGTTTACATATATGCTTACATGCAGACAAAAGACAATCTACTGGCTGTAGAGTTCGAAGGATAGACGAGCGTACAAAGCAACCAATTAATAGAACACACACACAGTCCATTGGAATAGCTCTCATCCGGTGTCGACCTATGCGCCCACCAGCAGCCAGCGTAACCCGTCCGCCCGAGCTCGAGATAAAGAAAGACAAGACAATGGCAATCGGCATGCAAATCGTCGCCGAGAGAAAGAGATAGAGAGACACACGCGTCGTAGGCTATAAATATTTTAGTGTCGAGGGAGGTCGAGAGAGCGACTCCGTGCTTTTATAAGCAGCGTGCAGCGAGGCAGCGCATGACCCCTGAGTGGCTTGAGTGTATATAGACCCGCAGCTTAAAAATAAAACAATGTTTCGATCTTGCTGATGGGACGTGCTTTCTGTTTGACCTAAACGTAGTGCAGGTACTCTTATTTGCATTCACTCGTGGATGTCTTTTTATACTTGGAATCTTGTAATTTTGACATTGACGAACAAATAAGGAAGAAGTAAAAATATAAGATCATAAACTCCAGTGTGTATAATAAACATAGATTTGTTTGCGAATCAATTGATCAATGACCTTGTAAAACACGGCTTTGTTCTGAAGAAGAAGGCAACAGAAGAGTCGACGACGCGAAACGTTCTGAGTTTTGATAAAAGCAAAAAAAACGCATATAAAAATGAATAGAAAGACGCAACCAAAAGAACAAAAGAAGATCAACAACTCATTGGATTATATGCTATTTTATGTTTTCCAAAACAAACAAGAAAAAGGTTCAAAGTGCATTCCAACAGCTCTGCGAAAACAAACGCACAAGCGGCAAAGTGCAAACAGTAAACATTGGCAGCGCCGTCTGCTATACTTCCGTGGGCTTCCGCGTTAATCTCCCCACTTGCCGGGTTGCCCGACTCTTTTTAACCGGTAGATAGGCGCAACCTGTATCGTATACGTATACGCACGCACGTAGCCACACTGCCAGGGGACACGTGGAAGACGTTACGTCAGTCGGAACGACGATATGTGTTTTACGCGCGTGTGCAACTGAAGTCTACTATATATCGGCGCCTACTTTAGGATATCATTCGTCGTCTTGTTTCTTTTGGCTAATTTAGTTGTTTCGCGTTATTAACATAAGCTTGCTTTTTTCCGCGGAGTGACGCGCTTTTTTGCAAGCGAAATCGGGGGGAATGAATGGACGCTGACGTGGCTTGCGACTTAATATTTATATAACCTATACTTATACATTGTGTTTTTTCATTGCGATATGCGTTTGTGTCGTGTGGCGGCCGAGTTGAATGAGAGCACTGATATTATTTGCGAATTTGCCAAATTGGTGTAAACAAGACGTTTTTACGCGCTGAGTGGAAATAAATGATCTTTATAGAAGAGCCGAGATTTATTCCTTTAATTCTTGACTGATTTTTTTTTTAAATTATTCTTGTCTCCGCGCAATTCTTATTTTTCCCTACAATACGAGTGAGTTTTTTTGCTTAATTTTCCAAACTGTACGCATACGTATCGGTTTACGTAAGTACGCCGAAAGTCATAAATTTTAATTAAGAATAAATTCTATTGGCGCTTGTTTAATGGGACATGCGCAGCACTTGTTGGATAACAATTGCATAATTTCAGTTTTAGTCATCACTCGGTATAATTACAAGTTCAACAGTTTTTCCTGCGATCATTAGCTTCCATGCAATTCAAGAGGAAATGTAAAATAACCGCCACGATTAGAATATGGATTTGTCAGGCAGGTGTATTGATTCATGCTGAATTCTTCAATACGCGCGGTTCTTCTAATGCGCAAATTTACATTTAAATGGCCTCATTAATTCCATCTTCGAATCAAATCGGAAATCAACATTTTTTACGCAGTCCGAATCTAACCAATCTTGTAGCGAATATTCTAACAGTATCGAAAGCAATCGGCACGCATGACAATATGCGTGCCGACTGTCGAGTTTATATAATATAATGGTATACCATCAATGCTAAAACTGCCTTATTTTGGGCTACTGCTTTGGCTGCTCATGCTGCATTGAAATTTGTATACGTGTATGCTGTTTATCCGCATTCTGCAAGAGCAAATAAAACGTATAGCTATATTCAAATTGCTCGTTAAATACTTTTTATCCCTGCAGCGCAAAATAGCGCGACGGAGAGATAAGTAACGGAAAGCTCGTTATCAATTCGCAATGTGTGCGCTTCTGAATACGAGCGTACTATGCTATCGCCGATTGATACAACAAAGGAACAGCTGCTAAAATTATTTCTCTGACGACTGCGCGGCATTGCACTTTATCAGTGGCTATTTCACTGCTGCCCAGATTATTCGACTCGACTGAGGCAAGCTCGAGATTTCGTTGAGTCAAGAATGTCGATGCTTGAAATAATATTATGGACGTGAAACGAGATGAAAACCGAGCAAGTAATCAACTAAATTGGTATTCATTAATTTTTTTCGATTCAATTTTATAACGCAAACATTGCACGGATCATTATCGGTTTACCATTAAACTAGGCCTCGCACATATAGCTAACAATAAAAAAATGATGCGCACATCGCACAGCGAGCCGCTTATCCGACTGTATCGCGTTCCCGCATTCGCCATCCATAACGTGAGGTATATATACGTATGTATACGATCGAGTAGGTCTCGCTTCGCGTAACAAGCGACCAAGCGTTGGATGCGCCTATATTATACATAGCTGATGCCACACACGCCACGTATTAATGGAAAAAATCAACACGAGCGAGTACACGGAAATTCCGCCGGGTTTTCATTTTGCTTTGGATGTCATCTAATCATTGGTTGCATCACACCGAGATGGAAGATTGACACGTCCACTGTATAGCACTTTTGAAAGAATTGAAGCGATGACCGGCTATCTAATTTTAAACTCGGAAAAAGAAGACGAAGTTTTTCGAAACGGGAGTAAGTTGCTACAGCAGCGTCTGTCTGTCATTTGAGATTTGAAAAGCATCGATTTTAGCTTTGTTTATAATGAAAGCTTATATAGACTGCTGCTGCAGATAATCGGCGATTGAGTGCAATTCATATTTATATACTATGTAACTTTATTGATTTTTGCAATATTGAGATTGGGATAATATAGACATCAATGTATATTGTTTGATAAATTATTCACTAGAAGAAAGTTTGGTATACTGTATATTTAGCCATTTTACGGCCAATCGATTATTTTCTTTTATTAATAAAAATTAACTGCATACTCTGTGCACGGATATGTTCCTGTAGTTTATTTATCGACCGAATAAAAACCGTAGGAAAAGAATATGTATACCAAACTTTAAATTGCGATTAATATATCAATATCGTTTATATAGTATAAGTGAAATAAATCCAATTACAAATCAAGTTTTTCTCGGTTATAAACTAATTAAAGCCGATGAAGAACTGGAAAACTCAGCCAGTCGCCATAAACTCTCCCTAACACTGCACGAGTGCACAATCCAGTCACATGTCAGTCGTCATCGCGAGGACAATGATCGATAAGCGTCACGTACTTACGCGGTGGCTCGAGAAGGAGGAGAGAGAGACAATGACTGATTTCCCGCGTGTGGAACGACACTCGTTATTACTGCGAGTCTTTTTTCTCTCGAAGAGCTTATAATGCACGAGAAAAAAGAAGTGCAGAGCGGATGGTTTGGCTTGAATAAACACACTCTAGTCGCGAGCCTTCTTCAGACTCTTGACGGCGAGTGTGTGCGACTCTCGCGTGCTTTTGTACGAGTATACAGGTATAGATTGAATTTGAGAATTTGTTATTAGCCTTTTTAGTAATCAGTCTTTCCACGTTTAGCTGAGTAAATTTGAAAATGCGATAAGACACTTGATTGGAAAAGCATGTTTAGAAAATGAGTACACTACCGACTGTCGGTAACCGGCACTATAACTCTAAAAAGCTTTAAAAAACCAATCGCTTCCAGGGAAAATCCAAACGTTTCCAAAAGAAGCGGATTAATCTCGTTCCCGTGGCCCCGATTCATCGCGTAAACACAAGTATGTATACTACTGCACTCTTTCGCGTGCAAGCTGCAAAAAATGAAACAAGGCCGCGCGCATTAGACGTTACTGCAGCGAAACGCGACTCTCTTTTCCTCTCGCGACTCAATCATCATCTTTCTAATGCCGAGTCCGATTCGACATTCCAAGCGAAATGCGATATGCGAAAGGTAGTCGATATAAACAATGGACTGTAGTTGAAAATATGCATTTTGTGCGACGCATTGCGTATATAGTATGTGTCTGGGGGATTATTGTTGACGGAACAAAAGAGAGGCCAAGCCCAGTAGGCGCTCCTCTCGTTTTTTGTTCCGTCATATTATATATATGCAACGGCCTTCCTTTCGACGTACTCTGTCGACGCGCGTTTATGCGTTGATCAGAGTCACGTGATTCCGGACCTGAGACTGGCTTCCGGAATGGCTTGGTCTTTGTTTTGTCGAATTTATCCGTTGGAATCTTTAATTTTTCGTAAAGTAAAATTTTATTTCGAAACGAGAAAGAACTGCAAGTCCCAGAATTGTACATAATCATAAGCCTCGGGCTACGCACTATGGACAAAGAATTATAAGTCTCTCCGTCTGCGGAATCTCATTATGCGCGTGAAAGAGGCGGCGGTTTACGAGCATTCCCGGGCTGATGTGATAGTCGTGCGAGAAAGCGCTGGCACGACGTCGATCGACGTGTGTCTATGAGTATTGTAGAAATGGGACGATGAAAATTGCCTGCAGTAAAACGCTTCATTCTTGTGTATGAATTGCGAGCCTGATTAGAAAACATCGATTAAACGGGTTTACTCGATATAGGGTAGTAAACGTTTATCAAATAGATTAACGCTAAATTAATCTCGATTACATTAATGCTTGATTTATGCACGTTGTTTAAAATACAAGAAACAAGGCCGTAATCGCAAGTTTCTCTTTCAATCCAACATTATCCCCGCCGATTTTCACAAAAACAAACACGAAACTAAGCCTCGTGATTCCACTAGCAATTATACAAACATCTGCCAGAGAGAATTAAAACAATGATCCACTTGCGAAAGCGTGTCAGTCGCGCGCGTAATCGCGCTTATAAAGCATCAGCGTCGCGAAGAAGGAGAAAAATTGCAAGAAAAAGGTACGGCTAAAAATAAACTCGCACATCAGGTACGTACACGATCGTTGAGGCAGAGACTGGTCAATGACACCTCGGCGATCTTTCAACGCTGCAACAAAGCCGCACGCTCTTTTTCGATTCTACCGTACTACATCAACGTAAAATAGATAAACGAGTGTAAACAAGAGTAGATGAACGACTGTAAATACAAGCGATTAAAAATAAATATAGAATCGAATTGGACTATACTAAAAATAAGAGGCACGAGCGCGAATTCCACAAGCTGCAGAGCAGCTTCTTTCGAGGTGTTCTCGCTCAGCTGCTTGACCGGTCTCTCTTTCTCTTCACGAGTGCGGATGGATTCTCTAGCTGCAGCGCTTTTGCGCTCGACGATTTTGCTCTGCGGTGAATTTAGAAATTTCACAAGTTTACTGGAAGTGAGATTTCGAGGCTTTATTTTAATTTCACAAGCTTCTAAGAATTCCAAAGTTTTTAAAAATTTGTGCACCAAAAAGAGTGTAATTTCCATTGCAAAATGCGTATATTATTATGACGGAAAAAACCTTGCGATGAATATAGTTGAACTTAAAACTGGAAGTTCCTTGACACACATTGTTTACATCAAAAGTATGGCACGACGATTAAAAAAAATACTCGGCTTTTAGCTTGATATAATACTAAAAAATAATACAATGAATTTGCATCAACACGTTGAGCGAACATTAAAAAACACTTTAGCGCATAGCAACTCTGGAACTTTATCAATACTGGATAGCTGTAATCTGTTATCGAAAATTCAGCGCACGTCAAGCAACTCGCGTGTAAAGCTCTATTGTCGATCCGAATGCAACGATCGAATGCGCTTTCGGTGCGCAATTCAACCGTCGTCTCCGATAATAAAAAAGTCCCCCAATCCAATTCTCCATTATCTCCCGTACGGCGTACACTGATGGCTGACCTTTCACTATCGTCGACATTGAGAACACGACGCCGCATACTTAAAACGTCGATTAACATACATATTATAGGCGGCTAACAAGCGTGAATTCGGGCACTTGCGCCGTGATTTCCCATATAATCTCTTTCTCGGGAACGAGACGAGCAGGATCATTGCGGCTTCCGATGCGAGAGAAACGTCCCTGACCTTGAATACTGATAAAATCGGTGTCTATTGTACTGCACTGGATCACGCGCATTATACGCAGTATACGAACTTTTCAAAGTCCGATTTTTTTTTTATCTATATTTATCGAGGTATATCATTGGATTTGGCTACTTATCGAAGTTTTACACTGCCACGTTATCGGTCCGATATTTCATTGTCAAATCTTTGTTTTCGAAATAATTTTTCAGTTTATAATCAGTCTCTTCCAAATTACCTGCGCTTCCGTTTAAATAATCTCCGACTTCCAAGTCGGTCGCGCATATAACACATTGTGTAACGGCACCGATTACACGTACATGCACACAATGCACATATACACACACCCGAGCTAGACGTGCTCATATAGACCACTGTTTCGACCTGGATTTCCTGGGATAATAGGAGAGAGGGAAGTGGACCTGGCAGCGAACAATGTGCCGCCACGTTTTGGCAACGGCAAAAATCCCGGCACGTCCCCCCCTCCGCTGTGCGATTATGGCATTGGTGTCATTAACCCTGACGCGTTACCGCATACCTGTATCCGATTCAGTCGGAATTCGAGCTGTTTGTGTTTTTTTTTTTAATCGACATTAGCGACGTATAAAAAACTCGCTATTGGAGAACTGATATTCATAAGAATCCATAATATCGATTGACGCCGTGTGAAAATTTGATCGAGGTCGCATGCAGTGAGTTGTCGCGTTTTACTAAATTAAAGAAAAATCAAATTACTCGCATGACTAGACTGAAGAAAAAATCAGGAGTATCGTATCATAATTCATGATATAACGCTTATTCTTATGCTAAAATCGACCAAATCCTAAGTGGAATCGACCAAGGGAGGCACAGAACGAAGGGCAGACGGTCGTCGCACAGCTGGGGAGAGGCAAAGGTGGCTTATATCCGCTAGCGCACGCGACGTCTAAGTGTATAAAGAGACACACAGTATACACATACATGAGGGAAGAAAATCGATAGCGCAACGCGAACTCGTGAGCAGATTTTTTGTAGACGAGGCTTTGGTACGAAATCCCGTCACTTTTTTTTCTATCAACGATCCGAGTCTTATTAAAGTCAGTGATTTAGTAATGTCGATGAAAAAAAAGTCTCACTCGTAAAGGAATACGCTTTACGAGTGATAAACTGCAAGCGCCAATTCGTTCCCCAAATCAATTATCGTATTCAGGCTAATTCCTTTGGCGCGCGATATTTTGCAAGTTGCAGTCTACTTTCGAAGAAAGAGAAACTCGCTGTTTTCGTCGCGCGAAATCTTTCTTCATTTCAGATATTTTTCTTTCCACTCTCTTTATCGGGGGAGTAGGTATCCTATCTCCGCTGAACGGCGTTGCAGAAGACGCAGTCGTCCACGTGCCTATAATACGCGCAACATCACAATTTGGCAGTTGAGACATTGCGAAATCGTAGAGGTAAATAACCTCGAAATAGAAAAAGTAAAAGATCCCGTTTTTTTTTTCAACTCATAAAGGAACAGGACTTGCCTGCGAAGCGAATTTCTCGATGGCCATATCCTTTGCGTAAATAAACCAGCGTTAACCTCAAAAGCAAAAAAAAAAAAAAAAAATCCGTTATAGGCCGGAGACCCGTAGCCCATCAACAGCTAATAATGATGAGGTATATAGAGGTGTCAAGAGATGGCAAGAAAAAACTCACGATGTATTCGCGCACGGTGTTGTGGAATAGCTGCTCTCTGATGTCCGCCTCATCTTCCATGTTCGGCTGTAGCATCAGCGGGGTCCGCGACAACGGGGCCACGCGACATATTACGCCTGTATGTCAGTTTGGCGGCCAGCAGCCTCCTGCCAGGCAATCCACGTAGCTCTGTATATCTATGCTCCTCGATTCAAAATCGAGATTAGACACGTAGAAAAATCTATCACGATATTGCAGCCCGGACCATCTCGGCCTCTTCCTTGTTTTACGCGCACACGCGCACTTATGTGTATGTGATTATTGCGTTACTGATAATACATATACGCGCACCTAGGATTGAGGAACGCCTATAGATTTACACCCATCGCGATGGCGAGATGCAGCACTGGATTTTAGGGGTGTGTGTGTGTGTACGCGGTAACCTCACTTTTGCTCCGAGAGAAAAACACCCGTTGTGTTGTCGAAAGAGAATGGAGTGGAGAGAGAGAGAGAGAGAGAGAGAGAGAGAGACACATACACTGCACTGGCGACAATGCCAATGTCCGCGTTGCTGCCTCGTCGGGACACTACTGCTGGCCTGGCGGCAGCGGCATTTACATTGGCTGCGCGTTATTATGTGCGTAGTGCGCGCACAGGCGAGCTTCTCTCGCTTGTTCTCTTGTTCTCTCTCTGTCTTTTCGCGTGCTTGGCTCTCCCCCTCCACTGCTAGAATACAGCTGGGATGTGGCTAGGCACTGATGATGTGTGTACAACAGCTGAGGCGACGGGGCCTAAGTATAGTAGTTTTCTTCATTACCAACTGCCTGTCTGGTAGGGTTTTATGGTAAAGATCGAGGTGCATAGTGGGTTCGCTGATAATATGGAATCTATGAAGATAAATTATCATGATTATTCACGAGCAAAATAAATTATTTGCCTTCTAACAAATTAGACTATCAAGCGAGCGATCTATTGCAACAAAAACATAACCAAAAAAATAAAATAAAATTTTTTCAAAGTGCAAAAAGGTGGTCATAGTCGCTACTACAGCCATCGCGGTTGTTACACCCCGAACTCCGCTCGTTCCGTTCCTTTGCCCTCTTCTTCCCCATCATTCTCTGTCCTCCGAATTTAACCTGGCGGCGACTTTAGCCTCCACACTCTGACGCCCCTGATGAGCGTCACTGCCACCGTTACCACTTTATCCGCCTGCATGCTCTGTTGTACACAATGTACTGCACTGAGAACCATCATCCTTATGCGAGCGCGCGCCGGGACTTCCTTATGGGCGCAACCAATTCCCGCCCGAACGCCGCCGCCACTAAACTGGGACTGGTCTCCTCTGTATTGGGCCACTGCTTGGGACCATCACACTCTTCGTCGTCGTCGCCGTTGTCCTGTACCTCGAAGGATCAACCGGACGATGAACCGACTCTGTGTATGCCCGCTACGGGCTTCAATATCTGCACTTTAGCATGGGATTTTTATAACGGCGCTCTGCTCACCAGACATACACGGGTCGAGATGTCTCGGCTTTCACCACCAGGGCTCTGAAGTTACTGGAAATGACGGCTTCGAACGGCTCTGGAACATCCCTCACGGAGTTGACGCTGAGAAGCTTCGGACCACCTTGCTAAGGGTGTATTTCGGCAGGCTTATATAGCAATCGTAGCTTATTCTTGCCGCTTGCGAGTTTGCCTTGGAAGCATTGGAAAGCTATTTTGTAGTGTGGTAAAAAAATTACTAGCGTTTCGAAACTATTGCGGATGACTTCGGTAGTATTTTTTTTATCGATGATTTTAATAGGAACTCGCGCCGACGTTTGCAAGTGCGTCAAAAAACAAAATAAAAACCATTTCGAGTGTATGCTAGGGGTTATCACCACCTAGTGGTAGCCGAAGGAACCGCTCGGGATAATATTAGATTTAATATTAGATTGTTGGATAGTTTTCTTGGTATTTTTTTTTTATTTTAGGCAGATTACACAAATTATCGTCTTTTAGTTTAGTAAGTGCAGTAAGAACAGTTAAAAACTTTTTGCGGCAAATATATTCTACACGAAGTGTTTCCAAATGATTTATACGTTATTTGAATATGTAATTGTTGCATTGGCTAGACATTACATCCTACCATCATGTACTATATTGCTACAATTTGTTGCTCCAAAACAAACATCAAAACTCCGAATTTTAAAAAAGTGTCGGTGGCGCGGAACAGCGGAACGCAACCAATAAACAAAACAAAAGCGACTCGGCCGGTAATCTGGAACGTCGCGGATTCGGAACCGCAGCCAGCGAATTCACCGTTGAAACCGCGCACTCGCGCAGCTCTCCTCTCTCTTTCTCTCTCACTCGCAGCAGCCGCGTAGCGTGTCAGTTTTCTTCAGCTGCGCGCGCGCGCGAGTGGAAAGGAAACGGCGGTGCGCGGCGGAGGGAAAAAAAGCCGTACACACGTCGCTCTTCGCCACAGCGGCGTTCGTTCTCTCCCTACTATACTTACTCACTCTGTAGCGTTAAGCGTAGCATACCTACGAGAAGCACACATACGTGCGTATGGCAGCAGCAGCAGCAGCGGAGCAGCAGTCCCTTTATCGCTGGCGGGCCGAAACGATGACTGGTGCCACCTTAGTGTGATTCACTGCCTCGGCATCCTGGCTTCGGTCGCTTCTCAGTGCGTGTAATAACCTCAACGGACTCTCGAGTGCATCTATCTCTCTCGCTCATTCCCTCAGTCAGTGCTCTTGTGTATACGTGCGTGTTTGTGTGCATAGTGCGCCGACCTCGGCTCCGGGAAGAGACCAGACGGGAAGATGCGGCCCCAGTCGGCCGGACCACCGATGGATACCCCAACTGAGGTGAATATCAGGAAATTGTTTATTTTTCAACCCCCTTTCTCTCTCCAGTCTATCTGGGTGACTGCTGTGCTTTTCTTGCCGCGGAGAGAGTGAGTTGTAAGTAGTACTGCACCGCGTTGTTGCACGAGTATACAGAGGCGGGGCGGCCTTATTGGGACGAATGCACTCGCTCCGTAGTTCATTAGGACTCGCGGCTGGCCTCTTATATTATAATCTGGATCTGATGAGATACACCGGGAGTCTTAAGGCAGGAATAATGAGAGAGCAGGCAAGACTTTTGGGAGGTTATTCAAACAGTGCAGCAACAAGTGCTGCTGGAATGTGTATAGCTGTGTGTATGTTCTGTGTGTGTGTGTGTACGTAGTGGTGCAAAGATGTCTTGCTCCAGGCAGGTACTTTCATCGAGTGCTCCACACTCAGTTTCCTGTGCAGTCTTGGCAGAAAGTAGACAAACTAGTAGCATTACATGAATTAGATAAAGTGCCGTGTAATGAGTATAGTTTATGATTATTACTGTGATACCTCATACTTATTGGAGTACAGAGTGCATGATTTTTTTTTTCTTCGCACAGTCAGCAAGTCATTGCAAAAAGTACAGCATAAAGCCTACATAATTCAAGGCATTTGCCTCATGAGACATAAAACTGTAATTCATAATCCAATGTGCACAGTGTGCTCATCTCCTGCGATGACTGGCAAACTGGTTTCAAAGGGCAAAGTACTCGCTGGCCAGAAAAAGCTTCAAGCCTCTGCGCAGAAGCTATTTCTCACAATCATCTCTGACTTTCCTCCCATCCTCTCTCTCATTCACTCTGTGTATAAAAAGTGACTCATACACAGCTGTCCAAATCAACAGAATTCTCAGCTCGCGCTTTATGGCATTAATTTTTCACCAACAACCCTGTCACAAAAAAAGCTCCAAAAAAAGGAAGAAAATTTAGAATCTCGCGTCCACGAATACCCACACACAAAGCAGTTCTCGTTGACAACGGCGCGAGTTGCGTGCAGGGTATATAGGCTCTCTCTTTCTTTCTCTCTTCTCTTCCTTTCTTCTTCGTAGCGAAATTTTCGAGTGTACTCTCAATGGGCGCATTGCAGACAGGCAGACATTATATTATATCTAAGCTGCAGAGGCATACATACTTCAGGGGCAGATGCGCAGCCGGCGAATAGAAATTACGAGTATTACGCAAGTTGGAATCATCGGTTTTTCAATGTACATTGTATGTACCTGCCAAGCGTACGCTCTGCTATACGGAATGTAAAAGAGCTGTCTGCACAAAGGCTCGCTTGTTTAGAACCGGGGCTACTTGTCTCGTATCTTTTTTCGGAGAGGACCGATAACGAGACCCTTTAAAATTAGTACTCGCGCAGCTGCATCGCGACGACTTTCTCATGGGCGAGTAAGAAGAAGAGGAAGAAAAAAAATTAGTTCATTACTCGTTTTATTTTGTCTTATTACTCACTCACTACTCGCATTATTCGGATATAATAAGACACTCGAAAGCGTAGCCACTTCGTCGGCAAACAAACGAAAAAAAAAAGAAAGGCGACATCGTCGGTCTCTGCGGGAGACAGCTGTGTGCGTTGCGAGAAGAAGACAACAGTTTTTTCTTCCCGCTCGCGCACGTCGCTTTTCACTGCCCGCAGGCGCTGCTTTCTCAAGCGCGAAAAAGGAGAGGCCAGATGTTTTCCCCTTTTTCCTACTGCTGTGCATACTTGCTTCCTCTATGCTTCTCTCTCTCTCTCTCTCTCTCTCTCTCTCTCTCTCTCTCTCTCTCTCTCTCTCTCTCTCTCTCT
>CM053170.1:83370666-83423761 GCA_012977825.3 Pteromalus puparum | reverse complement strand
TCTCTCTCTCTCTCTCTCTCTCTCTCTCTCTCTCTCTCTCTCTCTCTCTCTCTCTCTCTCTCTCTCTCTCGCTTCCTCCTACTCTCCGATTCATGTTAATTAGGCGCAGATGCGCCGCCGCCGACTTTTTTTTCGGCTCTTTGTGTGCAGCGTATACGCGCGCGCGTGTACTTCTTTTTCTACGAACCTCCGGCAAGCGTCTGCATGCTGCTTCGATTTTTGGTGAGGCGGTGATCGTTTCCGCGGAGTAGGTGGATTTCTCAAAAATCAGTTTCGCGGAAGTTCGCGAACGTTGATTGATGTGGTGTGTGTGTGTGTGTGTTTTTTTTAGGAGTCGTGTGGATGAGTATAATAAATATATGTACATCGTGAATTTGAAAAGAAAAAAATTCTTTCTCATTCAAAAAGTATTCCTCCCAATTCATCGAGTGATAAATCACGCTTCCCGTTAGGCTCGATTTTTCAAGAAAACCATATGCACGAAAAGCAGCCCGTAAGGATTCCGAAACCGAATACGGCGCATTCAAGTGCAGCAGCGCACGAGTCTATGCCCACCTATAGAATCGAATCTCTCGCTATCTCCCCCTTCACTATTTCAGCGTCTAGTTTCTCTCCTACTACTACTACCACTACCACAGACCGCTGCTTTAACTCCATAAAAAAACAGCGGCTACAGACACCGACTCGCGCGCGTCGAGTTTTCATTTCGTAATTTCCAGTTTCCCGATCTCTCTCTTGCTCTCATCGATCTTCGAGCTATTTCTGGCGACGTGAAAAAGACGTGTGTATCTCTTGCGCCATTATGAATGAAATCCGCTGTGAGAGGGAGAGACTTGACTTTTGTATACATATAGGAAATATGCATATGCGCGTCGCGGCTTATCTTAATTTTAGTGCCGCGCACTTTCGCTCTTCGACGAATAAAAAATGTTTACTACACTTATATCAGCGACGGTGTAGTGGAGTCATTCATTCGACCGGTGTCTTGGTGAGTGTATATAGCAGATTTTCAGTACTCATTCATGAGGAACCGAGAGCGCGAAAGATTTTAATTTATTTTTACGACGCTTTGTTCGATTTTTATTAAATGCTCGCGAAGTGTAAGTGCTGCATTTTATTTCGGATTACAGACATATTTTTTTAAAAACCTGTTAAATATAAAAATTATTATTCTGGCAGATTTAGAAAACGAACTTTTCAAGCAACAACCATCAACCCATTAGTTTCCCATTACACAAGTTTCCTCGCATGTAGCAAAGCCAAAAAAAAAAACGAATCCTCTCCGCAGTAAACACGAATCACGCTGTACTGCACAATCGCGTAATTCCGCGCATCATTTTCTTTTCTACATACTCGGTACATGCAGCAGTGGCAGCAGCACAGCCCATAATCTCTCTCTTTTCACGCAACAGTAGACGCCAAGGCAAACACGCTGCACCGGGTTCACGCGAGAAAAACCTGTGGCAGCTGCGTCCGCGCAGCCGTCTCTCGATTTTCCGACAAGGGAAAATCCGGATGTCCTAAAATGGTGTCTGCTTTTTTTTTTTATTCATGTGCTTAGCTACACGTACACTTGAGAGGAAAAAGAGCGCGTGTGGGTGTTTTCTTGTTGCATTTAAAAATGCAAAGGATGTACTACGTAGTACGTGTAGGCCGCTAGAGTGATATGAATCATCAAAACAAAGCAGTTTTGGACTGGTCCTTTAGTCAATTCGTGTCTGTGGCAGGTGAAAATAGGTGGCGCACAGACATTTTTTATAGTCGTGTGCCACCAATCCTAAAATTGCCTTATTTGGCCTGCTGCTTCGACCGCTCATACTGTAACTGATTAAAGTCATTATTACAATGCTCCATTATAAGTATTTTTATAATAACATGGTAGTCAAAACCGTTAATCTCGATAACCCACCGTAACTCAACCGAAATCCTCCCAGCCAGCGACGTCAAAAAAAAAAAGCGAAGAACAAAAAAAAATCCAGCTTTTTCCCACAAAAAAGAACCACAGTGCCGTGACTCCCACACGAAAGGAAAAAATCGCGAGCGTCCCTCATTTACCGCACGCGCTCAACAATAATTTTCTCTCCTCTGCAGCGCAGCAGCGCGAGTATAATACCCGCACATATAAGCGAGAGCGAAAACCGCTGCTTGTGCAGAAAATACGTATAAGCGGCAACGGCGACGCTTTTTTCTCACGCGCCTGTATTTTCTTCTCTTCTTCCGCTCCTCGTAGTCGTCGCGAGAGCTAGAATTTTCCGCCGATGCCGGATAGAAAGTCGAGTGGTGCACTGCACACACGATGGATGTGGTGTGTATTATACGTGTATAGGTCACCGCTCCTGTGGCTCGTGTTCTTTTTTATGCGAACTGTGTAGTGTCGCTTCGCTGATGAGATTTTTTTTTTTCGCGCGGGAAATGAATTTTTATTCGGTTATAATATGTGCGTTATATGTCTCGTTGCGGATGAGTTGATTTCCTTACGTGGAAACCGTTACGCGTATAATGTAATTCGGAAGAGAATTTTTAAATTATCAATTACGGTTATGAATCAGTGGATGCACTGTTACTCGGTTTTGTATTCCAGAGAATCTGAAATTAATGGTCTCGGCGCGAAGTATTGAAGCGCAACTTTAAAAAAATCAGTCTTTCCAATTTTATCAGGAAATTGCGAAAATCGCTGCGTAAAATCACAAGCACGTGAGTGGAACGGTAATAAGCTATACACGTATATACGCGAGTGCAGTTAAACGACCCTTCGAGGTCAGTCGCGCGGAATGACCGGGTCAGCTGATCTTTCCCTTCTCACACACACCCGATATCTCTTAATACTCTCTCCTCCGCTCGCCGCGACAACAATCGCCCGAAGACTTCTCTCCACCTATTATTATACACGAGATAACAGCAGATAATGAGATGAATAAAATTCTAACCATCGATACATTATATATATCGTAGTGGAGAAATGGGTCATCGGCTTCTCGCCGGTGCGGATGACAAGCGCTAACTTGATTTTTCATCACGACTGCGCACGGCCTCGGCTCTGCCTCTGTATTTATAGGCAAAGAAACTTTATTACTGGGTTACGCGCTGATGTGAGAGGAAATTGAATAACTTTGCGGCCAGTAACACTTCGCCAGTGACGTGTGGCACACATAGACATACACACATCAAGTTTCGTGCAATATAGTCAGTTTCGACTCGATTGGCGCCGCCGCGCTTTTGAATTGCGCGCTCGCGGTTTCGAAGCATATCCTATACATTTACCGCGCGCGTTATCGAGGAGGCCTTGTGCGATTGAATTTTCTATTTCTGGAAATAAAACACCTTCCGTTTATTTACTTTCTCCGTCGTTGTTTTTTTTCTCATTGTTTTCAAGGAAAGTTGAAAATATACAATCCGATCGATGAGTATAAAGCGAAGGTCGTTTGCTCTTTTGAAAAAAAAAAGAAGAACCTTCGGACGGAAGAGTATATTCACGGACTCGCGTTGTATACACGGCGAAGAAGGAGAATTGCCGTTAAGATCCGCGCAATTTTTTCCGCTGCTCGCTAACGTATATACCACCTACTTGCTTATGTGCGGAGTCGTGTCGCGGGTCTTCGCGGGGGAATCTGAGGCGCGCTGCTGCTGTCGTCGTCGTTGGCTATAGTGTTACTCGTGTACTCGATGCGTTATGCAGTATCTTATACGTATGCCTTTTGCTTCGGGGATTTATCATTATTACTCTCGTCTTAATAACGGGTGTCTTTCTACGGATTGAGTATATGAGGAAGCCTCTCTGCAGTATGAGAAATTTTTATCCGAATAACCGTCTTTCATTGTGATGAATTCTAATAAAATATTTTATCATCCTTTTGATTGCAGGCATCAGACGGAAGATGAAAAATGAGTCGAGGGTTCGATAGTATGGCCTCCAACACGGACAATTCAGCATCGATGGACGACCCTAACGATGGTGAGTGTGCGCTTATATTATATAGCATTCCGAGTCGTAGTAGACAATTTGTTCGATCTCGAAATCAATTGGCTCTAACGACCCGCAAATAGCTGTCTATCCGTACAATTTAACTCTTCGGCAATTCGTGGAGACTAGCTCTTAATTGACCGGCGTTTTTGCGTCACCTCCATTGCCGATTTACATAACTACAATGCTGTATATACAAGCCGTTTCTTTGGAACGAGTTGGTCTGCTATATGCGGCTGAGCCTCAATTACGCCTGTATGCGCGGCGCTTTAACGGTAAATATTTAATTAGGCGATTACGAGAGAGCGAGTCCTAGAACACATATACACACTTGGAAAACGATACTATTGTGTGCACGCGCGAGCGGATGTCCTCTTACGGCCAGAGCTCGTTGAGAATTTTTGGTTCATTTTTTTTCCACTTAGAACGCGTTGAAGGTTGATCATTAAAGTATCGTTAAACGCAATTTGGCTTGGATTACTGAGATACTGAGCAATCATTATGTTCAATCTTGAAAGCCGTATTAAAAATGTATCCTTTTCTATTCACAGCAGACAGCATGAGCAAAGAGATCCTGGGCACGCTAGACGGCTCCGACCAGCCAAGCCCGCACCATCACCACCACCAGCAACAGCATCGAGTACCACCAACGTACGTCTACAGCACGGAGCAGAGCGGCCGCAGCAATGGTCACTACTACCACCACGAGGACGACGAGGACTCGAGCAGTGGTCAGATGGACCACCATCACCTTGGCCACCGGCCCGGTGGTCACCACCATCGACAGCAGGCCACCGAGGACCAGCTTGGTCCGCTGCCCGTCAACTGGGAGAAAGCCTACACCGATTCCGGAGAGGTTTACTTCATCGAGTGAGTCTCGTTCTCGTCCCAGAATGACAAAGTTGACGATGGACATTGAGAGCTTGGTTTAATGAGATTACTTTCGTAGTCACAACACGGGCACGTCCCACTGGCTGGACCCTCGGCTCTCCAAGTTCCAGAAGCGCTCGCTCGAGGAGTGCCTCGACGATGAGCTACCGTACGGCTGGGAGAAAATCGACGACAACATCTACGGCACCTACTTCATCGACCACGTAAACAGGCGCACCCAGTACGAGAACCCGGTGCTTCAGGCAAAACGAGCCCAGCAAAGCCTCGTAAGTATATTTTTTACTCTTATATACTTCTGTAATTGCAGACGGCTTGATAGCGAAACTGCCGATGCAGACTTCTCTTTGTACTCTGACACGCTGAGAAAAGTTTCTTTCGTGATGATGCAACGTAGTTTTGATTCCTTGTATCATATACTAATGTGAGCTTTTTTTACAGAACGCGATGAGCGAACGGAACAAAAATCCGCACTTTACGAGGAATCCGGATGAACTCGCGGGCCAGCGGATATACACGACTCTGGTAAAGGGATCGCGAGGCTTGGGATTCACGATAGTAGGCGGTGACGACAACGTCCAGGAGTTTCTACAGATCAAGAGCGTTGTGGAAAACGGACCTGCTTGGATCGATGGAAAACTCCAAACGGGTACGACACTTTATCTGTTGATTATCTCGCTATATTTTTGTTTCCTGATCACTTGAGTTATCATACCGATTTTGTTCTTTTTCGCCATAGGTGACGTGCTGGTGTACGTTAACGACACGTGCGTACTAGGTTTTACGCACAACGAAATGGTCAATGTTTTCAAATCGATTGCCAGTGGCGAGACCGTCTCGCTAGATGTTTGCCGAGGCTATCCGTTGCCCTTCGATCCGAACGATCCCAATGCGGAAGTCATTACTACTGATGCTGTCAATGCGCCAGGTATGATCGACTATTGTATTAATTATATATTTCAAACGTAAACGTTCATCTATTAAAAATAAAAATCAACGGAAAATGTACAGATATTCTAACGGAAGAACCGAGTCTGTATATGGATCTTGAGCGCTCGGGCTTACGCGGCCGCGAACGCTTTGACTTTCTCGACTCGGCGTCGTCGTTCTTGCCGGTGCACGCATCTCAGCAGAACGGCGAAAACCTTACGACCACCGCCTCCGTGAATTCGATGCCAGATCTCTGCATCTCAGAAAAGCTTGGAGAGTCTATTAACGCTATAAAGAGGCCGAGCAGCACCGATATATTGCTCTCCGACAGCCTCGATCATCCCACACAGTAAGTTGAACTGCTATTTGTACATTGTCGTCGTTCAAAGTAGACAGTATATTTTCACGTTACGTCTTAACAAAGAAACATTTTTTACAGTTCTCACGAAGACACACACTCACCGATACCGTCGAAGCCTCCGGAGTTCCTGACCATTCCGATAGTAAAAGGCATCACAGGCTTTGGCTTTACGATAGCGGACTCAGCTCACGGCCAGAAGGTCAAGAAGATCCTTGATCGACAGCGCTGTAAGAACCTCATGGAATCTGACATTCTCGTGAACATCAACGACGTCAACGTCCGCAACATGTGTCATGCTGAAGTAGTCCAGGTATTAAAAGACTGCCAACGCGACCAGGAAGCCTTGATCTACGTACAGCGCTCGGCCAGCAAGTCGCAATCGGCACTTCAGGACAAGGATTGTCTGGTGAAGGAGCCCAAGGAGAAGGGCCCGCTCGATTTCTTCCGCAGCAAGACGCCCACCGCCGATATATACAGCACACAGACCAAGACCATTGTACCACAACGGCCGAAGACGCCCCTCATCGACACCCGTAACAAGTCGAGGGCCTCGCCATTGCCACCTCAGAAACAACAACAGCAGATGTCTGTTGTGGATCATGAAAATGAGCTGCAAAACGCGTTAGATAATAGGTACAAGTACCCCAATCAAGACTACGCGCACGGAATATACGGCTACACGGAGATGCCCTACAAGCCCAACATTTCACACATTAACGACAACTTTGCCACGATGAATCTCTCTGGTAAGCGGACCTTCTTGTTCATCGTTCTCAATGATTAATTTTCAAAATAGACTTTTACAATGACAAATCGTTATTCTATAGCTCGAAAACGTTATTATGTACCAATTTCTTCTCTGCGTAATTTTATTAACGTCAGGACATGTCAGTTTATTAATTACTCAGGTACTTTTGTATATAATTTCAGTATTATATGTGTACCCAAATGTACATATGCAAATTAGCAAGTCCATTAATTTTATTCATAGCCCAGTTATTTTTGTATATATACTGATTCAAAATTTCACATCTAAATATAAATGTTTTCATTCTAACATGAAAGTACACATATGTTTGAATCCAACGTAATATCCCGCTCATTATAATTATAGACGGCCTGGAGGTAGAGGAATCTCTGCGAGATGCGATGAAGCGCGAGGAGTGGCTAGCAGCCAACAATGACAAGCTCAACTACAGCAGCGATGTCTACTCAATCGACATATCACAGCAGCATCACCCAAAGCAAAACGGCGTTGTGATGCATCACCATGGCATGACCGAGTACTTTAAGGACATCTATGCGGTGCAGTCACCGGCGCATTCGCAGTTCGAGGGTGACCAGGGTGACTACAGTTCGTATGCGGCGATGATCGGACAGGAGCAAAATGTGGATACCGGAGAAATCTGGGACAAGCAGAAGGAAACGACGAGCTTTGAGCATGAGCAGCCTCACTCCAGTTCTATAATGCCGAGGTACTTTCCATTTTCTTTTTTTTTTTAACTTTTCTTATGGAGTAAGGGGGCGGTTTCATGATTATTTATTGTTTTTGTTTGTTTGTTTTTTTTTTATATAGATATGGGCTATACGGAGGTGACGCCGGAAACGAACTGATCTACCCATCGATTCCAGACGTCGAGTGGATTGAGACTCTTGTATGCCTCGTTAAACAAGACAACGGCTTCGGCTTTCGAATAGTCGGTGGTACGGAGGAAGGATCTCAGGTTAGTATCTTACATTCGAATATTCTTTTCTTTTAAATATAACACAACTGCTTTCTTTAATTCGTATCTGTATGTTGTACTTTTATAAATTATTTTGAATGAAAAAAGTAAAAATAGTTAACAAGTTATTCACGATCTCTAATTTGTCGTGTGCATTTGTTTGGTCAGCAGGTGTCTGTAGGGCACATAGTGCCAGGCGGTGCAGCGGATTTGGACAACCGTCTGAATACGGGTGATCTTATCATGTCCGTGAACGGTGAAAGTGTGTTAAATTCGTCACACCAGCGTGTGGTTCAACTGATGATCGCTGCTGCCGAGACAGGCAAAGTTAACCTCGGCATCCGCCGTCGTATTACTGCTCATAATCATCATCACCATCACCATCATCATCATCATCAAAATCATCATCACAGCATGCGTGAAAACTTGCAGTCCTCCTTTTCGTCGCCATATGGATGCCGGCCCATTGGACACGTACAATACCCTTACGAGGTCCGTAGAGCAAACTGTACTTATAATTTAAAAAATGTATTATATTTCTATAATGTAATTAATTTATAATAACAGGTAACCGTGACGCGAATGGAGAACGAGGGTTTCGGTTTCGTAATCATCTCGTCGGTGAACAAAGCTGGTTCCACAATCGGCAGGATAATCGAAGGCTCACCGGCCGAGAGATGCGGTAGACTGAATGTTGGCGACCACATACAAGCAGTGAACCACGTGGATATCACAAACGCCTGTCACAAGGACATCGTCAATCTCATCAAGGACTCGGGCTACTCTGTTACACTCACCATAGGCTATCCCCTGGATGACTGCTACAGTAATACTTCGTTGTCTCAAAAGGTACGATACAATAATTTTAACGATTTATGAACAAAATATAGCAGGCTATATTTCTCTGTATATGACTCACAGGATGAAATGACGGGTGATGGAGACGGCGAACAGTATCACGCCGTTGAGCTGACCAGAGGCACGCGAGGTTTTGGATTCAGCATCCGTGGCGGTCGAGAGTTCCAGAATATGCCGCTCTTTGTGCTGCAGATCGCGGAAAATGGTCCCGCTTTCATTGACAACAGACTGAGAGTAAGTGTCGAACATTGACTTTTTATTTTGAACGAGTAAAAGATGACCGACTAATTCTGTGTTTTTTAGGTGGGTGATCAAATCATAGAAATCAACGGTAAAAATACCCAAAACATGACTCATACGGAAGCGATCGAAATCATACGAAATGGAGGACCGACAGTTCGACTGCTGGTGCAACGAGGCTGCCAAATGCCGTCAGTGGTAGGTGCTCCCTCACATCTCTACGACATGAACATTTAAAATCAGCAATTAAAACTGCAAAATCGACAACAAAGCTAACACCAATAACTCTCAGCCTCTCATCGTTGTCTCGCCTCATCCTCATTGTTTTTTTCTTTTTATGTGTAATTTTTTTCTCTCGACGATAAGGAGATACAAGCTGTCGCGCATCGATTTTTTTATGATGACGGTTGTATTGCTCCATATTGCAAGAGTGTATATAATTTACAGTTGTTTTATTTTATTTTTTTTTCATTTTAATGTTGATTATATGAAATCGTTACGATTACTGAATGACATCAGTACTCCAAGGTTTTTCCTTTTTTATTTTCTTTCTCATCAGGGTGGACAATAATATTAATCATGTAAAATAATGTTCACAAATAATACAACTGATCGCCGTTATGATGTATATCATAAAAAAATTCATCACTATATCGGTAGGGTGGACTGAAAAAAATTGTTTAAAAGTTTGGATTCCAATAGCAATTAATTCGGCTCTAGTCTTGTTGCTCACTAACGGAAACTTACCTGACGGTTGGAACGCATGACGCTTGAAAAATCAGAAAACTAATCAATTTTAACAATATTTGTTTGGTTTGAATATCCATGTTTCAAGAAAAGGATGATTGCTATTTGAACTGACTGATTTTTTAGTTCACCCTATTTTATAAAAGAATGTTACTTCTTAACTAATCTTACCGCAACAAATTCTGTATTTAACGATCGATGTATAATTCGATCAAACATTTATGTCTCGAATATTAATCCCGACTAACACGTGTGATAAAGTAAGGAATCATTGTGCCTTGCGCGTGTTCTGTAATATTAACATAATCCTTGCGTCTCGTGCGTAATCGTAAGTGTTTTCATGTATGAGAATCGTAAAACATTGGCTTATCCAGTGAAAAAGTTTCTTCGATAAATCGAATTATAATTTCAACGTATGTATAGCATTTTTACACAAAGCAATTTCATTTTCATGTTAATGTACAGTGAGAGTTATATGTAACCATATAACAATGTATGCGAATCTCGAAACTTATAATTCTAATTAGTTTAATAAAATTGAAAAAGTAAAATTGTTTTAGCTAAAATTAAATAAGTCTCTTGAAAGATAGACGCATCGTTTTGTAGGATTTCATTAACATGTATATACAAATTCGCTTGTAAGACTTGTCAGGGAAACTTTTTCCGGTCAGCAAAACCAACCCATCATAACAGTTTTGGAAATAAGGTGGAGAACTCTCATGTTGAAGCTCGTTGAAATTCACATTGTAGAATTATATCAAGCTCGGCGAAACGAGCGATCGTGTGGACGGTGCGAGTCACACGCCCGGATTACCGACGAACGAGAAGCGAACGAAAAAAAGCAATCGACTATCCCTGTCGCTAGACTGCTGCTGCTCATCGAGAAGTGGCCGGACGTGAGAATCGCAACGGCATCGAATTTACATGATCTGCATTTACGTAATTTTTTATAATTGATCCAAGGGCTGTGAAGGTTTTGTGACGACGGTCGCAGAGAGAAACAATTTTGCCGACTCTTCCAAGTCTTCTCAAGCTTTTTTTGTACTCGAATCTGATTTTTAGTATTAATATAATTGTGTGTTGCTATGTATAATGAATTTAAAATTGGGATTAACGAGTACTCTGTGAAGATGAAGAAATGAAAATTTTGCCTTTGAATATGAAAAGACTGTCGGTATAAATGGCGCTTTCATATGTCCTTATGCGAGTCACTGATCTTTTCATAATGATATTTTCTAAAAATAAAAAATTAAAATTAAGTTCAGTAAGCAAGTGTTTGTATGAAAAGATGAAAAGCAGTTTTTGTGAAAACTAGAAATTTTAGTGACTCGAAAAATAAAACTCGAAAAGACTTTTGCGAATTTATGTAAGCCGAAACTTAACGTATACTTATTCATATAAGGATAATTGGTTGATGCATTTAAGAGAGGAGCTGCGCTTGAATGAGTGATAGATTTCTTTGTATGTAAAGGCTCGTATTTTTCTTGAAAAATCGATACGAATAAAATTTGTTGATATCGCGATAAAACAAACCTTTAGTGTTTATGGAATTAGAATCTCGCAGCTTCTCTATCTTTTGTAAACTAAGTTTAAGCGTTAGCATTGGGAATTGCAACATTCAAAGTTATCGAAGTTTGAAACGCGGTAAAAAATAGGAATTCGTTTAGCTCTGACACCGCCAAAGAACGCATTCGATGCATACTCTGAACCGGTAGATAGCCCCGCGCGAATGAAAGAGCTTGCGATGAGCAATGAGATTAGAAAAAATGAATTATTAAAATTAAGATGCCAGGGAACATTGTTGATCTTTCTTATACACGAGATTTTCTATTTTTATACAAGTATAACTAAACGTCGTCGAGCTTACAGCTGAGAGGTACAGCTGCAAAAATAATCGCGATTGGCGCGAAGCGCGAAAAGTATTTTTCGACTTTGATCACTGGGAGCATCGTTTCTTTTTCCTCTAAGAGTAGGTATGAGGATCTAAAAAAATATAACGATTCGACGAGTTTACATTGTACCGTTATCTTTCTATCCATTGATGTACGCCGAAATATTTTTTATAAAAAAAAATCCTTATGTAACAAATAAATGTAAATAAATTAAATCATTGTGTAACAAACTATTGTAAAATGCTTTGTGGTATCAATAAAATGAAGCATTTAATTTGATGAAAATAAAAATATATATAAGTTCATCACTACTATTGTACTTGAATTTATTTATTTTTTTTTTATTAACAATCATCGCAATCAATCTTTTATAGGAGAGAATTTTCATCAAAGTCCCCCCTTTACACACAACGTTATAATTTCTCCTTTAATTTAAACCCGATGAAAGATTGCAGCAAGGAATTTATATTTGAAAACAAAACTTAGTAAGTGAGAACACCGGAAAATTGTTTGCAACAAATAACTTGATGGTATTTTTTTCATACTCCAGCCTCGAAATTCAGATTCTCATCAGGCAAAAATACATCAATAAAATCTCGGTGCCGCACTATTCGAACCCACGGACTGGATCGATGCTCTATAGCGTCAACGTGGCGTCAACTGAATTGTTGGCGGCGGGGGTCCAAAAAACCCCGACCAATTAAGCTCCTCCTAATTAGAACTTAGAACATTATAGGGTCAATGTCCGTGAGCTGCATATGCGTGTACATCTCATGTATGTAAGCACTGCTACTCCAAAACTCAAAAGGGAGAAGATCGGGTCAGTCGAGCTCGAGACTCGCTACGCTTCAGTTCTCGGGTTCCGTTATAAGTATTTTGACTCCTAAAAATATAAACGCAGAGTCGCATAGAGTATTCTTTAGTGTCGACCCGCACTTCCGCAGCCGACATTTTCTCTATTATATATGAGTAGGATTATTAATAATTAAATGTACTGGAGGATTTAAAAAAAACATATTTCAACGTGCAATATATACGTACTGCATACATATATATATAACTTTTCTACATTTATAATAGCTGAGAATTACAAAATTCAAATTCTATTATCAAACTCTGATATCCCTATAACCGCGCGTGTATATTATTATATGTCCTTTCTTTATCTGTGAATTAAATCTAGTATATATTGTTAAATAATAAAAAATTGACTTTTATTTCAACCCATAATAAAATCAATAGTTTCTCTGAAGAGCTGGAGGCGCCAGAGGCAGCGGCGAGATATCTCAGTTATCTGTATTATTATAGGTATTTATCCTTATATTTTCTGTTCTGTGGATTTGTTGTAATCAAAGTGTAATCTTTTAAATTTTGGATGCGATATTGGGGAGTATGTATTTTGTTAGTAGTCCGCCGACTGTTGATCCTTCGCGTTCTGCCTTACCGACCTCCTTTTTCTGATGGTTAAATACGTTATTACACTACTCGGTAGTCCTCATCCTCAATGTTTTGAAAGTCTGTTTGTACACACATACGAGTTGTATATTTTTTGACTGAAAAATGTCGAAACTTTTGGAGTTAATGGAACGATTGAATAAAGAAGAGGAACTTCAACTAACTGAGATGCAAAATCATTTTGCTGAACAAGACAGAAAATATGAAGAGTTGAAAAAAACACTGGATTTCTACAAAGGTAGACAAGTCACTGTAACTATTCTGTACTAAACTTGAATGAATTTATTTCAACAATAAACTTCTTTACTAGATGAAACTCATAAGCACACGGACAGCTTCATGAAAAGTTTAGACAAGTTAGTGTCAAACAAACATACGATTGAGAAGGCTCTTAAGCGAACAGAGAACCTCACTGGTTTGTCAGTACCTCAGGAACAGCATAGGTAGGACATGTTATATATATTGATATTACAAGTTTCTTAGTTGTTTGCAAATATTGATTGATGTTTGAAATATTTCAGCGCTGTCGTAGATTTAGTTGCCAAAATGGCTAATTTTGTAGGCAACATAAACAATTTTATTGATGCACCCAATACTACTCCAGATGATATTCACGAGGATGTGGTAAATATATTACAATGGATCGTATGATTTTATGTCATATTTACATGCAAATAATTTATCCTTCTTATAGGTCAATATTATGGAAAGAACAGAAAATGATTTGAAGGTTTGCCGTACAGAAGTTACTGAAATACAGGATCTGCTGTACAATACAAAATCTCTTAATAGATTATTGAATGATTCTAATGGTATGTTTTGACATTAAACCATATACCTAGGATTAATTTGAGCATTTATTAACAAAGAGAATCTTTTTTTATTTTAGATGAACCTGAAAAATTGTCTGACACAATACTTGGTTGAAAATAAGGAAAAAATGTGATATTTAATTAATGTACAGTTGTAGTTTAAGGAAATAACTATTATTTTTTGTATAAATCAAACAATTATGTTATGCTGAACCTAATGTAGTTATTTGTACATATTTTATAAAATAAATAAACATGTTTTTTATGAATTAATTTTCTTTGGACATATATATTTTCATTTCACGTCAGTCAAGTTAGATACGCAGTGCTTTCGCAAGGTTTTCGCTTACGTCAGGTTAGGTTATAACGTTTTGTTTGAAACCTATACATATATGTATGTATGCACATACGCGATTTCAAAGTTAACGTTTTTCAAGCCGTAGGTATCGTGCAAGCATAGCGAGAAGTAACTGTGTAGTAACATATTCTTCAGTAATTGAGAAAATGTCGGAAAATATGAGTGATTTGTTGAAGAAGATGGATACTGATGAGGAGCTGCATCAGCTGGAAGACCAAAACTATTTTGCAGAGCAAGATAAGAAATTCAAGGAGCTACAGGTGAAATTAACTCGCTTGAAAGGTTAGCTTATTTTTCTGTACTCCTTGATTTTACTTTTATTTGTAATATTTGCTTATTCCACATGTTTATTTATATTATTGCAGAGGAAAACAAAAAACAAATGGACATCATTATAAATAGCCTGGATCAATTGATATTGAACAAGAGTGTCGTTGAGAAAGTACTTGAACAGGCGGATGATCATGATGATTCTTTACCTGTAGTTCCTTCTGCTGAGGCAAACTTGTATGAAATATAATCTTAATTTATACAAATTTTAATTTTTGTAATAATTGAAAAGTGTACACATATTCATAAAATTTTTTAGATCTGTTGTGGACCTTCTTTCTAAAGTCACAGGATTTATAAATAACATGGAAGACTTAAATACGTCAAATAAGACTTTATCTGATGAACTTCAAGAAAAAGTATACTTTAAATTTTAATACTGACAATTATTTCTTCTAGTAGACTTTTTTAACACAACCTTTGCTTTTATAGGTATTAACTGAAGGTACTACACAAGATTCAAAGAAAAATAGCACAGACAAAGGAGAAAAGAAAGATGATAAAACTGTACCACAAGAGAAAAGAAAAGAAGATGTTAAAAGTAACCCTAAAAAAGATTACGCAGGTATTGATATTGAATATGAATGTATATACCAATATTCATGTAACAAAAAAGCATGACATTTCTTTGATTAAATCATCATGTTTCAGATGGCCAAAAGACTAGTGATGCAGTGTAATATTAGAAATAGATCTGTATGCAGCCGTTTTAAAAACTATTTTAAGAAGATTAATTTATTTTTTTTACATTTTGTATTCAATATTAAGCATTACAATTAAATTTTTACACATCAATTAGTGACTAGAAGTAAAAGGCAATTCCGATGACATTTGTAGCTTATTGTCCAAGTCCCATTTTAACAAAAGTAGATGTGGGTCTACAATATCCTAGAAAAATAATTATTTTAGTTACTCCAAAATTAATTATTTATCTGAAAAAAATAATACCTTGAAGTATGTTGTACATTGCATACTGGTAGATTGCACCTCCGAAAAGTTGGATTGCTCCTCTTCATGAATAATTTTATTGTCCAATTTATTACTTATATCTTTCTCAGGCTGTTCTACTTCACTCACTCGAAAAGATAGTCGTTCTCTATAACAAAATTTATAAACCAGTCAATATGTTTGTAGAGTCTATTAATTTTGTTATTTTAATCTTACTTTGCTAGTTCAAGTTTCTCAGTTGCAAGTTTAGCTTCTCTTTCATTCAAGAGTCTCTGCTGAATTTGTAATTCACTGAATTTCTCTTTGTATCGTTCTTCAATGAAATGAGCTTCTTTCAAAGCTCTTAGTCCTTCCTCTCTTATGGTAACAGCAGACTAATTAATTTACAACATTATAATTTAGTCAGATGTTCTTATAATATGCATAAATGTAAATTTTACGTACCTGAGTAAAATCATCCAGTTTTTTGGCCTTCTGAATGAGATTATTTTCTTTCTCTTGCAGAGCATTTTTTTGTATTTCCAGCTCATTGATTTTTTCCTGCCACTTAAGTCTTTCATGATTGGCACTTGCTGTAGCTTCTTGTGCAGCTTTTATGGTTGCTTCTAACTATAGAAATAATCATTAAAATTTTGTACAGGTATGATAAGATAAATGCTTTACAAACTAAATATTTACTTCAATTTTTGATGATTCATCAACTCCGATTTTCAATCTATTGAAAATCTGTAACTTCCCTCTTTCAGTAGCAAGAGTTTGTCTTTCTTGGGCCAGCCATTCCAACTGCCTATCTTCCTCTTTTACCCACGCATCTCTCATAGCCTGCAATATTATTTTAACACAATGATCTTAAAATTTCACACCAGAGAAATAATTCATATTTCCTCTTTTCTTACTTGTAACCGCTCCCGCTCCCAATTTGTTTGTTCAATGAATATTTCTCTATCCCTGAGAAGTGCCTGTTCTCTAGATTTAAGAATCTCTTCACTTTCTTTAAAACTATTATTTTGTCTTCTAAATTCTTGTATTAGTTCGGACGTTTCTGATTCAAGCTTCTGAATTGTTACCATAAGCTTGTGCTTTTCTTCGGCAAAAGCATCTTTTTGTTTTTCAAGTGATTCCTTTAAATCTAAAAAAAAGTTTTTTGTTAACCATAGTTATTAACAAAATAAAAAAATTAGTATTTAGCCGTAACTTACACTCTATATTTTTTTCTTGAAACACTAGATGATTATCCTGAGATTCAACAAAGTTGTTATCTCTGCTTTCAAATTTTTTTTGCAAACTTTCAAGACCTTCAATTATAACTTGAGACTTATTTAAAACATTTTCTATGTTTGTTCCATCTAATTTCATTATTTCAATGGCTTGTCGCTCAGACTCTTTAGATTTTGTAATTCTTTCAATGGTTTCAATGTGCTCTTTTTGCATGACTTCCATACTCCTGCGATAATTATCGCGGATTTCTTCAATAAGACGTGTATGTTCTTCCTAAAAATTAGAGAATTCAAACGTTGTATTTTTGTATTAGTCATGTAATAACAGCGATTTGTTTTAGACTATACCTTAAGTGTTTGTTTCTCAGCCTTATGAAATTTTTCAGTATCAAGCATTTCGTCTCTAAGTTTTTGAATTTTCAATTTATAATCTGCTTCAACACACTCCAAGTCATCCTGCATTCTCTTTTCCATCTGTACCATTGCTTCTTCCAAAAATTGCACTTGTTTCCTGTAAAAGACAAATTAATTATATAAACTTATGTATCATACAATAGATCAAACATTGTTACTTCATACTTGTAGGAATCTTCAAGTATGGATATTTCTTTCTCGTGCTTTTCTCTCAAGCTTTCTAAAGTATTTTCCAAGTACAGTTTTTCAAGTTGAAGTTTTTGTATGTGACTTTCAGACTCTTCTTTTTCGTCCTCAGATTCTTTAGATTCAAACTTGACTTCTTTATTCACTGTAAAGTGCATCGATGGTACTGTAGATGGTTGAGCTGAAAGTGTCTTAATTTTACAAAAATTAAAATTTAATGAAAATATACCATTCAAATAATTATCCTTTTTTAGCTTACTTGTATATAACTGTTTATTCTATCTTGTTGTGCCTTCATTTGAGCCTCAAGAAGAGCTTGTCTTTCCAATTGTCTGGCTATTAGCATGTTAAATTGTTTTTCCTGCTCAGTGAGCTTAATTTTTTGAGTTTCCAATAAATTATTTAGTTTGTCACTCTGTTGAGAAAGAGCTGCTGCTGTTCTGAGTTCGTGTTCCTGTTGTTGCATATTTATTATTGCTGCCTGTTGATCAAACTCAATACCTAACAGCTTTGATGTCAGACCTTGCTGTTCTTCACTTTCAGATCCTGTTGGAAAAAAATAGTTATTCAAATTTGGAAAATTAAAGAATTTGCACAATTCATCATTGAAACATTTTTATCCAACCAATTGTGATTACTGTTTGATCTGTTAAGCCAGAAACAGTTTTTCCTATAATTTCTGCTGATTTGGCAATTAATGAGGTTTCACTTTGAACTGGTTTTTCAGTTTCTTGCTTCTGATCCTTGGAAACTTTTGGACCTCCTAGCCATTCTGGTAAGTCTTCGATAACTGGAGATTTTATTATGACTTCTCTAGCTGTTGGATGAACTATTTTTTGCTCTTTAGGTTTTGAAGTATCATCAATCTGTTAAAAAATATGTGTATTTTACATTAATTAGAAAGAGATTATAAAATTCAATATTTATAAATACCTGCAAACTTGACATGGACAAAAGTCCCAGTGGGTCATTTTGTACTGTTGAGGCTCTTCTACCTCTCCTAGGCTCTTTTGCTGCACTCAGTGAAAAGCCAGCATTGTTTACAGTTTTACTTGTGCTCTCATTAAGTAATCCTACAGAAAAAATTTTAATAATAAATTTAATTTCTCTATCTATAATCAAAAGTGTTTGAATAACAATAATGTACCAGTAAGGGCTTCTCCAGAATTTGAACGAGTTGCAGGAGCATCATAGTTCAAGGGATTGGACCTCCTGCCTGTCTCTATCAATGGACTGGACTTTGGTCTGCTTCCAAATAGATCTTCCATGAGAGATGTCTTTTTTGCTCGAGTATTAACAGGAGTCTTGGATTTGTCAGTTAAATGGTCGTCATCATCATCAAAAATAGACTTCATTTTTGGAGTAGATTTCTGTACAGGATTTTCTACTTTTGGAGCAGTTACTGTACTATTTGACGGCCTAATCGGATCAGATTCTTTAAAATTTGATTCTATTACTTCTAGTTTTTCCAATGAGTTTTTAGTAGAAAGTAATGGTGAATTATTTGGTTCAGTGTCTTCAGCCTAATTAAATATAAAGATATTTTCAATCCAGACTCTGAAATGTGAATATTTCAATGCTAAAACCAGCTAAAATACTCACTATAGGTGCATCGACAGGAGTAAAACCTTGTGCCTCTTGTGGATCCTCAAATTTCAACCCAAACAAATCAGATATCTTACTACTCTGTGCAGCTGCTACAGGTTTATCTTTCAAATATATCTCTGAATCTTCTTCATCAGAGAAGTTCAAGTCCTTTAGAGGATCGTTCTCATCGATATCTAAAATTTATAGCATTATAGTATTAAATAATCAATAAAAAAAACACGCCCCAAATTGTAAGAACAGAGTAAATTACCTCTGAACGCAACTTTCTTCTTAGTCTCTCCAATACCTGAGTCCTTTGTTCCACTATCTTTACGAAACCGACTATTCTCATGTTCATCCCAATCTTCCATTGCACTCGTTTCTTCCTGAAAACAAAACACGTGAGATCGTGCAAGAACGCGATAGCAGTGTTATGAATTAAAATCAGAAAAAGAATCCTACAACAATGCTCTCACGAACAAGGTTCTTTCTTTCTCTTTTTCATCTTTGATTTCCAGTCGAAGATCTTCATTCGACGCGTTTTTTAACTAAGTACACCTACTCCATTGGCGTCGATTTAAATAGCTCATTAAAGCCCGGCGCTTTGTTTTGAAGTATCCACGAGGGCACTCAGCTGACGGTCGTCAAGGCAACGAGTAGGTCACGTGGGTAGCGCGCGCAGCTCTCCGCGAATGACGTGGCAGAAGTTGTAAATAAATTAACCTCCCGATCGGTTATACACTGTGTCCCACTGTCCAGGGCGTCGCCGTCGCCCTTCGCATCATCGTCACTGTCAGGACGGCAGATAATCGTCATATCCAGCTGACGTCAAGAGGAAACCATGGCGGACATCTCGTTCTCGGGACGGGCCTACGCCAAGATAATCTTGCATGCGGCCAAGTATCCGCATTGCGCGATAAACGGTCTGCTGCTGGGTAAGCAGCCAAAGTCGGGTTCCGGGACGGAGTTACAGATCGTCGACGCGGTGCCGCTGTTCCACGTCTGCCTTCATGTCTCGCCCATGTCCGAGGTCGCGCTTACTATGGTGAGTATACGGGATTTCTCTGCTTCTGATCGGTTTCCTCTGAATTGGTTCGGTTTGTCGTGTACTTAACCTCAATTCGTTGTTTGTTATTGGAGCTTTTACCCCTTAGAGATTTAGGAGTGTCATCCTCAAAGTGTAGCAAAGCGATAGCTCATTTTATTAGTTTTGTGGGTGCCACTGAATGTGAATAGATTGTGCTGTAGTGTATTTTTAATGGTTGATACCAAAGTCCCTGCATAAACACATAGATTTGTATGAATGATTCAAATTGTACAAATATAGTTTTGAATCCAAATTTTTTCTTTTACAGGTAGAGCAGTTGGCCTCAAGTCAAGGTTTAGTCATCGCTGGGTACTATTTAGCTAATGAAAACATCAATGACATCAGGTAAATACTCATTTCATTGGATTATCTTTATAGAATTTGTATCATACTCAATACTTTAACTTTTTTACACCCTTACAGTACTGACAAACCAGCACACCGAAGCATATCAGAGAAAATAGCTGAAAACTTCAGTCATGCAGTCATAGCTGTTGTTGACAACAAGGAAATGACTATTGGCATGAACACAAATCCATTGAGGATTTCACAGTTTTCAGATGGCAAATGGAAATTCAAGGAAAAGTCAAGGTATATTTTCATAACTTGCTTCATGAGAAATTTATTTTATTTGAAAATTGTACATTATAAGAAAGGTGATCTGTTGTATTGCAGCATAAACTATGAAGGAGGAGCAGGTCTCTTGGAAGCCATGTATTATCTGATGAAAAATGAGGAGTACAGAAATCTAGTCGACTTTGATAACCATCTTGATAACATATCCCTGGATTGGCGAAATCTGAAACTGAACGAGGCGATTGACGACGCTCTTAAGAACCATCGATAGGCTTAATCTGTAAATAGTACAAAATCACAACATTCTTTTCTTTTATATTTGTAAGAATTACTTTCAAGGTTTCATGTATAATATTATTACAAAACACAAATTACACGGATATATATCTAAAAGTTATCGTTTTCAAATTAAATCATTAAATTTAAATTCCCAACAGAAGTATAAGGTAAAGTCAATAAGACAATGAGGGACATACAGAGAGGAGCGTGAAACGAGGAAACACAAAAATAACACCGTAAGGAGGAACGAATGTTTATTTATTCTGTCAATATCTTTTTCATTTGGTGCATAAATGTATTGTTACGTCAGACGAACGCTCTCAAAGAATAACCGCTATGGTTTAATTTTTATCATTCATCATAATGGAGAACTAAAAAACGAGACTTTCGAGCGAAATGCATAAAGCCTACGTTGATACAATCATAATTAATAATTTCTCCGCTTATCTCGGCGGCGGCGGCGGCGGTGGTGGTGGTTGTTATATCGTCGTAACGTCAGCGTCTCATCTCTAATTTCAGGTACGGAAACTGCGCATTTACGTAACGTGTGTATACATACTCGTCGTAGTAAGGATTCGTCGAAAGGCCGAAGAAATTGACGGACAGCTCCGATGCTCCGAAAGCTCGCCCCCGCGACCCGTCGTTGGAACGAGCCGCGCGCGCGAATGTACATACTAGATCCGAGGAGACTCAGGGCGATCGTGTGTGGTTGTGTGTGTGTGTGGTGGCGAGCCTTACGTGTGAAAAAATATCTCGGATTTCTAAGACCTAAATTTAGCTAAAAATATCTTTCGACTTGCCAAGTATATAATATCCCAGACAATGCACCTTGCGTTAATACTGCTTCGTAGCCTTTTTTTAGGTATATACCTCAACGTTCGCTCGACGCGCTGCAAGAGTATCGATAGGACTCGTTATACTTGGACCGCACGAGATTCGAGATTTAGTTTTATGCGAAACTCGAGCTGTTTAGTTATTGCTTCTTGTTTTATATCAAACGCAAGGAACTTTTCTTGCAGTTATGCTTCGGTCTGTCGACTCTATGCTCATCTTCTCAGTTCAATACGCTTGAGTGTCTCTTTTCGAACGTCCTTTCGAGTTTTTCAACTTCCTCCTCGTAATTTCTATAAGTTATATGTATATTATTATAGTAAGCGACGTGTAGATTTGTTTACATACAAAAGTCAAGATATGCTGCCTAAGGCGATTGAAGCCGCATCGAAGATTTTGCGCTTTACTCCTTCTAATTAATTTAGTGTGTCTTATCATTGATTCGATATTTTACAATTGGATATTCCACAACGTCTCTTTATCATAACAAGATTCATGTAAAAAAAGTCATCTGCCTCAAAGTTACGCATCAGCTATCCTAGTAATAACAATTTTAAAAAATTACGATATTGCTTTTTGGTCTATCACGAATTATTACGTTTTAAAGCTTTCTCATCCTGATATACTCTCGTATCTCGCACGACAAATTTTGTGAAATCATTTTGCGCTCCGATTACGCGAGATCAAACCACATATAGTCTCTTCGTATTTATAATAACAAAACTCGCCAATTTTTTTTTCTTTATTTTAGTAACGAAACACTCGCAGATTTTATGAAATATCCAATTCCTCTCACCAATATCAGCCGTGCACTAGTTAACACATCGCGCGCTTTAACATCGACGACTTGACAATTCAATATTTTTTTTTTTTTTTTGTAATTACTATATTTTTCGTGATAATAATCGTCATTTATAATAAAGATTCAAGCGGAAGCGACGACGTGTTTGCATCACAGATTAATTCAGACGTATCAAAAATACTCGCGCGTAACTTATTGTGTATGTGCCTATACGAGATAAGTACCTACGCGGATAAACGCAGCTAAAAGTGTCGCTCAACTTTAGCACGACTCTGCAGTCCTCTTCATTAAACTCGCTCTCGTCGTGTCGATTTTCTTCGTTTTTCGAGCTTCGCCTTTTCAAATCTTCTTCGCGATCCTACACCTATGCTAAAAAGGTAAAAGTAATAAGGTTCGTACGTGAAGTGTGTTTACATTATGTTTACACTGCGAGAGCCTGGAAAAGTGTTTGAAACATGAGCTTCAGTTATTATTAAACGCTGATTTGGTCCAAAGCATTTTTTTCTCCATGATTCGTCGGTCAAACCATTGTCAAGTGCGAAAAGTTCATCAGAAGCCATTGAAAGAAAATTTTAGAATTTATATTATATCTTATGCACAAAACAAAGTATCAGCTCTGAAGAATCTTCTGCATTGCTGACTACTTGCACAAAATACGCTAAAACGCATTGTACGAATTGATCGAAGACACCCGACATGTCTCCTCGCAAAAACAACAAAAATAATGTACAAATTACTAATAGACGCTTTTTTGGACTTTCTAAGAAAGAATCCTTTGATTGTTCGTTTTTCGAACTGACGATATACGCGCGGAGAGCTGCTTCATAGTTTTACTTATGGGATATAGCTTCCTTTCATATAAAAAAAGTCGTGCCACACGGCTTGAATTTCTTTGGTGTATAATGTGTGTGTATGGGTCAATAAGCTACATCAATTTTTCAATAAAAAATCACCGAGTGTGCTATACGAACGAAACTTTCATAGATTGATGACAGTGATCTTGAATTTTCATGCAAAATCGACGTAGCTTCGGATAAAACTGTTTTTAACGTACTTTTTCTTTGCTTACATATCGTTTGTTCTTTTTTTCCTATGACATCGCGGAGATGCAGTAGTGCTATAGAGAAGTTGAAGACTTTATACTTATTATAAACATATGTATTTTTGTTCTCTCCTAAGAGTCTAAAGGTGACATTTTTTCTTTATGCCATACTTTTTTTCCATTGCGTGTGTGTTTCGGCGTGCGCGCATGACTCGAGGCGTAATTATTTTATTAGTATTTCCTTGTGTATAATGCCGCAAACATTAGCTATTTTTTTTTAATATGTTCGTTAGTGCGTGCATTTCGTACTTTCGCGCTCTTCATAAGAATTGATATATCTTGCGTTATTTTTGTTTTTATTATTTACGGTATTATATAATATTTTTGTGCAAGTGCTTAACACCGCCTCGCAATCGATGCAGTATTAATTATAGCTGTATATTTGTTATATAATGAGAAAAGCTATATAGATATAGTTTTGCTTTCGACGATGAAGCACTAAATAAAATAGTTGAGGATCGCATAAGTATCTGTAATTCAATTTCGCTTGTACAATCGTCCAAATTTCAATAAGCATCTCTCTCAAAGCTATTACAAAAATAATTGAAAGATTTCGTGATGTATGCCTTGATGTCAGAATATAATGAATTTGTCCTCTATAATTTTTACAAATTTCACTCGGGATAAATCAAATGTTTTTTAGCTAATATGTACACACACCACTGTTTATCTTTCTCTTTTCAAAGCTACAAAATTTTGTACTGATGCTTAAAAGAATATACAATTTTCGGTAGCACATATGAATATTTTTAATATCTTTACTTTTTTGATCGAAAATAAATCTTTGTGACGTTGTACTAGGTGATGATTGTAACTGTTTGCTTTTATGATACAAACTACATAGAATTGATTTATACTTTAACTAAATACTTTAACTAAAAGTATTTCTATTTAGTGGAACTACGCGTAAGTAGAAAGCTTTATTTTTGTATTGTCCATTGTCAAAAATATAACAAAGTGAATTTTTTACTTCTTATACGTTACGATATAAATTTAGAAATATAACGGTTTCTGAATAAATATGATCATTCACATTACTTTTCAAAAAAAGAGAGGTTTCGTAAGATCGGTTGGAGTGGCAAAGTAAGAAAAATTACAGTATTTAAATTTGACGGAATAACAACAACTATTACACGTTACATAAATGTCGTATCGAAAAGTGAAACTGCTTTGTAACTGCTTTGTTAACTATATGGTTGTTTGTAAAAGCGCCAATAACTGGACATATCCTTTGAAATGTTATATATCTTCTAAAATATATTTATATATATGAACTTCGATTCAGGTGGTTTGCATCAACAATTACATTATTTTCTTCGATCTAATATTTAAAAAATACAAGATTTGCATATATATCTCATGTAACGTCTTATCGCAAATCAATAACTTCCTTTTTATCAATACGTGTACAAATTAATATTGTCGCGATTGCGAGATCGTGATTACGAGGTGACTTTATGCCTCTGGCTTGGTTTCATATTCAATTTTATTTACTCATCTATTCAACAACAATGATATTCAGCCAGCGCAGGGTCTCGATTCAACAAAGATATATGATATATAGAGTATATATTTTCTATATTGCATTATTCGCACACATCGCAATCGATGATATGTATATATATACGATATATCTTTGTGTACAGTATAAGTTACCCCAGCTATATATATAGTTTATGTATAATGCATATATTCGCGCGTGTTATGCATATATATACTGCCACGCGTGCATATACATGATATTTACAAAAGTTTTTTCTCTCTCTCTCTCCCTCTTTCTCTCCCTCTCTGTTAACAGTCATAAATTTCTCTGAAATCCGCGAAACAACGCGCGGACATTGTGACATCCCTCCCGCATATTTTTCTTGGTTTTATCTGATTTTTTAAAACTTCTTTTAATGGATTAACAACTGCCTCGATAAACCGAGTCAACAATCTTTTGGACGGTTATGCAAAACCATTTCGCGAGACGGAGTCTCCCGCAATTACGCGGACCGATTCGACCTGCGACAAGTCCTGCGAATCTTTTTTGTGCGTTATAATAGTTACATTACACCTCATGTAACACTGTATCTTTCAAGAAAAAATATCATCTAGACAGAGAAGATTTTAGAGCTGTTGATGACACTACTGTTTTTCACCGAAAAGCAAATGAAAATAAGTCTAATTAGTTCGTTCGAGATCTGCAGAAATCATCGCAGTCGAAATGGCTGCAGCGGGAAATTCCAATAACTCCTATACTATCTGTATACGTTCTTTTTTTCCTCCGTAAACGCAGTCGTGATTGAGAAATTTCAACTATTTTTGTTTTTCGTTTCGATCGTGTGTAATAATCGAGATCTGCAAAGCGGTTACACCATAGATTTGCGTGTACGTGTGTACGTGTACGCGTGAGTGTGATTTTTTTCTTTACTTTCATTAATTGGCGGATATACACTATTATGACGATAAAATCTTGCCAGATCCCTTTATGTGCGAGAAGTTTCACTTAAAACTTAAAACTGCAAGTAACGATGTATCAACGGTTGAATTAGCTCAACTGAAAAGTCGTAATGATAGTATTTAGTGTATAAATAGTTATAAGAGCTGCTATATAGCTGAGAGCAAAAGTAGTGCGCGCAAATGAGACTCACCGAAGTTTACGCGAGGCAAACGCAGGCTGCATATAAGTACTATTTAATTTCCTCAGTATCGGCTACCATTGTAACTGCCAAAGCTGCCACTGTAGCAGAAGCATCCGTTGTCCCGACAGATATGCTGATAAGATCTTGATCGGCCATAGCCATATCCATGTCCGTACATCTGCGTACAATATACGTCAAAGTTAATTTTAAATTATAGCATGAACGGTTGAAGTGCAGCAGACCAAAGAAGGCATTGATATTGATTTTCTCAATTTTTACTTTTTGCGGTCAGGAATTAAACTCAGTGTGCTTTAAATAATAACTTTTTAGAACATACCGAGAGCTGGGCACCGAGGAATCCGAGCCTGTGCTACGTCATAGGTGTGGAAGCCTCGCTCTTGACCGTAGCCAATTGACTCTGGGGCGTACCAGGCCTACCGATGAGACCAGACTGCTGCTGCCCTGAGAGTCTGCGAGGCCAATGCTGCGGAGAGACCGGCGGGGTACCTCGGGGTGTCGCCGGGGCCGAGGCTCCAAGGGCGTAGCGCCGAGGTGATGTTGCCTGACTATTCACCGGAGCCGATCGTCCTATCGCCGAGAGACTCGAGGTACTGCCTCCTCCGCTGCTACTGCTGCAGGCCACCGCTGCCGACAGGTCGACCCGTGAGACCGCTCTGTCAAAATTTTAAGATTGTTCTCGTAAAATCAATTGGTTTAAATCTTATACGATTAAATTTCTTTACAAAGAATTCACAATGATCCTTCGTTACGTAATTTTTTGTACTTTGTGGTATTGATAAATTAAACACTGAACGCTGCATGAATGTTATCACAGTAGTGTAGTGATGATATGATCTATTTCAACGACTACAATCCTATATACTAAATTCTTCACACAAAATTATCGATTGCTAAAAGGAGTCCTACTGCGAAAGATGAAACGGGATTTATATACAAAATGTTATCGGCGAAATGCCTCTATATTTTTCACTTGAAAAGTCTCAATCCTATTACTCGACGTTTTTATAGAACATTACAGCCAGCCTTATATAGGCTCGCATATAACACAATAACGTGAAAAGAAAAAGTGTCAAATCGCATATCTTACAAGTGCCAGAACGATCACTTACTAAAACGAATAGCTTGATCGAACAAACTTTGTGCCAAAAAGTATACACAACTATACTCGCGCGGTGAAAGCATTATTACATTGCGTGCAGCCGTCGCCGGAGCTGCTGCTGCTGCTGCTGCTGTCGGGGTGCACATTTAAAAACCTTGTATATATATGTACATTGTAATATACACACACACACACGCTCTCGTCTACATATATATGACTTGCCTTACGTCTGTCTTACTCTGACTTTCCGCGTCCTCTACATTTCCTTGCGCAGTTTGCGATTGCGAGTGTCTATACATCGACGTTTCACAAAAAAGCCAAATATATAAGAGTACGGTATAATTGTTTGAATATAGAGTTTGAGAAATTCATCGTGATCCCTAAATGGGCAGCGTCACGTGATTTTTTTTTTTGGCTAGTTCATCGAGATATTTCTTTTCGAAAGACTCTGCCATCCGAGAAGCACTCAACGTAATGAAAGCAAAACCAACCTCGAAGGTGGCGCAGAACCGGTGTAATAGTGAAGTCCAGCCGGTCCGCTTCTGGGCCTGCAGACCGAGGAGACAACGCTGGCAGACCTCGGAAGAGCTGGTGAGGGCGGTGCCGAGGGTAAGAGCCTCGGCGTCGCCGGCGGAGTCCTACCGGTGCTACCGCTACCACCAACTCCACTCCCCATGCTACCCTGACTGCTCGTCGACGATTTCCGCCGCAGGTTTCTGCGGAACAAAAGGATCGGTGTCAGTTGACTCGTCGCAGCATATATTATAGCTAAAGATCGAAGGAAAGAAAATCGACCTTTTGGAGGACTGTCGACATAGACCGGTGGGACACGTCCGACCCATAGCACACTTGCCCTCGCAGACCTCGCGAGCCAACGCCATACCCTCGTAACTGATGAGAGTCTGTCGGCAGAGCTCGGCATCCTGGGCAGAGAGCGCCAGGCTCGGGTACCTCTCGCGTAGTCGTCGCCTCTCCTGAAATCAATGTTTCTTTGTTAGCAACGATATATTAACCAGTAGGTGGAACCGCTAGAAAGTGATGTATTTCTTCGCACCTCCTGGAGCCGCGTTGACTCAAAGTCCTCCAGCTGCTGTTGGAAACCAACGTTGGGGTTGGCCACTGCTCGACCAACTCTCACCACTTTCAGCGCGTCCTTCCACGACAGATTCGTCGTGCTCATTATGTAGGCCACTGCCACCGTCACGCTCCGCGACATCCCTGCTAAACTGTATATGCAACAGCAGACGTGTATATACATATTATTGTTGTGGAAGAACGGCTGACGCGTGCAGCGATTAATTATCGTTATACGTCTAATCTTACCAATGTATCAAAACGTTACCGCCGCGCAGACGGGCCGAGTGTATGAAGTCGTTGCAGATCGAAAAGTACTGGGACAGGTTCTGATCTGGGGTGTCAGCTGCCATGATGCAGAGGTAGTGTTTGTCCTGTGCACGAATCGTCGTTTGAGAATAAGTTTGTTAATATATATGAGTGTAAAATAGACGAATCGAAATGGTATAATAAAACTCACCGAATGCAGTCGTCTGGCAGCATCGTGAATAGCGAGGATGTGAGTAATCTCGAACCGCTCGAGCTGTGCCGCGTCCTTGCTGTCCCGGTAATTGCCCACGTACAGGCCAGGCAGAACCTGTACGACAGAGAAGAAAAATCCACCTATGCACTAAGCTATATACTTTATATTCCCATACATTCTCTCGAGTCTCGCGGGAGAGAAAATATAATATACACATCAGGCGGGCGATCGGTCGAGCTTGTCGTTGGAAATATCAAAAGTCGATTTATCGCCGATTTTATAGCTCTTATGCCTCGGCGCGTATATTTTTTAACGTATCAATTCGCGCGCGTTTACGATCCGCGTTATCGGGACTCGTGAGCCGAGCCACGGGGTACAGCCTCAGTTGGCAGTTCCGCACAGTGCATACCGCGTTCGCACACGGATTCTCTCGCTCAACCGAGTCGCTTTTGCTGTTCGGACACTGTTGGACGCGATGGACTGGTTGGTGACACTGCTCGCGCTCCTCCTGTTCGGGGGACTACGTCGAGCCGACGCCGCACCGGAGAGCTCGATGATTTCAAGTAGGATTTTTACTGAATTTTGCGCCACTCGTAGCACGTGATTAATTTTAAGTTAACGAAAATCTTGGAAATTGCAGCCAAAACCACGACGATGGCAGCAACCGAACTGGAGGATCCGGAAACATCAACGATACCCATCACGTCGCTGCGCATGTATCACTTTGACCCTCCAGCCAAGCGTAGATCCTTCAAGGTCGCGTCTACTCCGAAACCGCGCGAGGAGCCACCGCAGCCCCAAAACACAACCACGAAAACCCCGCCGAACAAAGAGGTCACCGTCGGCGGGTTGGAACAGTTCAACCGTACGTTCGAAGTGGTGCAACCACGCTCGGGTAAGGTTCTGCTGCCGCAACCGCCTTCGCACTGCTACCTGAACGAGACGAAGGCCAACGACGAGGAAATAATCGGCTGGTTGCGCGATCTGCCGGCCGACCGGAAGCTACGACTCCTCAAGGGTCTGGGCTACGATCCGGCCAACTGTACTAGGCCGCGCCGTCGATGCAGCAAAAAGACGCCGCCCGAGATGAGGAAGTCCCTGACACCGCCGCCCGCGCTCACGAAACTGCCCACGACGACTCCTAAGACCGAGGAGCCACTCGCGACCACCACGACCACCACCACTACTCCAGAGCCCTCTACTACCACGACGACGGAGACACCGGAAACGACGACGTTGACGCCGGAGTCGGAGGAGCTGATCACCACCACCACCACCGAGGGCGTCCCGAGAAGGAGGATGCTACCGCTGACGACCACCACGACCACGACCACCCCGGATCCGACCTTTACCGACGAGAGCGTCACCCCCAGCAGTAGTGCCAGCAGCACCACCACCAGTACGACAGTGGCGCCACCGCCGAAAAAAGAAAAGTCCAAGTGCAGGAAGAAAAAGAAGGCAGCGGCCGCAGTCAAGAGGATGATGGAGTAGTACCGATCGATGCAGGTTCGATTTTGAGCAATAAAAGGAAATTCATGTGACTAATTTTGATTTCCTTTTTGCTTTATTCGAGATGTAAAATTCGTTCTCGGCTTCAATTCATGTACTTGCGAGTTTGAGCGGACGTGTGTACCCCCCATCTAGCGGTATAGGGCGGATTGTATAGTAAATTTGAGGTATTAAAATTACAAAGTTATACAATAAGTGCCATCTCGATTATTTCAATCTCAAATACTCGCGACCAAGTTTGAAAATTCCCCATCAAGATCACGCGCCTGTAATTAGCAAAGCCTCCGCGACAATGTACAAGTATTATAACCGTAGGAATTAAAATCGATTCCGTGCACACGTCCCTCTAATTCCCTTCGATCCTCGCAGTTATGCGCCAGTAGGCATCAGCATATAAAGCTCCACAACTCGTTATTGAATTCGCGCGACGCCTTCGATTTTCCGAGGCCTCATCTCCTTCAGGCGTTATATTCAGTTATACGCATCGTAGTACACGTACAGCTATATACACGTTGACGGTGAGGAAAAAAAATGTTTCTCCTATATATCCATTATTTAGATAGCCGGTTGGCGGTACAAGCTCGCTCGGCGATTCCCGCAAATTGAAACATCGAAATACACTTTATGCTCGGCAGATTATAAGTTTTACGATTTTTTATTTCTATATACCCCGAGCGAATGAGTGAACCGGCCGAGCGTAACATTCGTTCAATTAAAGTACTAGCCAGCCATAAATTTCGCTACACGCTCTTATGCGGACCAATATCAATCAGTCGTGCGTCGCAGATACGCCGCTCGAATTAGTGTCACATATAGCCACTTTTATGCGAATTGAAACGTGTCGCTTTTTTATATTTTGTGGATATGAAAGAATNAGAAAAGTCCAAGTGCAGGAAGAAAAAGAAGGCAGCGGCCGCAGTCAAGAGGATGATGGAGTAGTACCGATCGATGCAGGTTCGATTTTGAGCAATAAAAGGAAATTCATGTGACTAATTTTGATTTCCTTTTTGCTTTATTCGAGATGTAAAATTCGTTCTCGGCTTCAATTCATGTACTTGCGAGTTTGAGCGGACGTGTGTACCCCCCATCTAGCGGTATAGGGCGGATTGTATAGTAAATTTGAGGTATTAAAATTACAAAGTTATACAATAAGTGCCATCTCGATTATTTCAATCTCAAATACTCGCGACCAAGTTTGAAAATTCCCCATCAAGATCACGCGCCTGTAATTAGCAAAGCCTCCGCGACAATGTACAAGTATTATAACCGTAGGAATTAAAATCGATTCCGTGCACACGTCCCTCTAATTCCCTTCGATCCTCGCAGTTATGCGCCAGTAGGCATCAGCATATAAAGCTCCACAACTCGTTATTGAATTCGCGCGACGCCTTCGATTTTCCGAGGCCTCATCTCCTTCAGGCGTTATATTCAGTTATACGCATCGTAGTACACGTACAGCTATATACACGTTGACGGTGAGGAAAAAAAATGTTTCTCCTATATATCCATTATTTAGATAGCCGGTTGGCGGTACAAGCTCGCTCGGCGATTCCCGCAAATTGAAACATCGAAATACACTTTATGCTCGGCAGATTATAAGTTTTACGATTTTTTATTTCTATATACCCCGAGCGAATGAGTGAACCGGCCGAGCGTAACATTCGTTCAATTAAAGTACTAGCCAGCCATAAATTTCGCTACACGCTCTTATGCGGACCAATATCAATCAGTCGTGCGTCGCAGATACGCCGCTCGAATTAGTGTCACATATAGCCACTTTTATGCGAATTGAAACGTGTCGCTTTTTTATATTTTGTGGATATGAAAGAATAACGTATATACGAGCTTTTTATATTATACTCGTGCGTGCGACACTAGTTTCCAGAATCAGCCGCGGAAATCGTGTATCATTATTAGCAAGAGAATCGATGAGCCTATCAACTTTTCTGTGATATGCAAAACGAGAATAATATTGAGCTCTAACGTTACAGTTGACGATATTATGGAAGAAACACAATTACCAAAAGTAAAAACTCGTACACTGTTACGCGCAAGTTGAGGACGTACATAGAGCTTGTAATAGTTTGAAACTTTTTACCGTGAATAATGTAGGCAATATATACCGGCGACTCTACAGGACTTTGTTCTTGAATCTCTCAACTCTCACAGCAATAATTTAGCGTTATAACGTCCGATGCAGCCCGATGCTTTTGTTGCAAATTATTTCCGTGTCTTTAAAATTATCAAACGTATTTTTGACACCAAATTTCATCTTCGATCGTCGCCCGACATGAGTATAACGACTGTCCGATATCGAAGGCTGTGACCAAATTCGATACCATCTCTGCAACTTCGAAAGGGAAAAAGTCAGGCGACAATCGATTCAGGCTGCAGCCATAAACAAGCCATATTTCAATTTTCCGAGAAGCCTTAGCGGCGCCGACGACTCAGCAGAAGAAAACCGAGAGAGATGGATGACGCAGAGTTATTTGGAAAAAAAGGCTACTGTATCTGTATAATACACGATATATATACCGCGTGCAAGTAAGGTTTGGCCAGATTCCAAGAAGCGCGGCGCATCAGCGGCACTTTTGCTTGTAAATTGAGCTTCCTCGTGTTGAGGTATACGTATTCGGTCTGGCGCCGGCCCTTTTTTTATTGCTGCTATATATGGAGGTGAGTAATTTGCCGGACTGTTCGAATGCTTTGTCCGAGTTTTTATTGTCTTATATGTATTATATAGACGATGATTTCTCGCGCGCGGCGTTATTTCGAGCGACTATACTAGAAATCTATATAATGATCTCATTTCGTCGTTATCATACGAAATGAAGAAGGATAGCCGAAAATAGCTAATTCACTTCTCTCTACGTTAATATTCAATTTCGACACAGTCTTGCTCGAAACGAAACTTTTTCATTTTCATAAATGTTTCAGTTCACGAGGAAAATTCTATTTTTGATCTAAAGAAAAGAAGTATAAGGAACCCACCTTATTCATGCCATTGCCCATATTGTCCCGTTCGTCGGATCAGCAGAAGCTCCAGCAATAGCTGTCCCGCGGTCCTTTCAAAAAAAAATCCAGTCGACCTCACGAGCTGCTCCACCTCGTAATCATCCTATCCAAGTGTGTAAGTACAAGTATATCGCAGAGAAGCTCTCTATAAGTCTGAATGTGTGTGTGTGACGTGCATGTATAAAAGCGCACTAATAGTCACGCGCCAGTTCTCTCCAGTCGTTCGGGCCGATCGGCGCGTCGTGCGCGTGTCCTATCGCTGCGGCGTCGGCGCCGGCAGCAGCAGCCACGTTGAAGAAGAAGAAGAAGGAGGAGGAGGAGAAGCAGAAGAACCTGAGGAGGATCATCGCGGCGCAGCAGCCGGCGGCGCTCTCCAACGAGCCACTCGAGCGCGTCTTTAGCCACTCGGACGCCTCGTCATCCCCCTGACCTTCGCGACCCTCTTTCCGTCAGCTCTTTCGCGCACTTTCTCTCTCCCTCTCTCTTCGCGGCCTATTACTGGCACCGATGACGTCCTCGTCGCCTGACTCTTCTGCAGGGGCTCACACCCGCGATGCAGACGCCAGAATCACTCGAGCACTGCATCCATCTGCGAACAGGCAAGAATCGGTTTGGATTATTTCGTGTTCTATATTATACAAAAAAAAAAACAATGCTTGTATTATACGCATCGCGTTTCCTTGTGCCGAATAAAATCAAGCTCCCGAACTCGATATAGTTGACGACGCCAGCGCGATTCTCTTTCTATATTAAATTTGCGCGACAGTAGTCGGAATACAATACTATGAAAACATGTTTTGACCGAGTTTTTATTGTACATCTAGCTAGCTGTTCTCGTGGCGGCTTCGATCGGCTCTATAGGTGCGGCTAACGCGAAAATATATGCACTACTGCTTACTGTACTGCACTCGATAATAATATTGTAAATAACAGAGCTGTGTTCGCGCGGCCTATGAGACTTTTCCGTTCGTTCTCGGCTGCTGCAAGTTATTTTTACTGATATACGTGAGTTTTTGTAAAATCGCTCGGATCGAACGCGTCCATTGAATTGAAATATCGATCGGTGTATTTTTCCTGAACTCACTGCGGAAACGGATAGATTTGTTTCGCGAACAAAAGTGTATATAGCTTTCGCAGCGCTCTAATTATTTGATCGATATAACCTTACAGCTATTCGCAATGTTGATGACATTATTAGAAAGCTCTCTCTTAATCGTTTTCACGCTCATCCGCGCGGATACATTACGAAATTGATCGCGATTATCTATATAGAGGTACATCTAGCATAGTGTCGTCTGCTGCACGCATACGACGAGTATATATAGTCATCGGACGCGACAATGGGTGCAAAGCGCGAAAGAAAGAAAGAAAGAAGAAAAGTAGCCCATTGATTTTCGATTGGGAATGTTAGGTATAGGCGACAGCAGCAGTATATAGCTGCGGTGGTGATTGTTGACACACGCGGAATTTAGCCGCAGTCCCAAATTGCTTTCTTTATCGGAGCGGAAAAAGGGCTATACTTACTCTGTAATACACACACACGCGTCCTATTTCCTTATATACATATGCTCTTTTCGCTCGAGCTTATTAGAAATCGACGCTAGCCAAAGTTTTTCAGCTCTCTGTTGTATTACTTGTGCGCGAGTAGCGCTATAGCTGCGTGATGTTTATACTTGGACTTGATTTACTCTCTCAGAGCATTCTACTTCCTGGTCGTGCGACGCGAGGGGGAGGTTACGTATAACTATGGCTCTCTGGCGCCGCGAGTCTGTATGCCGTATAAGGGTTTACGTATATAGTTACAGAATGTGTGCGATGATGTATATATATAGCTGAAGATTTTTTCGATTTCAGATAACGTTCTAGAAATGCTTATTTTGGCGTTAGATTATCATGTTATAGATATTTCACAAAAGTGTCGTCATTTGTCAGACGAATTGGTGTAGCAGATTTTTAATATTCTCAAAAAATCTCAGACAACGATCTCTCAATAAATATAAAACGTATCGCGCGCTCTATCTCATTACCGGCGATAAATCAGATCCCCTTATACGCTATATATATGTAAGTACCACGTGGCAAAGCTAAGCGAAAATACATAATATATAAGAGAGAGAGAGAACGAGTGAAGCCAGAAGAGCATCAGCCGACACATTTTATAACTCGATTTCGTCCCGCTATGACACACCCCCTTCTCGGACGTAATAATGTAATATAACGCATCGATGGAAAAAAAAATGATATAGTCGCTCGCGAGAGAAGCCTGTGAGTTGCGCTGCTGTACACACAGAGCTTAAGCATCGCCGTAAGTATAAGTAAGTAAGGCGCTCTATACATATACAAACGCTCGGTTAACTTCCCCCGCAATGTCTCTGCTAATGCCGTGACCGATAAGCACAACGGATTTGTATTTTTCGCTCGCGCGCGCTATAATACTTAATACTCTCGAGCCGTGAGGATATTATCGATCCTTTCTTTTCTTCGCATTAGTATGCCATAAGGATTATCATCCCTTATTTCGTGGTCGCGAAATCGTGTCCCATTATTCGAGTGACCGAATTCAAGGTCACGAACCGCATAGTACGGATAACAGATCCCTCGACTATAGATCGAATAAATCAATCGATTCTGCACTCGTTACACAACCGTTCGATATTTACAACGGAGAGAAAGCGCGTATATATCAGCAGTTTTGCTGGATAGTGAAACAAACTGAATTTACGCCTGCAGTTCCGCGCGAGATCAAATCCGATGCAGGGGAAGCGTTCGCGGCCGTATCTTCTCTGCATAAATTCATCGGCTTGTGAGGAAAAAAAGCTCGATTTTTTTTTCAAGAGAGAATAGGCGGGAAATTCATTTTTTGTTATTATCGCTGTTTACACTTAGGCTATAGTATATTACACTGTGTACACATACGCATCATTTGCGCGAAGGTTTTTTGAAGGTAGTTTGTGCATATGAGCTGTAAGTAAATTATTTAAAATTTCCGCGCGGTCTGCACTTTTTCCCGCACACTCATATAATGAGCTGGTTGTTTGCACAGCGAGTTCCAGGAAATATTATAACACAGAATTACGAGACTGTAAATTTGCAGATAACGGAATAGAGTGGACTTTTTCATAGAAAAAAATAAGCCGCTGAGCGGTTTAACGCAAGCTCTATAGCAGCAGCCGAAAAATGATACATTTATGCAGTGTTAGACACCGCGAGCTCGCGTACACACCTACGCTATTATATACGTGCGCGCGTAGCCACACACCTATATGTATATCACCTATACATGCGGGGAAAAGTGCTGCAACGATGGGCGACTTCAATCGGAACCTCGTAACGCGATATCTGCCAACTTTGAATTCTCTCCGCGCCGATCATGGGGGTTATGTGTGATAAGCGGGCGGTATCCTCCATAACTGATCTCTATACATCTCAAAAGGGTTGATATACACAATACACATGCAACGAGGTGCAGGTGTGCTATATGTCCCAGAGCAGTGCACAGGTATACGTATATATATACACAGCGTCCGCAGAGACGCCCTTAACGCGGCGCGACTGGAGCTTCTTTCGGAAAAAAGCTTTTTGGTATCGCTATACTACATCCGATACCAAGACACCAAGTGATATGCATCGAGCGAACACTTGCCAGAGTCGGTATCCACGGGAGAGCGGTGGTCCCCCTGAAGATCTCGGTTCACCAGAACAACATCCGTGTGTTCTACTGGTCCCACTTCCCAGGGGCAGTTTCTCCACCACTGCTGCTGCTGCTGCTCATCCGTCGGACTCGTACACTCGCAACGTACTACACACCGAGAGACTCAGAGGTACACACTGAGACACACGCGTGCGACGAGGATGTCCTGCGGGCGTACGTGGTTGTATACACCTATATATAAGAGGCACAACGATGCGCTCGACGGGGGTGTGTTCGCCCGACTGCAGCGCGTGCTATGCACTACGCGCGGAAATTCGCTGCCGAGAGAGAGAGAGAGTCGCGCGAGCCTCGGCGCAAGCGCCGCTCGATAGGAGAGACCCCGATACACACATACGTCGCACCGTGATTCCACCGCTATATACTTACTAGTTACTCTCTCTCTCTCTCTGTGTCTTGGGCTCTCTAGCCTAGAAGAGAGAGGCTGACTGGCTGCTCTCCCGATGGGCGAACTTGACTCGAGCGCTAGAGAGCTTCTCTGGGACATTGCGCGGGTTTCGCTGTGCTTGCAGTGCTTGTGCTTAGAGCTTTATAGGTTAGGTTATAACAGCGAGAGGATTTTTTTTTTCGAGTGTTGGAGAACACGTCCATTTGAACAATTTTAGCAACTATTCTGTTTCTTTTCGAATTTTGGCCGAAAGCTTTCTAAGCAAAGGGCCTCTCGACACGCAACATCCCGTGATGGTACACGATATCGCGAACCGAAATTTTCGGCGGTTATATAGATCTGTCTATAATGTGACAATGTACTGTGACTAGTATCTTCGGCTTCGATAAGAAGTAGATGTTAATCTCATGTAACGCAACCAAGGTCGAGCTTATGACTCTTTTTTCGTCTTCGCTCTGATCTCTCCTTATATAAGAGCTTTCGAGTTTTTCTACGTTAATACTCTTAAAAGCTTTATCGTTATCCACAGCGGCAAACCAAATAATTGTCAAATCTGTCCGAGATGAAAAAAAAGGACTCTCCAGTCCGCGGTGCAACCACCCCCCACTTCCATTAAGACCCTCCCTTTTCATAATTTCCTCGGCCTTTTCCTCTCTCTCTCTCTCTCCCTTGCATATAAGCATTGTCTCTCGCTCACGGCCTCTTTTCTCGCGAATCTCTCTCTCACTTTTCGGCCGTCGCTGCACACAATGCGGCGGGTTTTTTTTTCTTCTCGCGCGCGAGCGAGATGTAGGTCTCGAACTAAAATTATAAATATACCTCGACTCTCCCTCTCGCTCTCCAGCGTTATAATGCGGTCTGACACAATTTAATGCTCGTGTGATGCATTAAGGGCAGCGGTGGAGGTGCGCAGTGCCGCTCTCTCCCTCTCAAGTGCTGGCTAATTGCGAATTGAAGGAACGAGAGAGTGAGAGAGAGAGAGAAAGGGGTTCTGGGAATGTTTTTGTTGCCGCGGGCCGATATAGGGCTGCTGTAATGGAGCTTGACGAATGGATTGGTCGGGGGGTTGAGTGTCGTTGCTTCGTTAGGGATTCAAATTTCTCCTGGGGTCGGTGTCGGCAAAAAGAGGACTTTTGCTTTTTGCCGGACAAAATTCAAATCGCTAATACAGAATAAACAGATTATTTCTGATGGCTGTAAAAACGCAATTTTGCACGCCGTCGTTCAACCAGATAATAAGAAGAGATTCTAATTGACCGACGATAGCATGTAGAGCTTTAAAGCTCCATTGTATAAACTTTCGTGTGTATAGAAGAGAGATTAAGTCTTCCACAAAGAGCGAGTATAGACAACCGCGTATTTTTCAATCCAAAAATTATCCAGCCCAAAGTCGAAGCCGAGGCTCGTAATTTTCGGTCGTTATCCTCTCGATTCTCCTTTTCCGCCCGCTCTTCTTCTTCTCCGGAGACGAACGGACTCTGGCGCCGCTTGTATAGCTTCTACACTCGTCCCAGGCGTGCGCGATAGAAACTGGGCTACCAGCGATCCCGCGCCGGAATCACTTACACCTGGGTCACCTCGTTTCTCTCTCCTACACATACAGTCTCTCTCTCTCTCTCTCTCTCTCTCTCTCTCTCTCTCTCTCTCTCTCTCTCTCTCTCTCCTCTCTCCTTCCCTCTTCTCCTCTCTCTCTCTGTTTCGGCCTTTTTTTTCATTTTTTCTCGAGAGTCGAAGGTCTTTTGCATATTTACCGATTTTTTTGCTCGAGGAATTGCTGATGATGTAAGCGAAAGTTTCGAGCGTTGTATATTTTTCGATTTCGGAGGAACGCGTTAAGGATTGAGGGCTAGTCGATTGGAATGCTCGGTGCGTCGGAAGAAAGAGAATTTACGAGCGGGATATTCAATGAAGCACACGGATAATTTGGAAATTGCCGGAGCTGCAAATTACACATTAATATGCACTATACGCCAGGTTGGCTGAGGATTTATGAAAATTTAGAAAGATTCGATGAATTATGTAACATCCAACGATGCTACCGCACTTATTTAAAAAATCTACACCTTTTAGCCTGTACTTTCGTGCAATAGCTGGGTGCTTTGAGTGTTTGCAAAAATAAAAGAAAAATGAAAAGGAAATGAAAACTTTTAGAAAATGACCCGGGGTTAGTCGGATCTAAGTTCTAAAAGGAAAATATATGGGATAAAAAGACCCGGTGTTAATCGGTTCAATTTATCCTAGCGATAGATTTAGGCAATTCTAGGAAAGATAGAATAGCCAAATAAGATGCACTTACTTTTTCCTGCTGTTGGCTGGCTGCTGTTGAACTCACACAGAGTTTACAATTGAGGAATCGGGAGTCACGTCAAAAACAAAACTTTTAATCACGATTAGGAAAAACAAGTAATTTATTTTTTTTTTTTTTTTACTTTAAATCTAACTATTCGCGTAAATATAAAAATCGCGTACCAAGCGCGTAAATATAAACTGCGTACTAAGCGCGTAATCTTCGATGCGTACCAAGCGCGTAAAAATCTACCGAGCTTACTGAGAGTCGGGACCGGAGTGAAGATCGAGAGTGAGCCTTTGCAGCACGTAGGGCCCAGAGTCATCCCTCCTTGATGTTGTTGGGTGTCTCGTTCCGCCTAGATGCCGAAAATTAGCCAGTGAGAAAAGCCGTTATATCTGAGCTTTCCCTCACTTACGCCGAATTTTCGCATCTCTCCTCCTACGCAGCATTGGTCAGGCCCTTCGGTCCGCCTACGCCCTCTCTTCTATGATCGTGGTTCTCGAAGTTAACGCTTCGACGCGCACGCCAAATTTGCATAGAATTTCCCAAGCATTTAGATTATTCTTTAATCAAGGTTTACTAAAGTGGAAAGGAGAAATAATTAATATTATATTTTTAATGCTTGTGAAATTCCCTACAAATTGATACTAAATAGCATATACTTAAAATTATTTAATAAAGCTTTTACGCGCGTTACCTCAAAAGATTTTATAAATAAATGAATCTACTATTGAAAACTACATACATTTCATGCCTACAGCCATCACTATTAACGTAAATCATAAATTTGTTACATTCTGAGTTTATTTGCAATGCATCGTTACAATAATCGTAGCTTCACACCGACCGATTATTATAACTCTGCAAAAATATATATATATTTCTACAATAATCGTAGCTTCACACCGACCGATTATTGCAGTTCTACTAAATGTAATTAAAAGTAAAGTTTACAAACAGGCACTCAATCCATCCATCAATTATGCACAAAAGCGAACTGTATAAATCGAAAAATATACAGTTTAGTGCTAAAATAATTAATGAATAAATTGCACTGCTAGTTTGTTATTTTAAAATTTTATTATGACAGCTGCAGACAATATATATATAAGTATAAACATATCTACATAAAACCTTCTCACCGAAACTGTTGCTAAAAGCGAACTTATGCAAATCGAAAAATGCATAGTTTATACAACAGCTTGTAGTGAAAAAATCTAATGCAAATAATTCCTATTTCTAGCTAAATAATTGATAATGTTATATTGAAAACAGCGAAAAATTCCAGGATCGGTACACAGCTGCAAGCGTGCATATTCCCGAAACTTTCCCTGTAATAAAAAAAAGGTCCGAGCCTTTGTCCTAGGCTGTCTTAATGACCGCTCGCCCGAGACGCAGCCGATATTTTGAGCAAACGCAGCTGCTCATCATAAACATGACGCTCGGTCCGACGCGCCGAAATTTCTCTCTTAATGACTAACGCGCAGAAAAACTTTATTATCGGTATTATGATGCATCCGCTGATGCTTCTCGTCGATGCGCGCAGCTCAAGAGATTTACGATAGGGCTATTTGTCCTTCGCTTTCTCTCTTCAGGCCCGCATCTCCGATTTTCTATATCTGAAAAGCGTCACGTACGTTTTTTCTAAATATTTAAAATTTTTATTTTCCTAAAACTTGCCGGACGTGACAATTATGTCTGCTGCATAAATAATTACTTTTTTCAATTAAAGGGTTATACCGCAACTTTAATCGATAGAGATATAACAACAGCGATTAATTATGAATACCTCTGTAAAGTGTGTAAAGTTACAACAATAATCGATAGATTAATTATTAAGTTCATAAAGAAGTAGAAAAGTATTATAACAAACTTTGACACACATATTTCGACGTGCAATTGAATTAATTAAGAACCACGTAGCCGAGAAATTAAAAAAATTTCTTAATTCCGCGCCGTGTAGTAATTACCGATCGCATAAAATAAAATTTCAGTGTCTATACGGCTCAGCTCGGCCTACCAAACGGTAAGTAAATTTTCGCATATTCGACCCAAGGGACTGGTCGGCAACGTCGAAAATACACTGGCGTTCGGCAGAAACGCCACAGAGGAAAAAAACGAGCGTACGGCCTAATATAAGGGAAATCGACGAGCGGCCTGTACTTGACCATCGTTAAAAGACTCCCCCGCGGCATCTTTTTCTCTCTATATAACCAACCCTCTCTCTCGGCGTCCCGAATGTGTCGTCTCTTCTTTCTATTCCTAGGTCGGAGACTGTTTGCGAATGCATGCTGCGCATGAAGCGAAACTTTTTTCTTCTCAAGTGCGAATGAATCTTGGATTCGGTGAAACGGTAGTTTTGGTTCCGTGCGTTATTGACGCAGCCGTAAATTCTTTCAAACTCGACAGAATTTTAAAAAAAAGCGAAAGACAGTCGAATAAAAATACTCGTCGTTAAAAGTTTACAACGTTTATTATTCAAACGGGGTTCGTGCCCCGAAAATCTAATGTTAAATTACAAAAATACACGCTCGTACGCGCGTTATAAATGTTTTTGCGGGACACGACCTACTTGGTCGTCGAGGAAAATATCGCTGCGATAGATCGATTTTTTCATCCCGCTCGAATGGCCGTATACGAAAATGTTGATCTATAGGAAACTTTTTACAAACGACTGCAATGTATATTATCTATGAAAAAAAACTTTGGTACAACCTTAATCGCTATTCGCAAGAAGGATCGGTGCGTTTCGAGGTCCATTCTTTTGGCAGCGTACGTCGTCGCTGTTCTTAAAGGGGCAAAATAAAAATTCCTTCAAAAACGTATACAATAAAAGCCCCATCAACCGTATGCGGTATAATTTTTTAAATTCACGTATACTCGAAATAAGCAAAGCGTATCGGCTTATTTATATTCTCCATTCGAATCGCGGGAAAGAGAAAAATTTCGCGCAGCATAAGAGAGACCCAATTCCGCGCAGCGCTCAACCGTAAAATCCCGCTAAACTCGCTCGCCGAGAATATATACCCACTTGCATCTACTGTATACTTTATACATAATACACACGTGAAGGTATACCTCCTAATAATCCGCTTCCAGTCTCTCATAAAACATGCATCGCGAGACGCACGGCCAGTTCGACGGCTTCGAAAAATTCCATTTTCTTGTATATTATACGGGAAGAACTTTTTCAACGGTATACACGGTATAATACTCGGGAGAACAAATGGCTCTATTACACGATGAAATTAATCTTCAAACTGGTCCGCAACGCTAGAGTGCTCTCTCTCTCTCTCTCTCTCTCTCTCTCATATACCCAGGAGTCAGTGTATACATTACGCTTATACACACAGCCAGTGGCGATACAGCAGCGCAGCGGCGATAGTCCGCGTGCGCGCAATTTACTGCCGCTTGCGTTCCTCCTTCTGGCGGCGTTGTTCGGAAGAGGCCGGCGAGTAGCAGATGAGCAGCAGCCCGAGCAGTACTATCGAGGTGCCGCACCACCAGCGCAACGACGTCGACTCCCCGAAAACCAACTGACCCACTAGTGCCTGAAACAATAAACAAAATCAAGTTTTTAATTGATCCAGAGTTTGTTTTATTATCGACAGTTTTGTTAGGAATTTACTCGCCGTTGGTACACACTTTTCAGTAGTACGAGCGGAGATTTGGTCCGCGCGCGAGAGATCCTCTTGTGACAGTGAACGATGAAGGAACTTCACGGTATGAACGAGGAGAGCTGACGGCTCGACTTTGGGCTATAAGTATGTAATCTTCTCGTTTTTCTCTCAAGTAAGGTCGCTACGCAAATTCAGCACAGTTACACGAGGTTCACGGACCGTATGAGGCGAATAATTACGCTCTACCGCAAGGATGTGCCGTACCGACAGTCTACTTTACCTACAGCGACAGGTCAGTTTTTCACACACTAATAAGCTCTCTCTCTCTCTCTCTCTCTCTCTCTCTCTCTCTCTCTCTCTCTCTCTCTCTCTCTCTCTCTCTCTCTCTNTCTCTCTCTCTCTCTCTCTCTCTCTCTCTCTCTCTCTCGTGCAGAGCAAAAGCAGATTAGAGCACGTGTGTGCCGTCGCGGAGGAAGTGAAAAGAGCTGTGAAGGTGTGCTTAAGTTGAAAAAATAAACCTCCGCGCACGTTTGTTCTATTATTAGCCTCAAGTAGGCACCTGAGCACACACTTTTCAGGCGTTAACGTCTTATTTAGGCCACCTCGACTATGTGGACGCTTTAATAGAGCCGTCAGCGGATGATTCAATTTTCCTAGGAAATTTCAATGACACGTGTTTTGTATTTGCTCGTAATGCCAGCGATTACGTTACGCTACGTCACGTGAAACATTATCACAGACGCACAAGTTATATTCTCATTCCACAGTTACATTTTTTTAATCTCTCGCCAGTCCTGAACCAGCGCAGCGAATTTTTAATCATCCCCCCGAAAATCCGACCCAATTCGAAAAAATAACGAATTTTCCCGTCCTGGCGACACGGCGCTAAAGGCTTAATGCGGGCAGCTCTTTGTTGCGAAAGAGCCTCTTTTTAAGGTGGCAACCTCGAGACAAAGGTCGGCATAATGCTTTTTTCGTCGCCTTTGTGCAGCCCATCACACACGAAGACGCGCGCACGCAGAAACTGGGACGCTTCCTCTGATCTCTTTCTCTCTCTTTTTTTTTTCTTTAATACTTGTGCAGTACATGTATAAGTATATATACAGCACACGCAGACGCTACTTATTCGAATAAGAAGACGGCGGAGTGACGGAAGCAGCTGAGCGCTCGCTTTATGTCCTTTTTTTTCTATTATCTCGCCGGGGGTGAGCCGGATTTACGTCCTCGGGAAAGAAACTAATCAAGTTTATGGACGATTGGCCGATTCGAGGTATTTTTAGCGCTGCTGCTTCACTGGGTTTTGCCAAAAGCGCCCTACTGCAGTGGATCTCGTAGACACGACTGATTTATTTTTTTTTTTCTTCGGTGTGTTACAACGAGAGCGTCGTTACACGCTGCTTAGGCCTGGAAACAAAAATAATCAAGGCAAGACTTAACGAAGAGTAACGATCCTCCTCGCGCAAAAACTTCTAAATTAGGAATCTCCCGCATGCCGTATAATAGCAGGCACAGAGTGCTTAAACCGTAAAAAAACGCAGTAAAAATCATCCTGCTCGCATCGGGATGGATTTACTCGGTTGCATATACTATGTGTACTTATATATCGTAATTCTCGTAACACCGGACATCGTAAAGCGCTCAGTTCTCTCGCGGTTAATATACAGCCACTGCAAATCGCCCAGCTACACTCGCATCCTTGTCTCTGTGTGCCACTCTGGTAGATTCTAAAGTTTAACGTCATCTAGAATTCTGCGTATACTCTCATATTGGAATTGGATTTATGGCAAGCAACTTTACGACTCGCTTTAGTATTTTGTATTAAAAATGTTCATTCTTTAAATTCAAATTCACTGCCGCTCAAGCGCTTAATTAAAAATTTAAAGCGCGCGCGTGTCTTTGGGAATGAAAAAAACAGCTCTTCAAAGAAAGAAAGCTATTTTTGACATGAAACACGTATAGACTTGCACACAGCAGCGTCGGGCTATCTCTTGAATAACACGGAAGGAAGTGCAGCTGCAAAGAGCAGAAGTTTCTTTAATAAAGCAAAAAGCTCGACAGCAGCTTGCAGCAGCAGCGTCTTAATCGAATTAAGGCCGAGCAAACGAACCCAGCTCCCGTATACACATCCGCAGAGCTGCACGTTTAGCCTTTGTGATGTACAGCGCACGTATATACTTACCGAGCATTTTAGGAATTCTTTTTTTTTTTTTTTTTTTTTTTAATAAAGAAATTCGCGTAATCGATTCCAAAATCAAGCAGCGCAATCCCTACCAACTATTCGATCGCTTCAATCCATAGTCTATACCGCCCAGAAGCAACAGTAGCAGCAACAGCAGCGGCTTCAAGAAAGCCAGCTCCATTATGTTCAAGCAGAGAGATAAGACTCGACGATAAGCAGCAGCGATAAGACGGAGAAAAAGACGAAGAAGAAATAGGCAGGTGTATTATACCCTACGAGGCTCACTCACGGAACAGAAGTAGTTGACAGTGGAGCTTGCGACGGTGGCCGGGAGCGATGAGCCCGAGCCCGCGAGCGCCTTGACGAACAGAGTGCAGCCAATAGTGTTGCTCGTCACCATTGCCACGAGCAGTATCACTTTTGCCATCAGACTCCACTGTGAAAAGAGAAAAAAAAAAGTTGTTTTACCATTAGTATAAAGTGCTTTCAGTTTGATTTTCGTTCGCGAGTGATCATACTACATACGAGTGAGTGCAAGGATGAAGTCGCGACGGGACGTCAACGTGCCTGGCGGTACGAGCTTTTTTTTCTCTAGTATAATTGAAATTACGAGTGTGCATATACAGTTTGTAATTCAAATTTGTCGAGTGCTGCACTCAACGCGCGCTTCTCTGCGTTGAAATTGGAATTAAAATTAGCAATAAAAATGCTTGCGCGATGGATATGGTAATGTACAAGCGACTGCGCGTATAGCGTAGTTTTTGTATGTATTTTTTGGGAAAAAAAAGAAAGATGAATAAAAAAAATGGGTAGTACACAAAAGGCGTATTTTCGTCATCATGGACCTCGTGATGCGGGTCTTATCAGCACGAGCGAGACGGTGTATCTTGCGCTTCCTTGTCTCTCGTTAAGCCCACACCTGCTGTTCCGCTTTTGTGTACCTTTGAAATTACGTGTGCTACCGATGAGTTTCTTTTTGATTCGTTTTGTCTTTTCTATTCATTTTGTCGGATTACGCGAGGCATATGAGAATATCGAGGGTGAACTTACAAAATCCGACATCTCATAAAATCCAGCGAGTTTGCCCAAAACACCTCCGCCGGTCGCGAAGAGTCCGGACACTACTGCCAAATGCATCTTGGATTCGGTCTTCATGGTACTCATTTACCGGTGGAGTATCGCTATAGGTCGTTATTCTAAATCTGAAACATATTTATGGAGTTCTCTATTAAAAATGATTACGTGTTTCTTATTTCGAATTTAAAGCTTTGAGAGTAGCTACAGATAGTTTTTGATAACTTTCAGTTTTGTCTACAGTCATCACGTGAATTCGAAACAGTCATACCTATTTATTCCTTTTCACACAACTTATCACACAGGTGCAAGGTATCACTCTATTTAAACAGTAGAGACATTATTATTAATTAGTAAAAGGAAAGTCGAAAGCCGACGGGCTCAAAATAAATCACGTGAGGGCGCACATGATGTAATTACATCACGTGACGATATTATACAAGAGCACAGCATTTCGTATATAACATGAATTAGACGGATTTCGAAGTACTTAAGCTTTTTACTTGCAGCGTCGCGTTGTAAGTATAGAATAAGTCCCGATCGGCAAGACATGAGAAATGAAAGAGCCACCCATAATACACTGCTATTCCATGATAAATCTCTATTTATAAGTTTTCTACGAACTGCGATCTATTAATCAACAAAATAACTGCATATTACTCTACATCTATATCCTCGCTATAATACTCTCGTGGGAGTTCAAAGGTATGCATGACTGAAACGAACATTAATTTATTAATGAATATATGGATGTGTTCATTGAAATAACGTAGGATACGAGTAACGTCAATTAGACATAGCTGAATGAAGAGGTGATGGCTTTTACGCAAAACGAAATTAATTATACCCGCCGATAACGCAATGACGAACGTTGAATTAATTATTACGTGTGTGCAATTGCACAGATCAGATTGATGACTTTTTTTGCAGTTGAGACGTGAAAGACGATTACTTAACTTTTGATTTAATTGATGATGAAAAACGAAAATTTTGGGTAAAAATGTCGCGTTTAGGTTAAAAAATTCCTTTTTTTCAATGTAAGCATTGTAAAACTTATTCTAAAAAACAACTATTCATCTCATCACAAACATACCAGTGTACTCATATCGTTCATCAACCGGCGAACGAATATGACACTTATAACACTCACATCTGCAGTCCGCCAATCCAAACAAAGTCACACTCTCACCTAACCTCTAATCTCCATCTCGAAAACACTCAACCGTTTCCACTTCCGCATACCCGCATATCCACATATACCAGAAACTCATACTCACTCACGAGCAAAACCGGTCACTCGCCGACTGCACACAGCGCGAAAAAATCGCCTCGCGCGCGAAAAAGGCTAAAGCGAAGGGCAGCTGCGCCTTTCCCAAAGAAAACAAGACACCGAATCCCTCTCTTTCTCTGCTATATATACTGCAGTTGCTACCAAGCCTCTATCTATATACACGTCTAGAAAAGTAGCTGCATACCAGCAGGCGATCGCAGGACGAAAAAAAGATGCGCCGAGACGCCGCCAAGCGCTGCGTTGAGAAAACCGTTCGAAACACCTCTCTCCCTGGGCTATCGGCCGCCGTATATATATCTATATATAGATAGCTATATGCACGCGCGCGCGCGCGTCTATATTATCCGCAGTGCCGCCGCAGCAGTAGGTACCTATATATAGTGAGCGGGCTAACAGGTAGTTTAAAAATGGCGGCAGCGGCGGGCCCGTAGCTGCCACTGCACACAGGTAGCCGTTGCGTCTATTGTCCTGCCGACACTCTATTATACACGTTGCAGGTAGAATAACAAAAAAGTGCGATATTTCTCTTTCGTGGATCGTCGTCTCAGTTTTCTAGAGATCGACGTTGTGTTCGGTACGCGTCCACGCGTTGTGTTATACACGAGTGCATACAAGCGAGTGTACAAACATACCTGCCTGCAACGTACAGTGCGTGTGGGGGAGAGAGCGTCAGCGAGCCGTTGACCCGGAAGAGCCTAACCTTAAACGAACGGCCGCCAGGCACCTGTGCAGCTCTAGGGAGATATGCCGTCCAGGAGACGGCCGCCGTTCGCCGGGCACCAGGAGCTCGCGCCCAGGTGACTCGATACTGCTCACTGAGGATCGACCTGGTGTGAGTAGTACCCCTATGGTTTATTTTAACCCTTTTTTTCTTGCTATCGCGCGTATGCGTAGGTATGTGACTACCTATATGTACCTATATGATTTGCGACGCATAATAGAGACGGAGAAAGAGAGATAAGGAGGGAAAAATTGGGACGAGATAGATAGATAGCGCGCGTTGGATTGATTGAGTGCTTCTGTTGTGCTGTCAACATGAAGATTGTGACAATGTGTGTGGAGATACATATGAAGCAGCGAATGGTTAAAGTATTAAGTATCCTTGGTTTGCCTTAGTGAAGGGAATTTTTTTTAACTTTTTGCAGATAGGTGCAAGCTTACAGCTGCTATCAATTTGATTATTTATAGGATCTTTATAGCGTGATATTCAGTTTCTAATAAGGAAGTCTGTAAAACAATACTTGATATCAACTATCTACATTTTTTTCTTTTTGAAAATTGTAAAGATTTTTACTAAGAATCAAAGTTGTAACATCATTGAAATGCAGAGCATGAAGAATATAACGTTATGTAAAACAGAAATGATAATTTTATAATTGATGAATTATTAAAGTCATGATTTATGGCCGTCGTATATTTAAAACAATGGTATGTCAAGGCTTTGCTTTATTAGGATAAGTTTGATAAACTGGTTGTTATTTAATTTAATAATCTTAGTAGTTAAAAGTATGAAAAAAATTTTAAATTAGTTTATACAAGAATATAATTTACTGTACACAACTCAAAAACCAATTTATTGTGTATGCGCCTATGCGAGTCTTTATATTCTCTTCCAGCAATTAAAACAATGTTTTATATAACTTTGTATTTTCTTCGGAACAATAACACTTGTTATGAAGCAAATTATCCATTGCCTCATACAGTTAGTAATATCAAACAGGAATGCATTCATAAATGATTTATTGTTTAGATAAGCAATGAAGGTGTACCAAATTTTTTTGTTGTAGAATCTGATAAGCAAAAGTTTTTTTAATACTTTTATAATAAAGTTCTAAAAATGTCAGAGGTTTTACAAATCTATAATTTACTATTCAAAAGTAATTTAAAACATAAAATTATTTTATATGAAGTTTGAAATTTTTTTTTCTTTGTTTGACTTCTCTTAATGTTAGTACATTAAACGAATGTCATATTGAAAAAGACGTCAGCAGATTTCATTGAACATCGTTAAAATCCAAATATTTGCTTGCAAACCAACCAACTTGAATCCCAGTTGAATAATCTATCCATACTTGATTTCTTGATTCTAAGCTGTTCAGTATAACTAATAGTTCATTAAAATGCAGAGCATCATGGAATAATCAAAGCCACACATTTATATGCTGAATGTTTACGAAATTACTGCTATTTTTAGGACTATGTCTGTTGTCAATTTTTCCAGACGTTGTTGATGGAATTTTGTTATTCTTCCTTTCCTGACAATATGCATACAATCGATATATGTTTTCAGTACTATGATCATTCATTTGAAAATTGTTATCCCATGATATCTTTTATTCTTAAAAGATTTAAATGATTTTCATCTATAAAACTTGAAAAGTTACTATTAGAAATATTCAGTGATGTCTTAAAAAAGGAAAAAAACAAACCCTCTAATTTTGGAATTGTCAATGCTTTTATATCTTACTTATTGAACATTTTGGTAACTTGTGAAGCCCTGCTTTTGGCCCTCTCAGAGGTAGATTCAAACTGATGGCGCTTGATTACATGTGCGCAGGGACTTTTTATTCATCAGAACACTTGTGCAAATATTGTCGCAAGGCTTACTTGTCTGCCTAACAGCAGATAAAGTCCAGAGGGGAGCAGAAACATGCTATCCTCTTCATTATCATGCCACAGTTGGGCACAAGCCAACGCAATTGCTCTCTCTTCTTCACTGTTTTTCTAAAATTATGATTTTCTGGTTCTTTCACAAAATCTTAAGGTACACCAAGATGAATCTACGGTGCAGACAAAAAGGTATAATAATTCGTTTCCCATCCAATTTTATTCGCATTTCTTGTCTGTATCTTCAAATAGTTTTTCACAAATCTGTAGGTCCATATATTTTGATCTATTACTGTGACATGGACTATATTTATTTTCTTCAAAAGTTGTAAGAATTTGGTCATTTGATTTTAATATTTATTATTGTTTGCAGGTAAATACAGCTGCAAAAACCACAAGTACTTAACCATGGAGCATGTTGATTTGGTGTCAGAGATGGTGCACGTCGAGAGGCTCACCACACAAGAGCGACTGCATCTGGCCAGGCACAGGCGACTGCAGCAGCTCAAGGTCTGGAGACAGCGAGAAAAGGAATGGCTGCGTCACCAAACCAGACACACCAGCAGCAAGAAGCACATCTTCTTCAGTGACAGCGTCATGTTGCTGGAGGCCGCCGCAAGAAACGACATCGATGAAGGTTACTTTTTAAAAATAATTCTTGCTCAATACACTGTAGCCTAATCTTGTTGCTAAAATAGCCAGTGAATCAGTACTAGCGATGACGCATGCCGCTCGTTAAGTGAGCCCTTATCTCGGATATGTTTGTTCGAGGGTGGAAAGCGAGCTTTTTATAGAATCAATCTGCCTTATCGTTTTCCGGACGCGCATTAATACAAATTTTCGTATTTTTAGTCCGAAGGCTATTGAAAAAAGGAGTAAATCCGGACTCGACGAACGAGGATGGCCTGACGGCGCTGCACCAGTGCTGCATCGACGACAACGAGGAGATGATGAAGCTGCTTGTCGAGTTCGGCGCAAACGTCAACGCCGAGGATAGCGAGAAATGGACGCCACTTCATGCGGCCGCCACCTGCGGACACCTGCATCTCGTAAGGTACCTCATCGCTAAGGGCGCAAACCTCCTAGCCGTTAACGCTGACGGCAACATGCCTTACGACATTTGCGAAGATGAGAAAACCTTGGACTGTATTGAGGGTGCGTTATTTTGTGTTTTATTTTTATTCCCGTACAGTATAATTCAAGCGTGGAGTTTACAAAATTAATTTTCACATTCACAGGAGAAATGGCTCGTCGTGGAGTGACGCAGGAGTTGATCGACGAAACCCGTGCTTCCACAGAAGTACGAATGCTACGAGATCTACAAAAGCTTGCATCAGTTGGCGGTGACCTAGAGTACAAGGATCACCAAGGTGCTACACCCGTGAGTATCTCTTTTTTGAAAACTTGAAAGTCCACACGTATGCATTAGTTAACTAATGATGTTTATTGTTTTAGTTACATATAGCAGCGGCAAATGGTTATCTGAGGGTCGTAGAATTTCTCCTGGACCAGCACGTCTCGACAGACGTCGAGGACAACGACAGGTGGCAACCGGTTCACGCTGCTGCCTGCTGGGGACACGTAATACAGACGTCTATTTTATGCAAACGCTTGCGAAAAGAGATTTTAAGGAATCTAATTGTAAATTGTTACATTTTTTTGAAATTTGGTAACAAATTGCAGAAAATCTTTTTACGCAAGTTTATAAATACTATAAAAGCACTCTTAATTAATCTTTAAAAATTATAAAATGCAGCTGGAAGTACTAGAGCTGTTGGTCCAAAATGGAGCCGACTTGAACGCGAAGAACAAGCACGATGAGACGCCGGCAGACATCTGCGAGGATCCGGAGATCCGTGAGCGCATAATGGAATTAAAAACCGAACAAGAGAGCAAAAGGCTGCGCGAGGCACAGAACAGGAGAGTCAGGCGGTCACAGAGCATCAACACGAGGACGCAGAGCGTACGAAGAACCTCGATCAGAGACAAGGTGCTCACTACTAAGAAGGACGCACAAGAGGAAACGAGACTAAGAATGCAAGCTCAGCAGGTACTAATTATTAAATATTAGATTAAAATTCGGTGTCCATTGAAGGATCGAAGTACATTGTTACTGCTTTTACAGCACACGTATGGAAATCCTACATCTAACATACCACCGTCGGAAAATAGCTCAGGCGGTCCCGATAACGTGCACGACGACACAGACTCTACGGCCTTGACGCCGGCAGTCCGAAGGGCTCCGGAAGGCAAAGACAACGACTCGTTTCTACACGAGGATGTCGATAAAGACTCAGGTAGATATCGAAGCCTTTTCTGCTTGCATTGGTTGTGGTACAGTAGACTATTATGGTGAAAGCTGTTCCTAGCTTCGTGTGGAGAAGTGTGTGTTATCTCGTTTAATTTCTTTCCCTTTGTTATTGATATTACTTTTTTGTCAAGAAAAAAAGTAGTGTTCCTGTTGACGATTTCGACGACGATATTTTTGTATTTTGCGCGAATATTCGATTTTTTCGTTTTTTTTTTTTTTTTTTTTTTTTTTTTTTT
>CM053170.1:83272449-83369929 GCA_012977825.3 Pteromalus puparum | reverse complement strand
AAGTTTCCGTTGACGCGATTTCACGACGATATTTTTGTATTTGCCCACCTCCGCGAATATTCGATTTTTTCGTCATTTTTTTTTTTTTTTTTTTTTTTTTTTTTTTTTTTATACTGCCGGAGTATTTTTTACTTATGATTTTAACTTTAATCGAATTGTAAAGAGGTTATTTTGTAAATACACATGTATATTACCTTTTTATGTCAAAGAATTCACGTATTTTTTATGATTGTAAATACGTCACCAATCATTTACCTGCTGTCTATGTGTTTTTTTTTCTGTGCGGCACCTTCACCTCACCCGGGTATGTAATATGCGAATTGTTCGAGGTCAGTTTTTTACGTAACTTTCCTATTTCTCTAATTGTAGACTTTAATATATATAGTATTTTTTTCTAATTCATCATATAGTGTCTAGTAATGGAGAACATAAATTACTTATTTTGCATCGATTATTCAAAACTTAACAATAACACGGCACACTTATATTATACTTATATACAAAATGTCAATTCTCACTCTTTTGTAAAATTATTACTGATATCTCTCAGATGCTGTTCATTAGTACGTAAAGATAAACTTGAAATCGCGATGTAGAGGAGACAAGGTATCGACGAGAGAGCCTCATTTTTACACGTATTCGCAAATTCAAAATTATGTTTGTACATACTTTTTTTATCCGCTTGGTCATTCGAGCATGTTTATTATTATTTTTTGGACCATCGTTATCCAGTGTCATGTCTTGTTTTAGATCTGTTTGATAGATTTGTAGTTACAACTTCACTTTTTCTACAGATAGCTATACCGAGACTGAAACATTCTCCACACAATAATAAAAATCAACAATCAAAAATTTGACTACAAAATCAAATAAAATTTCTTTCGAGACTTTTCAAAACTGCCAAACAATTACGCAGCAATTTATTTTCTCGGGTAACGATGAACGAGTTGCATTTTTTGTTTTAATGCGACAGAGAATTGAGAAGCCGAGCGCTTGCATCTCGAGTACGGAAAAAATAGATCATAGCATAGTGAAACGTTTCGATTAGTCAATTCTACGAAACATATCAGCCTGAGCATGATGAAGCAATAAATGACGTGCGTTATAGTTGTACTAGGGAACCTATTTCAAAATTTGAACGACTCTTTCTAAACTGCCTACGGATTAATCTATAAAGTAATTCACATAGACTTCTTTTCTTCAGCAGCGATTTTATACTCTCCTCATTGGAAATTACGTATGAATAATTGATTCACACGGCATAACCGATGATGAATTTATAATCGCAAAATGCATATAGAAAAACTCGAGGCCGACAGTTGTCGGCCGGAAGACCAAGAAAAACGTGTACAGAAGTGCACTTTTGCTAGACAAATAATTTTTCAAACTTACAAGATCCTATATCGCTAGTGCATGAGGTCAAGCCATGCTGTAGATAGTAGAAGGGAAAAAAACCCAGAAAACTCGGTACCTTGTAACGGAGTCGCAGTATTTCTATACGCGTATATATTGTTGCATGGAGGTGGTGGTCGAAATTTTCGAGCTTGGATTATATACGATTACCGCAGCTCTGAGCATTTGTTATACACGTATAAATGATACCTGCACACACTCTGGCGTGTAGCGATTCACGAGCACTTTCTTTATATATTATACACACGCACACATCTATATACATGTTCAGTTTGTCTGTGCGATGAGTAGCATCATTTCTTACAACTTTCATTCCGCTTTGATTACCGCACATTGAATGGCTGCGCGTTCTTATCCACACCTGTGTACACGGCCCGTCTTTTGGAAGTTCATCGTTATAATTTTGAAGGAAAAAGAAGCAATTTTTGGAACGATAAACTTCTCGATGAGGGGCAGTTGGCGCAATGAAGCTTGTAGCTATGTGAACAACCTCCTCTTTACCTGTAGCAAATCCGTGTATTATTATGTCGTACCCACACACATTATTAACGTTATCATGGGGACACCGCACGCACTCGTGAGCCGTTTTGCGCGAGAAATCGGTCGGTTAGATGAAAAAAAAGTTTATCGCTAATATTTACGCGGGAAATTCGAATCTCAAAACCATCGATTTCTCGCCGAGCCGGTGAATCAGCCACACATCAAACCCCCGCAGTTGCATGAAATAAGGTGAGGGATTGTATCGTCGAGAGTGAAATTCTCCTGCGCGAAAGCAACCGGTCGGCCTTCAAGCCAGTCAAATGAACATATGTTTGCGGCCTCGAGCAGACGCAGGTCCCGTGGGTAGCAGCAGCAGCAGCAGCAGTCAACAGCAGTCGCCGCATCAGCCGCAGTCGATCTACGCGACGGATGAGGCTGCGCCGACATCACCCGGGTCCAACGGCAAAATCAACATCCACGTGTCGGTGGTCTTCGTCAAGTCGCTCTCGGATCTGAAGAAGCAACGAGCTCAGAGTCGTCTGGGACCGCAGGCCCAGGATGGAGGCTCTCTCGTGGATCAGCAGTCCCAGCAGACGACGGGAGGACAGACACAGCAGCAGCAGCAGGCGGCTACTTTGGCGGAGATGAGCAGCGACGACTTCAGAAGGTTCACCGGAAACACGAGCGATGCACTCGCCGATAGTGGCAACGATAAGAGCTGCTGTCGTCTCATGTGAATCGAGGCTGGGAGACTAGGCAATTTGGGCTGTGTAATTTTTCGTATTGTTACGTAGATGAGGGTAACGCAGGGAACAATTGAAAGAGGACAATAACGACGTTTTTCGTTTTTCTTGTACAGGTCTTGATTGTGCTGCAAGAAAGCTGGACGTGACTTTCCTTCGAAACGTTTTTTTATTTACTGCAAAAAAAAGAAAGCATACCGTATTCTTCCAAAAAGACTTTCAGAATCTATTTTTAGATGTAATATCTTCTTGAACAGGAGAATCGCTCTACGAAAATCAGCACAGCCCAAAGTACCCAGACAACTCTCACCTCTTGGCGCAATAAAGCAGAAGCGCACATACGTTTAAAAAGCTCAAACAAAATTCCACTACGTATTTACCTGCTATTCCATCGCAATCTAATATCTGCACACATGTACGTACGTATAATTCGACATTCGAATAAGTGATCCGCATACGTTCGTGTATGAGATCCGATCCGTTTTTTCTTATACTTGTATTATCTCTCGTCTATATGCGTATAGGCTCGTATCGAGCATCTCATAGAGAACTTCGTCCATTTGTATATCGCGTAATCGCAAGAATAAAGAGCGGAAGGATAGGATTTTTTTCGGTCGCGATTACCATTATAAAGGAATTTCGTCCGTCTTTACATTATCACACATATATACGTATAGTTACGATCATTTATCTAGTTGTAGGGAGATAAGCAAAAGAGTGAGACTGCGAGTATAATAGAGATGTAATTGCGCGCCTGGAGAATTTGAAAGACTGCCGAGTCCTGCGATGGAGGTATCGGATGATTTTGCTCTTTTTATTGTAAATAGAAAAACAAAGACTTGATTTTGCTCACAGCGCGATTCGTTTATTCGTGTGTTCAAGCAAAGCTGTCCCGTCTAACTGTCTCTGATTAGGAGGTACTTTTGCAAGTCGTACCTGCTGCAGTAATCTTATTTCAAATATTGTGTCAAATTTAGCGAGACTTTGGCATGCGAATGCGCTTGTGAAAAATACTTACCAACGAGACCAGTGGGTTTTTCAAATTCCCCGACGCTGAAGCGAAGTACTTAATAAAAAAAACGTGAAAGAGGAAGTAAAACTGTATTTAACGATTCTCTGTGCGACGATACGCGCGGGTAAGCTTTAACAGATGTATATGTATATCACTCGTCGTATGTTGAGCGCGAATTAGAGCAATATTTTACGGGAGAAACGAGCTGTAGGCGAGTCTGCATCGCCTGAACGCAAGGCGTTTCTATCCTAATATTCGATTCCTCTTCGATGTTACATTGTAGATTTACTATACTCCGGCGCTGAAAGCGCTATGTTACGCGGTTGCATATGTATACTTTGTCATTAGTAAGTATCAAAGTTTATTGCGTAAATTTTATTATTACAATTCTCTATGCGCACACGTATGCGTGTTACTCGTGAGGACCAGATGCGTCGCCTTATATAGATTATGCTGTACGATTTCCACTGGATTACGTGTGTTCCGTAGAGTTATTTACAATATGTATATCGTGGAGATATCTTGCATCAACCGGATCGACTTTACTTTTTTTACGTTAGTTAAGTTTAATTGTGCGATTTTTACTTCTACTTATACATACGTATTTATTGAACAGACTTTTTTCACTGTGATCGCGTCACCAAGATTCACGAGATTTTTTTTTTTTAGTGAACTTTTTTCTCAATGCGACGCGCATTGCGTTGACGCATAATCAAAAGTCGATGAGACGCGATGGAGACTTTTGAAATTCCTTTTCCGCAGCGAGTCAAACTTTGCCTTGGAGATCCTGCTGAAGGACGTATAAACGTTTTTTTTAATGCTATATTTTCGGTAGGACTAATGTCGGCGAAAACGACGACGAGAAAGCGTATTATTAATAAATTTTATTGTACAGTTGAGAGATATGCGTTCTACGGTAATTATATTTTTTTATACTTTCCTTTATATCTCTTTGAGCAGAGAGATTTTTCTAAGCCGCAGGAATTTTCGATCACGAGATCTTCTCGAGTCATTGTTTTATTATAATTGTATTACTATTCTTACTATGTATTAATTAAGGCATCAACGGTACTTGTTTTACATATCTTACGTTTATTGAGAAAAAATAAAGAGCCAACTAAAATTTTAATTGTGTCATATTATTCAATTATTGTAATTTAAACACCCGCCAAACTTGCTTACTTTAATATAGGATTGGGAATTAATAAAAATTGTGCAACGATGTATTGAATCTTTCAAAGTCGTCCGTAGTTTATTTACGGTCTACAACATTATTTTACAAAAATACTAGTGACACAGATGTACATGTTATTTGTTTTCACTGCTAATTCTTGGAGTAATACCGTCTTCACATTAGCGCTCGATGAAAAACATCGTGCTCGCGTGAACGAAGCTTCCACAATAACGCACATAACAAAGTACATCTTTGCAAAGTTTTTTCTTAGTTTTTTATCTTCGTACTTAAGAAGGCTAATGTGAGTTCTTTATCTCGTTTCTAATATAATCAAGAAAAAAAGACATTTCTTTTGAGATAGACGCAAAGGAAAAAAGACTGGCTGATGTCGAGCACGAAAAAGGCTCCAAATATCTTAGGCCTTCTTACTTCACTTTTTAAAATCTTTCATTTTCTTTAGCTATGCGTGAAAACGGTAGGAACAACATTTTTTTCTCTGCCGCTGTAACACAGTGCGACAGCTGCTCGAAAATGGGAATTATACATAGTTAGCACTTTTAAACACTCGTTCGGATAAAATATTTCCACATCACGTAATTATGTATAACTATTTTCGGTTCGCTTTGCTTCGTTCTTCCTAGTACTCGATAATTGGCATTGGAATTGTTTTCATCATTCTAGTTCACACTACGCTAAGCTCTCTGCTACGCTGAGTCGAATTTTAGTGTATTCGCTTTGCTCACTCATTGCGGGTGACGGGTAAGTAACTGTGTGAGTGGTTCGCTAAATACTGTTCAAACGCCTTTTTTCCTCGATATTATATTTTTTGCCTAAGTTATCATTCACACGTCAAAAGTGCGGTCGCTCGGTCAATTCGTTAAGTTTTTCCTATCTCTTACATAGCACAGGAGATTTTATTTGTTGGTTCCTACGACAGTCAAAGCAGAGGTACAATCCAGCTTTACGAGGCGTAAAAGTAACCTTCGGTACCGAATCTACGTACTTTGACTGCTCACACATACATGGCTGACAAGTCTTGAAAATCAATATTTTACGATTTTCAGCGATATAACAAGTACGCGATAAAATTAACGATAAACACTACCGTAAAGATCTATTAAAAAAAAAAAAAACGACTATTATTTTAATCGACTCTACTTTTATGTACATTGTGGTATCTAGTTAAAAAGTGACAAACTTCATATTTGCCACTGAATTTCATGCAGTAAAACTCGACGAACCTGGAGTATTTGGCAAATCTCAACGAACTAAGGATTGCTTGAACAAAACCGTATTTACACGTTTCCTGCAAATCTCAACAATCTCTGGAATGAATCTTAAAAACTATCGCTTACAAATCCGATCTAATAACACGGCTCAAAGTCATAAAAATTGATTTTCCAAAGACCGCCCGTTAAAAACTGCAAGCGTTCGCTTCAGAGGCGATGGGTCGACGTTACACGTCCTCGTGTGCCTCGCAAGAACGTACGCTCACCATAGTATTTACAAAATAGACTACATTGTTTTTGCACGCTCTTCTCGTTTTTTCAAAAGATCTCCTAATCATTGCAACGATTTACTCGTCCAGCCGAGTATAGTAACAGCAGGTATGTACAAGCGAACGAAACGTTTGCCATTAATAATAATAATCATGAATTAACTCTGCTTGGAATGATGTACGTGTTTTCTTGACATTCAACGTGTTAGTCCATCCCCCCTTTTTCAATTGTATGGTATTTGACGGTTGAATTAAGCACAGTCCCCCCTCGCGTTTTTCTTCTCTCACTTGGAATTGAAATACTGCTCTGCATCATAGTAAGTCTCTTTTTAATTCTGTATGCTTGTGTGTTTCTTATTGATGGATCGGAACGGCGATCCCACAGATCCACATTTTTTTACTGTCCTACCCATTTTCCAAATTAGTAGCTGCAAACAAATGTTTCGTTGTCAATTATTAGAATGATCGACTCATGTTAAACATAAAATAAAATATTCAACTAACTTTTTTTTTATGAAAATGATTTAAAAAAAAGGTTGACAACAATAAAATATACATAGTATAAATTTGTGATTTTAGCCCTACCGCGATGCTTTATAGTTTTCCCTACGCTAAATCGCTTATACTTCGTATTTTGCTCTTATTTGTCTTCTATTTATGAATTTGACTTTGTAAAAACTTTTGTTTCATTCGAAACGCCAGAACATGAGAAAGGCATCTGCAGACATAAAAATATTTTTATAAAATCATTGATTATTGGAGAATATAAAATTTTAAGAGAATACTAAAAAAATATGATTGAATGCGTGATCTTTGAAATTTAATTGAAAACAAAACAGTAATGGCTTGAATTCTAAGAAACAAAACAGAACGTGGCAAAGAATTTGAAAACTTGAAGAATAACAGAAGGAAGAATATCACAATATCAAACGAATAAAGAGTAAACAAAAATATACTTTTGGATGTAACGCGAGTCGGTTAAACATAGTCTAGAAATCATACTGGTAATGAAGAAAATTTACATGCAAATAATGCACATGTAAATTTGGTAATTAACTTACTGTCACATACGAATGTGCAATGGTAACGGAAATTCTAAAAATAATTTAAATCGACTGTATTGTTAGCTTTTTGCATACTGCCGCTTAGCAGTACATACCTTTTTTAAATTTAAATCATTTAACATAAAAAAAAGTTTCAATGAAACAGACAAACGTTCGCAATGTATATATTTTTTACATGTGCCTAAAATACATATACACGAAAAATTGCAGATCTCAAATCGGACGTATTCCACAAAATAATCTCACTAGAAATACTTTAGGTGGTGCTAATAAATGTCGTGTTTCTAGAAAACACAAAAGCAAATACAGTTCTAATAAGGTGGATAGAGAGATTGAAAGAAAATAACACAAAAGTAAGAAACCCAAGAGTCAGAGTCAATGCAGTGATATACAGTATGAGGTACAGTCCACAAACATCGATTCTATAAATTCCACTTACCGATAATAATTAGGTTTGAAGGGTCCGGCTTTATTCAAGCCCATGTACTTGGCCTGTTCGTCCGTGAGTTCCGTCAAGTGAGCATCGAACGTAGGCAGATGCAGTGAAGCGACGTACTCATCTGAAAAACGAAGTTTCCATTTGTACAAAACTTTCGACTTGCAATGCAGTCAGACGAATATTTAAGCGTGTACGAACCCATCTTTTTAGGCAGTAAGTAAACGTCGCTCTTGTAGCGGCCCTGAGGAGCGTTAAACAGTTCGATGAGAGCGAGTGCCTGGGTCGCAGCCGTAATGGAAACTACGAAGGACGGAATACTGGAACACGAGAGATTGACTAAACGGCCCTCGGCCAGGAGGACTATTCGCTTGCCGTCTGGCCAGATTACGTGATCCACCTGCGAGCGGACCTTCTCCCATGTCAAGTCTGACGTGCGTAAGCTATTCTGTAGACAGACAGTTTATTCGCGTCAGGTCGTCGTCTTTCACTCGGCTTTCAAAACTAGCCATGCGCCAATAAGTTATTTTTCTGATGATACTGTACGTCCGACAGATCATCTGAAATCTGTTGGACGTTCAGCATCGCGCAAATCTCGTAATAAATTGCACGCTGAGAAAATATCACTCACAATATCAATTTCCGTATTGCTGTGTCCCATATTGCACACAACGCAGCCGTTCTTCATCTTGTCCATGTGTTCGCGCGTCACGACGTTCTTGTTACCGGTAGCGGTAATGACGATGTCGACGTTCCGTATGACTTCGTTCAGCTTAACCACTCGGAAGCCGTCCATACTGTATGCGACAGAAAAATGTCAAGTGGATTAATGAATTTGCACTTTCTTCTTCTGCTACTGCTGTGGCTTACCTCGCCTGAAGGGCGCAAATCGGATCGATCTCGGTGATGTAGACGATGCAGCCAAGGCCCTTAAGCGCCTGGCAGCAACCCTTGCCGACCTCGCCGTAGCCGCAGATAACGACCTGCTTACCACCGAACATCACGTCGGTTGACCTCTTCAGACTGTGGACCAGAGCAAGAATTAATTATTCTCGAGTGTGATTCGGGCGTTGCAGAGACGATTAAAAATGCAAATTTCCGGGCTATTTCATTCCAGTTCACTCTATCAGGATTATCGTTGAACATTTTATCCAAGAGACTATAATAAATATCGCTTGGCAAATTGCATAGTTCAATTTTTAATTTAACTCAACGTCCGATATCCCCGACGGAGTCAGGCAATCTAGTCAGAATACTAATTTTGAAAAAATTCGCAACCAATTTCTCTCCAACCTCATTCGTACCTGTCGATGATGCTCTCGCGGCAGCTGTAGAGATTATCGAATTTGGTCTTGGTGACGCTGTCGTTGACGTTCATCGCTGGCACCGAGAGCTTGTTCGCCTTGGACAGCTGGTACAGCCGGTGCACACCTGTTACGCTCTCCTCGACGATACCTGCAGAAGAAACGTCGTCATCTCTTTAGACACATGTCAGTGCAGTTATATATACGTAAGACGCGTATACACTGCGGAGCTTTTAGTGGGTCACCGGGTTAGGTCGATCGATCGGATTTTCTCGTCGGACTGATCGATGGGTCGCGCGCGAGGGTCGGCGTAACGAGCGCTTCAATTACTCTAAAAGCCAGGGAAGTCGATTTTCTTATATACGCGCGAAGAGACTGGCGTCGCGATGGAAGTGGATTTTAACGAAAAAAATGACTGCGATTAACTCGGTTTCGGTCATCACGTTGGAGAGAAAATCGATTTCCTTTTATCGTATAAAAAAGCTCACCTTTGATCATCTTGAACATGGCGTTGTACTTCTTGAGCATGAGGTGGGTGGCATCGCCGCCGTCGTCGAGTATCATGTTCGGCTGCCAGTTCTCGGCGTTGATGCATTTGTCGATGCACCACCAGAAGTCCTCCTCGGTCTCGGCACGCCAGGCATAAACTGGGTAACCCTCGTGGGCCAAGGCCGCAGCCACCTCGTTCTGCGTCGAGTAGATGTTGCAGGCGGCCCATCGTACCTGAGCTCCAAGCTCCACTAGCGTCTCCACCAGCACCGCAGTCTGGGCGTTTATGTGCGTGCAGCCCACGATCTTTGCGTTCTTCAGCGGCTGGTTTTTGAAAACAATTTTTAGATTAGTTTGGAAAAAGAGTTTTTGTTATCGACTAAGAAATAATCTCGACAGCTTTATTATCGAAATTGTTCGACGTTTTACGAGCATTCCAGTTCCACGTGCCGACGTAAAGATTCTAAAATAATGAATTCTCTCTCGTGTATACCCGCTGCGAGAACAAAAGCAGCAGGAATTTTCCTCTCGAGCTCGGCGATTAATTTTAAAAATAAATCTCTTACGAACCTTGTCGTCCTTAGCGCGTTTGCGCAGCGCCATAATACCAGGCATCTCCTGCTCGGCGATCTCGATTTCCCTCCTGCCAAAGGCATGCTGATCGATGTTCCTAACGCAGAAATCCGTAAAGCCCTTGTCCGTCTTCTGGATCTTCTCACGCGGTGAGACGTCGTCCTCCTCGCTACTGCTCCCTGTATAAGACGCTACAATTGTTGTACACAGCGGGACGCACACAAGAGCGCACGTGGACCGACACAACACGCAGCACGAAACAAAAAAATTAAACAAAATGATGAACGCATGATATATAACGATGTCCTTTTATATCTTCAATGTCTACTGCGTCGTTTTCCCATAACAATATACTTGCGTTTCTTGAGATCGCAGAGTTATAGTAGTCGATATACGTGCAAAGAGACGACAGACGTGAGATGGTAGTATGAGGCAAGCGAGTGCAGGAAAATAAAAGAATAGTATGTGTGTGAGTGCAATACGAGTGGCTCCGGATTAAACTGATGGTACGATTTTGGGACCTAACGAGCAGCTCGTTAAAGCGCTTCGCTTGCGTAAGTATATTCCTAATTACCATTGTGTCGTTGCAGCAGGGGCTCGCTGATAATCATAACTGACATGCATAACTGCAGCGAGCTTTCGTTATACTATAGTGTTGATATATAAAAAACTGCTGTTTTAAGCCCAAAAATAATACCATCGAGAAAGAAGTCGAGTCCACATGTATAACATACGCAAATCTAAATCTATAGACAGAGTATCTACAAAAGAGTGAGATCGAGGAAACAATACACAGACACGCTTACGTACCGGAGCTGTAGCTGTCGGTGCTACTGGCGGACAAGGAGCGGCTCCTGTACCTGCCAGCCTTCTTCAAGGCGCCGGACTTGGCTTCCTGAAAAAATTCCAAGCGCTCGGGTCAGAAATCAGATCTTGGCACGCCAGACAATCGAATACACTTATTGTAGAGGGATAGAGATAGAGATAGAGAGATAGAGAGTGAGAGACAGAGGAGGCTCAAATATTAGTCCACTACTTTTTCAGGGCTTGTTGTTATTTTACGCTCGCGCGACAGACATAGATTGCCGTCGCCGAGGGAGACTTTATGATTACTGTTATTATGTTCGGCTCGGGGTAGGTAGAGAACACTAAAAACAAAGATGATGATTTACTACGGGGCAGGTGTGTGTATGTGTGATAGGCTTAAAAGACAATAAATATATGATGATAATTGTGCAAGACAGTTGATGTATATGACGAGGCGTGTCGTATGTTTAGGGAGAAGCTTTCGGGGATGCAAATGTACTGCGTGCTTTGCTATATATATATAATTAATCAATGCGAGTATTCGACGCAGGTATACAGAGTGCAACGAGGCGTACTTTCGCGCGGGCTCTGAAGGTTATCTCTACTTTGGAATAGATATAGTATAGAAATGTATCTATAGATATTATACAGGCGTTGTTGCATTCTGATGGATCTGCGGAGTCGCTGTTTTTTTTTTTCACGCGCGTCAGTATACAAGTATGGATTTGGCTTATATATATGTAAACTGCGTTATCCAGTTTTTTTTTTAGCTCTCATCGATCCTTCCAAATATTCGTTCTCTCGACTTGTTTCCGAGAAGAAGCTTCTCGCGTGTATAACACGCAGAGACCGAATGAGGAACGATTTGATTATAGTTGAAAAATATATACCCGGTCTGAACATAGTTACGATTTCATTTCCATCATAACAATATGCGCACCGAGTTTATAGATACAATGGTGTATCAACGATGATAAAAATGCCTTGTTTTGGCCTACTGTTTCAGTCGCTCATGCTACAACTAACGATGCAGCGAAACTACTTGCTCTAATAAGCGTGTGCATATACGTATATGTATATTAAAATAAAACTGAATTTCAGCAGCAGATAGGCAAGACATTACAGACATCACAATAGTAAAAGTTAATGAAGTTAATGGATTCGTGATGTGTGTGTGTTTGGCGTGTATATATATGCGATGGTATTATACAGAAAAAGATGGCAAAAGACATGGTATTAATATACGCTGGACACGCAGGAATGTATATGTAACATAACAAAGTCGACATTTACGTTTACAGATTATATTAGTGTGATATATATATATAATACGTAAATATACATTTATATGCGGTTATAATACGTATAACAATTATAAGAATAACAATATGTATATATAGTATATATAGTTAAATATTTTAAAAAAATTGACTTTGATTGTAAATACTTTTGTGTGATATTCACAAATGTGGTCTTACTTACTAATTTCGATCTCGCGCCGTGAAAGGCATTATTTGTTGCCTCTAGGCTCTGAAATCAACAACAACGAGCATTTCATAATTGCATCTTTTGCTGGTCCATAGTCAATGACATAGTCTTATATTATATACTGTCTGGCGCACACACCCTCACACTGTATAATTATATTCGCGTACAGCAAAATTCAACGTTTCTTCGGCGATATATTAAAGAATATGACACCGAATCTTTCGCGAACTTGAAATGTCAGCTTGATTAATTGATCGCGGGCGCGGCGGGCCGAACAACGCGAAAGTCGATGTTTTTATCTATGCGGATACATCACGCGAAACTTATCTCGTTATCTACGGAAGTTGAAAAAAAAAAAAAAACGCGAATCGATAGTATAAGCAGTTCGCGAGCCTGTGTACGATTATTTTGCGGTATTTATGAAGAGCGACTGAATTTTGAAAAGAAAACAAACTCATAATAATAAATGTAACGATAACAGTAACTAAGATATGTATAATAAAAATTAACACTAGTGTGTGATATATATATATACATATAGAGAAAAAGATGCGCTGTATATGTATATATATGTGGCAAATCAATAGTTGTAAAAGCGCTCTGGTCGGTCTGACTATGGATTTGATAGAGAGAGAGAGAGAGAAGTAAAGATATATATAGGTATGTAGAAATAGAGAGATATGTATAGAGGTATAGTGTGAAAGAGAGAAAGAGGAGAAATAGAGAGAGAGGGAGATTTGGATAACAGCATGCTCTCGGCTTCGTTAAAAGGTCAGCTTGCAACTCCTGTTCTCGAACTATATGACTATATCCCAAGGCGAATGTATATATTTATATGAAATGAGGGGCTGCTATAACGCACAACTTCTGCTCTAAAATGTATCGTCTTCTCTTCTCTGAAACTTCTCTCCGCTTATTCGCAGTTCGAACAATCGTTTCGTGCACGCGCTTCTGTACACATGTATTTTTTGCCAAGAGCCGTCACGTGAGTCGCGTGTGCAGTTCTCGACAGCGCCCCCTGCGATAGTTTTCGAATTGCACAGTTCTATTCTGCAGCAGATCTGTGTCAAAGATTTACAAATGTAAACAGCGTTATAACACGTGTGTAATCGATAGTATTATATTCGGTATCGCGATAACAAAAAGACGTAGCTTTTGAGGTTATGACGAGGCACTTCTCGAACAACAAAGTTGAATTCTTCCATCAGTGACAAATTGAAATTAACTCGTTCGTCGCCACCTCGTAAATTAATCAACTAGGTAAGTATTTGAAAACCATAGAACTCCGACTACTTGGCGAAAAATCGACGCACAAAACACTGCAACAATCGAGATCTAACAACCACTATAACTATACCTGTCTCGGCAAGAACATAAACATATCCGCGCGGCGACTCTCTTACGTCTGAGAACTGAGCTCGATCTCGGAGAGGAAAAGGACGACGAGCATAGAAACGATCGGCGCAATTAGAGGCATCTGTGCCGGTCGTCTACTATTGTCTCCCGCAGAAGCCACCCACGGGCGCAAAAACACGTTGCGTAAGAGCAGCGGCTGCTGCATGCAGAATTGTATACATATAAGACAGGCCGCGTAATAACTCGAGAGACTCGAGAGACAGAGATGGAGGAAACAAAAAGAAGAAAGAGGAGCGTCAGAGAATATTAGCGACGCTCGCGGCATCCTTTTGTATGCATGAATACAGCGGAGACTCTGCTACGAGCTGTTAGGATTTCGAGGATTACGCGCGTCAAACGAGCTTCTGCACACAAGAGTATACCAGAGTCGAGTTGATGAACTTTTTGGGTAAATAAGTGTGCGCTTGAATTGTCCAGTGGTTGCAGGTTGGATTTTTTGCCTCTGTTATCTATAGGAGCAGGTATGCGTAAAAAGTGAATTTCTCATACTTTGGCAAAAGAGCAGAGCGTAAAATCTTATGTAAGTGTGTTGAAACAGCCTTTTCTCATGGTCGTAGGATTCTTTTTCTCTATGGAATAAAAAGATATTGACTCATACCAGGCTAACAAGAGAACCATGCTGGCTATAAAGCGTTAATTAGAGCGAAGGCCTATTAACGCATCGAGTACAATTTAAAAGATCTGTTAACTTTTTAACATCACAGCAGGATGATGTACTCATATATTCAGATTCAATCAGTTTAATTATAAATTGAGTAGGTAAACAATGTTTATAACTCAGTTGTTTGGCTGTAGTTTCACAACTGCTGGCACCATTTCATTGGCTCAAGAGTTGACAGTACACGAATTCAAAGAGTTAATAGAGCTTAATTTCAAGAGTCACTACGTTTTTCTCTGAATTATTCAGTTGCGTTTGTCACCAAGTCTATAAGTGAATTGAGTGGATACACTGGAATTGACCACTTAATGCTTCCATCCAATTTAGCGTTGAGCAAAAGAAAGCACATTAATACATTATTCTCCTTTTCTATGGTTTCAATAGATATTGGTGAATGAATCACAGGTGCACACTTGAGAAGTAACCAATATTTAAAGTACAGTGCTGAATTTGACAGAATTATACTTGACTCAGTTTTCTTTTTCAAAGTATATTTATAGCGAAGCATAGAAAATAAAATTGGCTCCAATACCACAAAGGTAATAAACTGTGAAGCAATAATAGCAAAATGTTCTCATAAATAAGAGAGAATTCTTAGTTTTGCACACAGTGAACATCTGTACGCTTCAAGCTTTTCCCACGTCAATCAACGAACCAAAGCACAGTGTGGAGTTCTCTCTTCTGGCCAGCCCATTGCACTCGATCAAGTAAAAGCCCACCTGCGTAGTCCTTCCTTCAGAGATGACATACTGCAGTATACTAACCATAATGACGGTTCAGCTTTCCTCCTAATAGAAAAACGCACAGCCACGTTGAGTCCTCGCTGCTTCTCAATCCGAGACGAGCATGTCAGCGGCTATAGGCACACCGCGAGACTACCGCAGAGATCGTTTTAGCTTTTCTCCAGAGGCCAGGGGGAACATGTATAGAGAAAGAGAGTCCCAGTCACGAGTCCTCTGACGTAACTGGCGGCGGCGGGGGCCAATTTATCAATAAAAGCGAGAACGCGACGTAGAGAGAGAGAGAGAGAAGAAAGTGGCCGCACGCGACGACTACTCCGACACGCCTCCTTTCCTCGAGATAGATATGCGCACGCGAGGGCCAGAGAGAAGGATAGTATTGACAGATAAAAAGAGAGAGAGAGATAGAGAAGGAGAGATAAAGAATCAGTCTATAATTATGTAGTATATGTATGAAGGTTGATAAGGTGATGATACCTTGGTGCCGCTCGAGGAGGGATCGGCTACAACGGGTCCGTCGCTGACAGAGCCCCTGGGCTGCTGCTGCTTGCTAGTCGAGGCTGTCTCCGCGGCGTCGGCCATTTCGCTCGGTGTGTTCTACTCTCACTGCTCTCGTGGAATCGCGACTCGATTACTGAGTATACGAGTTATACAGCTATTATTCACAGCTGAGGAGCTGCTTCGGTCCGGTCCGACTACTCATAAGGAGGTCCGGGTTGGCCGGACGTCGAGAGAACTGGTACTCCCGGGATCGTTGCTCCGCACAGAGAGATGCGAGTGTTATTGTATAGGTATGTGATGGGAGAAGAGAAAGAGCGAGAGAGACGGAGAGATTGAGTACGCACTGGGTGCGCGCGCGCACTGCACTGATGATGACCGCGACGACGCGTCTGCTTCTGTCGGCTGCAGCTGTGTGCGCCATCAGTGCGCTAGACCGTTTTACGCTGTATACACTATACTGGTGGTGAGGACTGCGCGCGCCTCCTTTTGAATAATCGGGGATCTTGATAATGGCTAATTTAGATGCGTTGGAACTTGTGACTTGTCAGGCTTGAGGTGTTTAGTAAATAGTGCCTATAACTAGTAGTAGTGTAATCGGCTATGGATATGAACTATTGCGTTAAGTTGAGACGTTAGCACGAATCTTTGAATCTTGACATTTAGCACAGTAGTGTAAAAGGGGCCATTGATTGCAGCGTCATCTGACGGTCAGGGTTGGTTACGCGACTGGTACTATAATAAAGTAAAAGCGCACGCGCCGCGCTGCACTTGCATGTATTTATTCGCTCTGCCCTCTGCGCCATACCAAACTTTGCGTGTATGCAGCTATCCGCAAAATAACACGAGCGGACCAACGTATATATCTGGCCAATCTACATCCAAGTTCAAGGAAATCATATAGACGCACTTGTATGTATGTATATGTGTATATGTTGCACGCGCTAGAATAGAGAGAACGGAAAACAACAATCGATATTATAGCTTGCAAAGAGTTATATAGACATTTTTAGGGTAGCTTAATCATATATGCGTCTTATTTATTTACACTTGCTGGTTTATTATATACATATAGCTTACGAAATAGTCCATAGCAAAAGCTGGTTCTGCAGTATAAGGCGTTTTTTAGTTACGGTACTTTTGTATGTTAGGCGTGTATGCGATATTTGATTTGTTAACAAAATCTCTCTTTCGATATAGACAGAACGTTTTCAAAACGTTCTGCTCAATTTTTTCAACTGCTCGAGCACAACCCTTTGCATATACAATAATATATATATGTTTCATCCAATTAAAATGCCGCGTGTGTAATATTAAAGCTTATATAAAAATGATCCGGTTAATCGCCGGTAACGCTTATTTACGTTATACATCGCAGCGGCGTTTAGTGTATGATATACATGTAGTAGGTATTATTCGGAGAATGTGTTCTATTCATACAAACAATTAGAAATTGTCGAAAAGTTAATTGTTAGTGGTTTTTGAATTTAGATGTACTATAAGGCATCGTATCGCGCACAATTCCATCAAAGCTGAGCATCACGATTATAGGTTTTTATTTTAATTCATCTTTTAACTGGGAATACGTATTTTTTTTTATAACACACGTTTTGTCTGAGTGCGCTTGCAAGTACACGCATCTAATTGCATCATAGAAACGGAACTCGAAATTTCATCTATGCCAGTCTAATCATAGCTCAAAGTTCTATATTGTATTATTTCTATAGATAGTTCTTACTCATGTATTATACACATGTCTACGTATGGTTTGTTAAAAAGTGTTTGATGTAACTTCTATTATAATAATCTGCGAAATTCTGCGTAAAATCACACTTATTTGTATCTATAATCAACAGTTCTAATGGAATCACAACGAAGTATTTCTACTCTCTTAAAATTAAATCTACACACATTCTTCTGCATTTCCAATTATTTAAAAAAGTATTCATAGAATCGCGCTGTTCAGACAGAATTGCTCTGATATATCGAAATCCTCGCCGATACACACAACTTCAACATTGCTCGCAGACTAAATATCAGCGCAGTACTTATAAGTTCACACGTCCAACTCATCTCGATAAATTGACCGCATATCACGAATCTTATTCGCTTTCAAATTATTTGTCACTTCCATGTTTCGATCTAAATGTCCCTCTTCGCATCGGAGGGTAAAAAATCTCTCACGTGAGATTACACACGGTGTGCGCATGGACTCGTTACAAAAATGCAAAAATTATAAATTCCGCTCGACATTCTTTTTTTTTTTTTCACGGATAGCAAAAACTGGAAACGCACATCTTCATTATTCAGCGAGTATATATGTAATAGAGTATTGCACAACAACGTCTACGATATTTCGCATTATTCAACGCGCACTTGCTACCATGCGCGCGCTCATATTATAAGGTGTATAAGAGTCTTTTGCAGCAAAATAATTATAATTTCACAGCGATTTGCGCCTTCGAGGTTTCTTCGACTGCCTTCACGACTTTTAGCGATGGCGGGAAATTTTTGCTTCGTAGGTTTAAGGTATCCGGTGCGATGAATGATACGCATTGTAGATCCATTTGCATTTCAGGGTATTACGAAATTTTATCAGAAAACTTCTAAAATTCAACGCTGTATCACATTTTGGTATTGGCTTAACAAAAAACGTATACGGTATAAAAGTTTTGTATTAAAAGCTGAAGTATCGTTAACAATAATTGATTGTCTCAAAGTGCAAGCTTCGTTTCGTAATCGTCAGTTTTCTTTGCGACGTTTCGTTCTTCTGCAGCATACGTGAGTGCGTGCGTGTTTTATCATAAATGTACTCGTGTTTCATGCAAAGAATGCTTCGTTATCAACGAAGACTAAAGAAAATTTTAGAAGTATTTTATAGTTTAGAAGTTTCCTGTAAACATCAACTCGTAGCTTGCGCAGATCTTTGCTTATTAAATGTTCAACTCATTCTAAAATTACGTTTGACTTTCGTAATACAAAATTAATCTGATATACACGTATAATCTATAGATATAAAACTTTACGACTTAAAATGTAAAAAATACGGTTTATGCTATTACAAACTTAATATAAATTATCTTAGTTAGAAACAATAATAATTTAAGAAGATACAAGCAAATCATACTACATTCATTGATCTATCCTCTGTTGATATCCTATTTTTCGCCTACAGCAAAACTATATTTAGGCAGTGTGTTTTCTGCTTTTACCGACTGAGGAATGGACACAAATAGCTCTATAATAATTATAAAAATAACACCTATGTCCAAGCTTTACACCATTATGCAAAATAACTATACACGTGGTACCGCTTATAACTAAATATTTACAACGCGTTCATTCCTGGTCGGTAAAAGCACGACTTGCACACCCCCTACAAACGGTACCGACATAATACTCGCTCCAACAGCAGCCCGATGAAAGAGAAATGACACTAGCATTCGAACGCGAACCAGGGAATCAGAGCATCACCGCGCGTTCGTCCAGGGTCGACGAATGAGCCGTGTCTTCAGGATGCAGGGGTCGTCGCGAGAGGCAGGATCGGCAGTCGATAAAGCAGATTTAGACCTCGAAGGCCTCGCGCTGCTACGCGATCATGGCGGAAATGGGGCTGAATCGCATGATCTTGCTGAGGAGGATCCAGGCGACGGATGCAAGAGCCGAGAGGGTAACGCCACCCCAGCCGAAGTCCATGCTCCAGGAGGTGGTGAAGCGCCGGGCCTTGAGTAGACTCCGATCTATGGGACCGCCTATCACCCCATCCTCGGGAGCGTCTACTGCCAGTGGACGGGCCATCGTTCGGTCTTGCGAGCGCTTGCAGTGGATTATCGTTAGAGTGAACAGGGCAAAAGTTGCTGCGAATAGATAAGACATATTTTAATTAGTTCTGAGATAGATATTTCAAAACTTTAAAAAGGATTCGATTATAAAGTAGTCCAAGAGGATTTATTTTAAATGATGTCATCCGACGAAAGACTGAAATATTCACTTGAAACTTCATCAGAAGCTTGATTGACCCGTAATAGAAATACCGACTGCGTCATCTCCGATATCAATTTATTAAATGTCGACTACCGTTTCGCTGGGCGTTTGAAATGAAACTGCAAGTAGATTTAACAACGTCAAAATGACGTTCCAACTTTGAATTCTCACTTTTAAATAAAAGCAACCTCGGCAATCAGAGATTTTCTTTTAAAACCGTAATACTTCTTGCCTCCCACGCAATCAGAAGTTATTACAGTCTAAATATACACACGTAGTACCTACAGTGCAAGCGCGTACCTGCCGCCTATACTCTATACTTTTCGCTGGCGTGCAGATCGCGCGCGTCCTCGCAATTATAATTATGTGCCTGCATAGTCAAGGCAGACACAGAAAGAGACGATTCTCCGCATTAAAACGTCGATAAACCACTTATTTGTCTAAATTTGGAACTACCCGCGCATAGCGTCAACCTATACGTGTATAGCTGGGTATAAAGTAGTTTTACAATATTTGTTCAAGCTAGTTAACAAATTAAACTTACCTGCTAGAAGATACATGACGCCGGTGACGAGAACCGCCGAGATTTGATGTCTGCACAGTCCGAAGAAGCCGACAATCACGGCTGAGCCAAGGATAATCAGACATACGAGGGAGCAGGATATACTCAGATTCTGCATTCCTGTCAATCGATGAAATTATATATATCTATCATTATAATAATTTTTCGTCCATATTACTATAGCGTTCTTATAACTTACGATTCTGCCAAGCGGCGCGCATCTCCTCGTGCGCTTCATCGGGTGTAAGATAGTTGATACACCGTTCCTGCGGAAAACCCAGTTTTGTCGCCAGAAGGTCGATCTCTTCATCTGAAAACACATGATAAATCGATTAATGACAATCTCATTATAGTTGTCATTTATAAATTCTTATACAGCAAACTTTTTTTTTTCATTTTCTAGCATAATTGCTGGCTTCTGCAATTAGAACGATGAGTAATTACTTTCGAAAGGCGACATATACTTCTAAGTCGTGCAGCATTTTTTTTTCAAAGCTCACACATATAGCTCCCTCGCGTCGGTGCGTCAATTAAACGAGCTTTCACGCTAATTCAACCTTCCTCGCGCGCTCTCAACTATAACGACCGAATCGTTAATAAAATCCGACTATAAATACCATCGTCTCGTCGCGGCAATTTCATTTCACGCGTTTCTCTTCATTCGTGTAACTACGTATTCATCGGGCGCAGTTCATTACGTAATCCGCAGAGTCGTCGTCTGTCCTTTCGGGCCTGACAAAAGGCTGTGAATAGCGCTGCAGGTGCATGTTATTGTGCATACAATACACGTGATGCGGAAAATCGATCGGAAAGGCCGTGTAGAGTTATATGTGTGTATGTGTGTTCATTTGCGGAGAAAATCGTTGATGATTCAGGAAACGAATTGCTGCGAGATAGCTGGAGAAAAATCGATGTGCTTTCCGGCTGTTATTCTTCTGTCCTTTCGTGCTGATGTATATAGAATGCAAGAACATCTCTGCTGTCGTAATATTGCGAAAAAGAATATATAGCTGGATTACTAATAGACTGCTTGTAAGTATTATCAAGCGGTGATAATCCTGAAGACTATAGAGTCGTTAGCCGAACTTTAGACAGTCTTCACGGTCATGGTTCTGGATAAGAGCTGCGATATATCGGCAAAGTTAGAACATCGCATAGTCCTCCCTCAAGTTCGTTCATATATGCAACAAACCTCGGAGCTAAAACGATTTCTCATAAACGTTTCACCTCGCGCGACTCCCGCGCAGTTTTTATCTGAAAATTCGATAAACTCCGGCGACAAAGGGACGTTCGCCCTTCCCTCCACAACAGTATACACACAATAACGACGCCTGATCCAAAGAAAAAAGTCTCGCAAGGGCACCCTGCGGCGTCTCCAGCAAAGACAACAAAAAGAGCAGTAGCTTAGCTATAGCGTCGAAAAAAAAAAAAGGATAACAACGAGGACCTCGCGCGCGATAAAGGCCCATCCAGCCCACGCACATCCGCAATATACGTATTTCTATTATACAATGCACAAAGTCTTCGTGCGAGATATGGGTATAACCTAGACCCAGTGAACTCCCCGGCGGCAGTGGTGGCGTTCTATCGATCCTTTTCCTATATATCGCACACTCGTCCTCCTCCTCAACGTCATCCTGGTGTGGCGGCTGCGCGGGCATTATGTGTCTGACCATTCGTTTTTGGTCAGGGTACGCTCGCTCGCTCTCTCTCTCTCTCTTTCACTCTGTTTGCCCGGGGTGACGGCTGTCGTCCTGATTTTTCGTCGAAGCGATATTTTTAAGTATTTTCAGAGCAGTTATTTTTCATCCTCTTATATACCTATTATAAGGGAAGAGAGTGAATTTTAATGCCTGACGTAAGCGAGATTTTTCCACTTACTTTATCCAATTTTGCACTCTACTATTTCGCTGCGCTTGAAATATGTAAAAAGGCAAAAAATTTAATCTTCTGATACCTCGAGATCCACCGACGCACCGTCAGTCATACATCCAAACAAAAGAGGCTTCTTCAACGAGCCTAAAACACGCGAAGCGCACGAAATTCCGACCACAGAATTAAAATATTCACGAATACGTAAACTTTTAGAACCTTCCACCGAAACTGCTCCATCTCCAACAACGACAGGTGTTTCACACGCTTATACACTCCAGCAGCAGTCACGTATACAAAACTCCAAGCCAAAAAAGTAAACCCAGAAATGTCGTTATTCTCTTTTACAGTCGACTGATGCCGCGACTGTATATACGAAAAGATTGATATCGCTGAAAGTTCAGAAGCGACGCGACCGACGATAAAAAAATTTTACCGCCCGACTGAGAGTATAGAGGTGTGTTTGTGTGTATATAGCGATATAGTCCCTGGGGAGCTTGAAGCTGGGAAAGTTTCGTTGGTGCTCAACTACGACGTGATAATAAATGAGCCCCGGGGCCGGAAAAATCAGAGCGTGCGTTTTGGGATTCGGAGTGGACATTTGTATTTTATTTTATTTTCCGAGTGGAAAAAAAAAAAAACTAATCGCGAATAGAGTACGCGCTACTTCATTTGTAAAGATAATACACTACAAGTTTCGTAAAAGCAGAACTTAATTAAAACATACATCTCGCTGTTCTCCAATTGCGCAGCGTCGCAACGGAAGAATAAAGCAAGGAAAAATCCTCTCACGTACGCGACCTCTGATGCTCTCTCGATGTTCGATTTGATGTAGACGCTCGCCGTCCTTTCGTTCGATGCATAGATTGTATTGTAGGGGATCTTTTTCCTATACCTTATACATCCAACCGCTGAATTATTCGTTTCGTTGAAAAAATAATTTCTATATCACAGCTTCGAATCACGAGCGAAAATTCGCGGTGAAATAAAATTTCCTCCACTGCAGTGCAGGAGGTGAAAAGCTGACGAAGTAAATCGTGCAAAGACGAGCAGTAGTCGCACGCGGTGAAAATCAGATAATCAGCAAAATCACACACGTTCGAGCTCGACCTACTTCCTCCGCACATCCATCGCTTTTATTCCCTGCTTTTGCTACTCCAAATAATACTAATGACGAACTCGAACGAGCGGATTTTCGATCGGCCAATTTTCTCTCTTCGCTCGTTCTGCGCTTATTTTGTATAATAAATACTGTATATAGGTGTGTATACGCTTGCGCACACGAATCGCCGAGCTTTTTCCCGCTCGAGTGGGCTCGATGTTTTTTATCGAACCTCTCTGTCGAAGCTTAATTGCCTCTCGGATACGCAGCTGCTCTCTGCTATATAACGGCACTTTCTTCGATTGGCTGCATTGCTTATTGTTCCGTGCTTTTGTGCTTATTGGTGAAAAATTGGAATCTGCTCCATTATTAGTGCTAGAAAAAATTTCACGAAATTGTATAGTTAGTGAATTCATCCTACTACATCATCAGCTCTCCGATGTTCGAAGTCAAAGTCAAGAAGTAAAGAAAGTGGCTCACACATGCAAGCACAGTTCAAAAGAAACGCTTTACCATCCCTCAATTGCGCACCGCTTCCGTCGGTTAGCTTTCGAAATATATACGAGCTAAGAGATCGACACACACACACACATGCATGCATTAAATCGACGCTTTTACATCCCGACTCACACGCATAGGTGGAGAAGGTAAAAGGTTTTTTCGCGGCCTTTTTCGAACCCCAGCTTCATGATCGCAATCGCTCTATACTGCATATAAGTATATGAGAGAGAAAGAGGCGAATGATGTATCAGCTAGCTATCGGAATTTTCTCAAGAGAAAAACAGCCCAGATATAAGCCTCGACTTTTCTCATTGGCTTGGCCTAGACATTCTTGCCGTTTTGTTGTCTTTTTTGGCAGACGATGTATTGGCTCTTTGATAAGACGCTTACCGCGTGACACACTTTTTTTCGAACGATCGTGTTTTCGTGCGGGTATACGGATGAACGACTGTTTTTTTTTCTGGAGGATTGCGTTGTTTCGAGCTAAAATCTGATCAAGCTCATATGATCTAGCTATAACGAGGCTATAATATCCTCGAGACGGTCAGCTCTATTTCAAGTGACGACGACACGGCATCGATTTGTTCTATAAATTGCTTTGAAATGTTGGAGGAAAGACGTCGTAAAATAGACGCTGATCGTTCGAGAGGTGAGTATAAGTAGAGGCGAAAGTATTAAAAGCTCGTTTCCTACATGAGTTACACTGACATTCGAACTATTATTAAGATACCTATAAGCGGATCCAATGAAGCACTACTTCACCTACATAGCTTTCATTACATAATCTTACATCGGCGAGCTTCGCGCATAAATAACGCGCCCTTGCAACCTCTCAATTATAACAAATTTTTTTTTTTTTTTTTAAACTCACAGTTATAGGTATACAAATATAACTTATTTACCTGTCAGGGATACGCAGAGGGTCCAGATGCCGCCGTGCATTGGCACAAGGAAAGAAGGACCGTTCTTGGATCTAGGATTGGAAGCGACAACTCGACGCCCCGATCCATTGTGCTGCTCGTGATCGGAATGCTTTCCGGATGGCGGCTCGATGCGACCCACCTTCCCATCCAGGTACCACTTTATCGAGTTGAAGCTGACACGGTCCAAAGCCTCTCTGTCCCAGTCAACTTCCTCCCAGTGGTCCGACATTATCGCCGCGCACAGCAGACCCGTCGCTGAACCAAAATTTCGATTATGCTCTTAATTAAATCTTTTCCAAGTATAACCTATAATTTCGCTGCGAGCTCGTGATACATGACAATAGAAGAAAAAGCTATATACACTCGAGAATTCGGCCGAATCGAGTTGTTTTATTGTAGCAAGTGAATGTAAAACCAGGAGCTATAAGAAATGCAGAGCTATAGCGAGCCAAGTAGTTACGGCGGAAAGTAGTCAGACGCGCCGCTGCGGGTGAGTATCAAAAGTTATCGCCTTGCAAGCGTTCGTGCAGTCGCTCGTTGGTTATAAGATTTTCATTAAAAACTTTGAAACTAACACAAATTTCAAGTACGTATACCCCTTACAATTGTATAAGACGTGTATGCAGCGTGAGCTATATTAAATTAGGGAAAGTTATGCGTTCGTAGGATATTTCTATTTTTAGTGAAAGCTGGGGAATGGTATAAACGATAATATTTACACACATTTGCTCATCCGAAGGTTCGCGAATTGATGGGTATTCGGTGTATACCTATAATACTCTAAGCATATGCATATTTAACCAAGCGCTATATCGATAAAAATAATAGTACAACACTTTTACTTGGTGCAAAACATCCTGGGTATATAATGCGGAGTTAGTTTGCATACGAAAGCAATTTGTTACCATTCGCTTATAATATAAAGATCGTCAATCTTCAATCTGTATAATACAGTGTAGTACTAAAGAAGTATACTTGTTTAATCCAACACAAATACGCACGCGATTCGTCAAAGTTATAAACGATCGTTAATCAGCGAAATGAGTTGGGGCGTGTATAAGAAGACATTAAATCAACAACGCTCGGTTCATTCACACGAAAATAATAACAGTCGTATGATTAAAATTTCACGCCCTCGATGGAAAAATCGAAGCAGAGTATAATATGAGAGACTTACCAGCACAAGTGAGCACGAGGGTGCCAAAGAGAAAGATAAGCCTGGGGGCAGGGCTCCTGGGAAGCCTCGAGGGCTCCATCAGCTGCTGCCGGCGCCGTTGCTGGCCAGTGCTTCTGGGCCCTCTGGCCACGAACCAACGGATCTTCAGACTTGACTCGTCCTATTCCTTAGCTCTATTACGATATATCGATCGAGTATAGCCTCGTAATACCCTCGAACGCGTTATTGTTCTTTCGTCGCCACCGCTGCTTAGTTATCGCGGAAGACGAAGGGATCGACCGAGAGCTATATAACTGCAGCGAGGTTATATATCGAGTGTGTCTCGGACGGCTGAGGAAAGCGCACTGAGCTCTATACCCCGGCCTCGATACGCGCGGCGCAAGCGGAGGGGGCGGCGAACTTCGCCTCCCTCTCTACTACTACGTTTTATACCTTATATATATATATATATATATATATATATATATATATATAACGTATATGTATACGCGCGTATCAGCCCCTGCAAACGAGCGCACGTGTGCTTGCGCAGTTCGCGAGCTCTCCCTCGGCGCTTTGTCTATACCTCTACTACACTGAGAGTTTCCTTATTTCTTTGTGGGTATATTGGGCGCTGATGATTGTGTTGACTCGCGCGAGTTTCTGATCTTTCGAGCGAAAGGGCTGATTGTTATAGTATAGGGACTCGGTGGGTTTGATTTTTTAGATTCGGGCATCGAGTTAGGTATTAAAAGTAGTAGCCTTGTTGTGTCAGAGCGTACTACGCTATAGGACCCTGTTATGGATGATTTAATCTGTTTAGGCCGGACCTTCTATATGCCACTTCTTGTTTATCGTTCCGAGGATTACTCGTCTATACATAAGTGCCTAATTATGTAGCTTCACATATCAACTTTTATTCTTCTACGTACTACTATATTGATTTTAACGCAAATTATCTAGCTTTGACATATATTTACGCGTGAAACGTGAATTACTCTGCGAGACCGAGCAAGACCTGTCAAACGGAAATTGGAAGAAGAAATTGAAAGATTCCAGTGCTTTTTATGATATATATATGCTCCACTATACCAATTCGTTTAAATTACGAGAGAGGCTAATTGAAAAAATGTCGCCTTTTCTTTTTTCCTTCATATTCGTACATTCATTTGTTTAATCTGCTAAATCCGCGTTTATTACTTTGCGCTGGATCTAACGTTATTTACGGTCGTATATTTTTCCATTAGTTTTTGCAACCGAAAAAATATATCTGTTGGCGGAATGAGAAACAACAACATAACTAGAGTTTTCTTCAACTGCAATGATTGACAATTCTCTTACTGATTACGGAAAATGTTGTAAATCATATCTAATCCGGCCGCAATAACTAGTATTAAAATAAAAATTAAAAAAAAAAAAAACATACTATTAAACACTACACATTTTTTAACAACTTAACTGTTACTCCGTAAATCAAAAATCACAAGTTTCTCCACTGTTCAAACATCAGAAGATCGCGTTCAACCAAATACTTATCCGTTAGAGCCTGTACACACTGTAATATAGTGACTGTATTAGGCTAATACTCGTTTAACAAATGCATGTATATGTGTAGCATCTGTCTATACAATACACGTGCAAACCGTCGGCGCTAGCGCCACATATCTATATAAAATTTCACTTGGCGGCAGCGGAGCACTTTTCGCGCCGAGTTGCGCGCGCATCAGACCTAACCGTAACTGTAACTCGCCGAATACAGTATAGAGAGCTACGCTACACACACCGCCGCCGCCGCCGGCACACAAGCTGCTGCTCTTCGTGTCGCGATCATCTAATTTTGCACAACTCTGCCCTGCTCGCGACTCGGCTTCCTCTGACTGGACTGGACTGGGTTTACTTGTTTGCTCTAGAAGCTCAGTTGTTTCAGTTACTTGCTTGCTTGCTACCTTCGAAGTTCGAGTTTCTCCATCGTTCTCTGGAGGAATCAAGCACTACTCATCGCTACCCGCAGCTCATTCGCACATCAGGGTAAGTTTGCGTGGCTTTGTCTATACTTGAACCGCTGATTTTTACTGTAGCTCTTATCGCATCTCAGTTTCTTAGTTTCTCGGACGGTTTTCGCGACAGAGGTTATATCACGAGAACCGCCAGCTTCGCACCTTTTGCTAGTCCGTACAGGGAACAGATGCGTGAGATCTTTTGCTTTGTTGCTGCACGCGACACGTATATCCGCCATTCCAGATCATTCCTTTCATTTTTTTTCGCATCGATACGGCCTCGTCGAGTTCAACGATGAAAAGATGTAACGGCTTGATGTGCACATTGTGCACCCTATAAGTGCATACATGGGTTGAAAAAAGGAAGCAAAAAATCTCTGTGCGATGCGGCGTCTGAAGAAAAAGGCGCGCGAATGAGTAGAAATGGACGTGAACATGTGAGATGTCGATTTAAGTGTGCATTGCCGCGTTTGTGTGCAGATTTGGGCAGATTCGCGCTTATTCGAAGGTTAGGTTTGTTTACGTGTGGCGCTAGAGCGATATACTTATCAATTTACCAAAACAAAGCAGTCTTGGACTGGCCCTTTGGTCACCGTACGATCTCTCTGTATCTCTAGCAGGTGAAAATATAGGTGGCGCATAGGCACTTTTCCATTTTCCTCACAATATAATATGCGCCCCGAGACTAGATATAGTGGTGTGCCTGCCACCAATGTTAAAACTGCCTTATTTGGCCTACTGCTTCAGTCGCTCATGCTAAAGTATCACGTTGAAAGTAAATATGAATTTTTTCAGATACTTGAAACACAAAGAAAGAAATGGCAGACGTAACAGAGCAGACAAAGTACGAGGACGCGGCGACCGCTATCTCTCAGGGCAAGCGTCATCTCCTGGTGCGCGACTATTGCATGGCAGTAACTGCTCTAGCCGACGGCTGTGCTATGCTGGCAGCGCAGCACGGCGAGATGGCCGACGAACTCGGCGAACCCTACCTGCTCTATGGCCGGGCACTCTTGAGTCTCGCTCGTGAAGAGGCTGGCGTTCTCGGCACCGGGGTCCCCGGCACTGAAGAAGGCGAAGAGGAGGGTGGCGAGGGTGAGGACGCCGAGGGCGAAGGCGGTGAAGGCGGTGAAGGCGAGGAAGAGGATGGCGAGGGAGAAGGCGAAGAGTAAGTGATTTTTTTCTCGCGTGTTTGTTATCAATCGATCGTAGGTGTCGATACTAAAATGTGTTGCTTGTTTTCATGTAGAAAGGAGAAAGAAGAGAGCGGCTCTGCTGGCGAAGAATCGAAAGCCGAAGACAAGGCAGAAACCGAAAAGCCCGAGAGTAAATCCGAGGATAAGATAGAAACCGAGGAAGCTCCAGCTGCTGCGACTTCCAATGGCAAAGCTTCGACTGCAAGCTCAAGCAAGCCAACAGAAAACGGTGAAGCGGCAACCTCGACGGCCGAGCAGAACGGCGATGCACACGAGAATGGTGCCGATGAAGATGCCGAAGATGTGGATAACGAAGAAGACGACGATGCTAACAGCAATCTGCAGGTGTGTTAAATTTTGAATTACTTCTGTTGGGAAAGCAGAGGCTATAGAATTTAAAATTAACTTACATTGACTTTATGTTTTATGTCCCTAGCTTGCCTGGGAAGTCCTGGAACTGGCAAAGATTATCATCTTGAAACGTGGCGAATCGGCGTGGAAGCTTCTTGCGGAGGCTCATCGTCTGCTGGGAGAGGTAGCCATGGAAAGCGGAAATCAACCTGGCGCTCTGGTCGACTTGAACGCTTGCCTGGACCTTTTGCGCAAAATAGAACCGGCTGATCCAAGGACTATGGCCGAGACCCATTACCAACTAGGTAAGAAATTTGTCAATGCATCGAAAAAGATGTTGTTACTTCATTGCATAATGTATAAAAATTTTACAGGTCTGGCGTACTCGCTGGGCAACGAATTCGACTCGAGCATTGAACAATTCAATGAGGCGGTGAGTCTGTTGGAAACGCGCATCAAAGATCTCGAGAGCGGCGGCGAATCAATCAACAGCGAGGATCCGTTCTACACTGTCGCCGGGGAAATCAAGGAGCTGAAAGAGCTGCTGCCAGAAATTCGCGACAAGATCGGAGACATGCGTGACTTCAAACAAGAGGCCTGCAAGCTCGTCATCGAGGGCATTAAGAGCAAGGTCGCTGGCGGTAGCTGTTCCAACGGCGCCGGACCTAGCGGTGAGGGTAGCAGTAGCGGTGCTGGATCCTCGTCTTCGTCATCGATGGCTGTGCCAAAGGAGGTGAAGCCCGCCAGCGATATCTCCCATCTTGTGCGAAAGAAGAGGAAACCCGAAGATGAGGAAACCGAGGTCGCATCGCCCTGCAAGAAGCCCACGCCCGAAAAGTGCTAGTAGAGAGAAACAGCTTCTGTGCAAAGCTTTCTGAATTTTTCGAGTCGAATCGACGATTGAGAAGCGTTCGCAGAGTCGTTTGTAAAGATTAGGTGTAAGTCTTCATTAGATTTTAAATCCGAAATATGTCGGTATTTTCTCCTTTTCTCATTTTTTAGATTTGTTTTTTGGTCAGAATCGATGTTTTACAAAAATGACCGGTGTGACATTTGACATTTATTTTTCCTAAAATATCGATAGAGCTAAAGCTACTCGTTTAATTTATTTTGTAATGAATGTTTGCGAAGTTATTTTTTTAACGACAAATTATTGTGTAAGATAATTTTAAAAAATCACAGCTTAACTAAGTTTATAAAAGTACATCCATAATATCATTAGCTGCTTTTTACTTATTTACTTACTTGGTAAGATCATATCGTAAACCGTCGAATTATTGTGTATTCATGTTAAAAGTAATATTGTTATATATTCTTACTACACTGATCGTATCAGACATTTCACGGTGAAACCGCGTAATTGTCGCTAAACGTGTAACTCATTATGGATTTATAAACACTCATTCCGTTATTATAGGATACTCAAAGTTTTCATAAAAATTTTTGACTAAATTGTTGTCAATTCTTATAAGAAAAAAGATGTTCGAATAGCTACGTAATATTTGAGTAAGTTGTATAAGAGGTACTGAACAAATAAAGAAACGTTCAAAGGTTCATGACGGCACAAAATAAATTTATTCAATATACGCTTAAATCTAATATAATTCTCTTAGTGGACGGATCGTTTACTGAGATCACACATTCTATTATTATTCGCCTAAAAGCTCCTCGATATCGTCCTCGCGATCGGAAGAGTCTTGTCTTTCAACGTTAATCTTGAATCCAAGTTTCTCGAGCAGGTTTACGTTGTAGTAGTAACTCAAATTGATTCCGGGCACCAGGCGTTTCAGTTCCTCGACGGTGGCTCGAGCCTTCTCATTCTCACCTATACTTGCGTAGTGCTGCGTTATCATCGCAAAAAGATCACCCCGACGAATCGACTGCTCTAAATCAGCACCTTGGGAATCTAACAAGTAGCGGACATGGCTCATTGCGGTTTCTGTTTCTCCTCTATCGAATAATCTGTGAACAATTATTATTATAATATTAAAACTTGTTACTAAAAGTGTTCAAAATACGGTAATCAGATGTAAGTTTGGGAGACCAACTTTTTGATATCGAGGAATCGTTTGATTGTGGTCAATCTTCCGTTGACGATGTCGATAGCCCTCTTATGCATGTCTTCGTCTTTAGGATCCTGGACCTTGGAGAGGCACCGGGCTGCTTGGTTGAGCGCATCAAGGGCCTTCTCATAGTTCTGGAACTCGTCGATTTCAACCTGAGCACAGGCCACGTAGAAGTTGGCGAGTAGATCCATTGCCCTACCCTTGGAGTAAAAGTTGATGATATTCTTCAGGACCTCGGGCTGGTTCTGCCAGTCGAGCGATTGGAGGTAATTGCCGGCCATGATGTATATCTCGCGTTGCCTGGACACTTGGGCGAAGAAACAGATCTTGTCGGTATCGCCTGACTTTAGTAAAGCTTTCATGGCTCTCAGCTTATTGCCGGCTTGCGTGAACTTCTTTGTGGCTAAGTGGTAATTGCCCTGGTTCAGCGCGATCTCGCCGATCTTTTCCAAGGTCGCAATACGCGCGCGCTCCTTGTCCAGATCTTTCTCCATCCTGTCCAGAGTCATCTTTTCCGCTGTAATAGAGCAATTTACAAATTTATAAAATATATGATTCAAATTGATCTAATAAGTGACTAACAGATTTCCATCGTATACCTAGTTCCTCAGATAAATGAATGTCGTATTCGTCAATGAGTCTCAGCGCTTCGTCGTAGTTTTTGCCGGTAGCTAATAGGTCAACAGCTTTGTCGATCTGAGCGTTCTGCACAAAGTACTCGGCGCACTTGGCGATCAGCTCCGGATCAGAGTCCGCGTTCACATCCATCGTTATAAGTTGTAGGGCATTGAACTGTTGCGTCTTAAAGGCCAAGTCCAGTGCTTTCTTCAAGAGACCTGCTTTATGATAGAGCAGGATCGCTTTATCCACCTGTATTTGAATATTTTATTTTTTAAATTAATTTTCTAGTAATTCCCATTTTATACCAGAAAAAAATCGTGCTATAAACCAGACCTGGTCAATATCCTCGTAGTACTTGGCCACATCGATCTGAGCCTGTCTAGGTGCCATCATGGCCAGAGGCCAGAGCTCCTCGAGCATGTCGTTCTCCTTACTGACTCGGATAGCATTGGTATAAGCTCGAGCCATCGTGTAAAAATGAACAGCTTGACTAACGTTACCGCGAGACTCGTAATGGGCAGCCAGGTGGTAGGCTGAGGCTGCGTGCTTCGTTCGGTTTACCAGATCGCAGGCTTCATTTTCTCGACCAAAGAAGCACAGCAATCGAGTCATTGACAGAGTATCTCGTGCTTGCTCGTAAAGTTTCAGAGCCGTCTCCATGTCGTTCTGAGATTCGGTGTACTGGGCGTGCCAGTTCTTTATTTCGCTGGATTATACACATGGAATTAATATCATTATTTTGAATTTTGAATTTTCTCCTGATCAAAATTCAAGTCAGTTCAACTACATCCACTTACGGATCCTCAGAGTTGTTGAGATAGTTCTGCAGCTCCCTGGGTGTACCCAGCAACATCCTGGGTACTTCAAACCTGTGACACTCAGCCTTGGTGTACATATCTATGGCTTCGTTGGTCTTCCCTTCCAACTCGAGTGCTCGTGCGTAGTTGTAGTAGCTCGTCTTCTCCCGAATCTTATTCTCCTCCTTGGCCAGTTCAATTGACTCCTTGAACTTGTTTCGAGCTTCTAGCAACGAGCCAACGAGGTCCAGTCGGCCTGCTTCTCGAAACAGCCGCTCTGCATCGTTCTGTCGAGAGGAACAAAGTTATATTGTACTTGATTACTTTTTAAATTTGTTGATTTGAAGGGCATAACGTACATAAAGCTCCAGTTCAACTGCGAGAATGCCAATCTTGGCCTCGAGGTTGAGACTGTCGTCGTGCATAGCCTCACGGAGAGCCCTGGAACTTCTAGCTTGTTTCATGTGACCTAGACACAACATTGCCATATCTAGTTGTTTCGTCTTGACGCACATTTTTGCAAGGCTCTTCCACACTGCCTCGTTCTGTATCGTTTTGATAGCCTGGAAACAATTATTAAGTTAATTTCACTTATAAATGTCAATATAAGCGTAATTATTATTATTCGAACCTTGAACGCTTCATCCATATTAGCAACGCTGAGATAGAAACAAAAGTCTAGGATAGCCCGTTTGGTCGCTTGGTCGCAGAGTCCGAGCTCCTCGAAGTCGCGCATCAACAGGCGGACAGTCTTGCTTCCACTGGACTTCTCTGAATCGAGAATGATAATTTGGGGTGACTGGACACCCAGAAGTCGACAGTTATCGTCTTTCACCGGTCGAACGTCTTGTACCACAATACCGTGCTCAGATGTCGCGAATACCGTTACCAGCACTACGTTCATTTTACTTTCCTGTTAAAATAGTGTTCGTGAATTATTATTTTTGAATGCTCAACAGATTTTTAGAAGAAGATATAACATACTTGCTCGTCGATCAAATCGGTCGCAGATTTAGGATTGAAGCTCTCAGGCCTCTGTGCTCGACATATTAAAAGCCTTGGATCGTCGTTGTCCCAGCAATGAGCAGTCACTAATCTTCCCTTACACTTGGCAACCCTATAACACGTAAGCGAAAGTTTATCATAACAATTAGAATTACAAAAATGCTATGAAAACGTACAATGGAGAGTCATCTTCGGCGTCATTCTCAGCAAAATCAAACTCGTGGATTTGGTCACTCTCGATGTCCCACACATAGAGTATCGAGCTGGGCATCAAGTTGGCCATTGCCACGGTGATCGAAACAAATCTGCAGTCAGAATTACAACGAGCCTCGATGATCTCAGCAAAATCACTGATAGCCTCGTAGGTAGCCATGGCCCGCGTGTGGAGCTTTGCTTCGCGCTTGCCCAGATCCCAGATCTTCAGAATACCGTTAAGTGAGGCAACCGTCAGGTAATCGCCGGTGAGTTCCATCGTTATTGGCTCACCTTCCTCAGGGAGAGTAGGTAGAGTTTGAATTAGGGTTCCCTCTTCGATTGACCGCAATTGGATCACCTGCAGTGCCGATAAAAATGTTTTCATAGAGCGAACTAAGAAATTTGTCATATAAAGTATGAATATTTGTTCGAGAAAAGATTACCTGCGGCGTCAAAATAATCAGCACAGCATCGTGTATGAGCAACTTCTCGGTATCGCATCCAAAGCTCATGAGTACCGTGGTACTGCCCTGTCCATCCGCCCCAGCAATCTTATACACCGCCACATGCCTTCCTGAAGATACAGCTACGTAGCTCCTGTTCACCGCGACGACCTGCACTTGGATGTCCGTCTTCAACGTGAAACTCACATTTTTCTCCCCTTGTTGCTGGATTTCAACGAGTAACTGAGATGGACTGATCTGGCTGGCACATACGGACTCGGCATAAGCCGCGCACATTGGCTGCTGGTGCAACACGTAGACGTTACTAACACAGTTGACGGCTAGCAGCGGACTGCGAAGTAATGCTGCACCCCAGGTGATCTGTTTGACAGTACCCGGAATCGAGCAGTGCTCCGGATTCGCTGGCCAGGAGTTCTCTTCGCTCTCGGGTAAAGGAACGTGACGACGTTTCCACAGGTAGATCGTGCCCAGATTCGTACCCGCCGCCAGGGTGTCTGAAAATAAGAAGTAAATTTTAAACATCGATTGATTTCACCAATGTTTAGGAAGCTTACCGTTTGTCTTGCAGTATGACAAGCTGGTGCAAACTTCTTGAGGTGTAGCTAGCTTTCCTGGAGTTGAATTGTCTACTGGGCTCAAGACATAAGTATCTCCAGTGTGAAGATCCCACATTCTGACCATCAGTTCTCCAGTCAGGATTGCAAGTGTATTGATGCCAGCCCAGCACAGAGATGGTCCATTCCTAGTCATGTCGCTTCTGCCACTGAGTTTCACCTTTTAATCAATAACATACATTTAGTGAACTTAAAATTTTATTAAAGTACAAGCAGAACTCACCTTTGTCAACTCTGTTAAACGGCCAGTGACAGCATCAGCTTGGAAGTGACCAATGTGCAGGCCTTCACTCATGATAACAATTGATTCTCTTGTCTGATGATGCAGTAAACAGTGCAAAGTAGAACCATCCATGTTCAGTACTTGGATACATTGGCCCTGATTATCAACATAGTAAACAATCCCATTAACTGTTCCAACATAAAAAGCATGATTGTCCCGCTGAATTGGTACTGCAGTTGGAGCAGCAGTTCTTGGCCTCCAGGAACTGAATAAATCTAGAGCCCGTTCATCTCCAGCCACTGCTGCTCTTGCCAACCCGCTACAGATAAGATTATATAAAAATGTAAGCCACGTTACAGTGATGCTATTTTAAAAATTCGAATTCAATTACCTTATATCAAGTGCAGGTTTTGGTGGAGTAATTTTAAATGCAATGAGTGTAAGAGATTGTTTCAGTTCATGATGAAACATCATAAGAAGCTGGCCTCTTCCATCCATTTTCCAGCCAACCATAGAACCAGCTATATCCCCTGAGACCAAGCGACCACCATGCTGACTCCATTGCAAGATTGTCACAGGATCTTTGTGTGGGGTGACAATGATATTGAACTCACTGGAACCTGTATCCCCAGCCCATATCTGCAATAAATCAATAGAGATTAATTAAAATCGAAAAATGAAAGATTAACAACTGTTGTCTTTATTGAGTCACTGTAAGAAATACCCTTAGTTCACCACTCTCCCAAGTAACAGCCAGCCATTTCCTTTCAGGATGCCATGCCAGTGCTGTGACCTGAGCCACAGAATGGCCTGCAGTTTCTACATCTGGGAGAGGCTCACCCTGATCATCGTAGACAGTTACAAAGCCACCCTTGTCTTGTGAGAAAGAAGCCACAGCAAGCAATGGGAGATTCGAGTGCCACGATGCAAACGTGCTCACTGAGTTCACCTCAGGATTTTGTACTCTAGTGTCAAAGTACAGTGACATTTTGCTAATTTTTTGTATATCACTGCTTTCACATTTTCACTATTTCATATTCAGAAGAAAAACGTCGGTATTTGCTTATTTAAATCATCTTGAATTCAACCAATAGAGTTTATCAATTCTTTTGACGAATTGCACCATTTTACTCTGTTACCGTGGAAGGCACTATTTGCAAACGAACTATTTTGATACAGTTCTTTCATTTTAGTGGTCACCTGGCGAACGCGATCATATATCGTCGTGAATCGCCTCCAAGGACTGACAAGTGCGTTTGGGGCACCTGCCTGTTGTGGTTGTCATGGCAACCGAAGGCGACTTCTCCCTCCACTTTACAGCGTGACATTAGTCGCCATTCCCCCATTATAGAAACCTTGATACCCTTGATGCTCGTCAGTACTCAAATTAACATAATTATATAACTTATATATTATATTCGCATGGGAGCAATGGAATTATTATTTATAGAAATTAATTTTTAAATGCTTATAACGATCTAAATAAAAAATAAACAAAGAAAAACCAAATAATAATAAGTTACATTAAATTATGATTCGTTTTATTCACTCTTTGTTGGGGTATAACACATCATAATACAGTATAATACTCTTTAACTTAATCGCTTTATTACATATAAACTTTATTAACGTAGAAATTTTCTTTTAAAAAAAGCATGGAATCATTATTGAAACAATTAGTGATCTGCTCAAGTATAATTGATTTTTAGTTCTTGAGAACTCATTATCACTTATATTTCTTTATCATTAATAAACTTACTTAATATTGACACTACAGTGATTTAAACAGTGTTAAAGCTGACAGTTTTGTATATGATTATTATACAAATATTCCATATAAATTCGTGCATTTATATGTTTCGTTCATTGTTGTAATGCAAAAAGACTGGAGTATTACAGTTGATTCGTTTCAACATATATGTATACATATTAGCAGTGTACAGTGTGTTACATATGCATTTAAAATAGAAAGCGTAATCATCAGTCAGTTAGTAGTTCACACATTCATTTTTATCGATTTTTCGTATAAAAATCTGTAGGAAAAATAATAATTGAATATATCATTTCACTCAAGCTTCATAGGTGAATGCTACCAACTAGTGCTTAATCAAAATTTTTGTACCATTTTGAATCTATATTAGCAGCATGCATCTATGGCATGTTTGTTAACTCATAAACCCACAGTTTTACAAAAAACAATCTTAGGTTTTGTAAATGTTTATCAAATTCTCACGAATGCATTGTATAATTTATAAAATGATATATTTTATAAATGCAAAGATTAATGAAGTAATGATTGTTTGTTGACATTATACCAATAAAACACAAAATCTTTCAACTGTATAAACATTTTGCTCACTGTAGAAACTTCCCTGACATACTGATAAAAATTTACCATAACAAATAAGTACAAACTTCAAACACGTCACCACATGCTGTAATCAGAATCTTCATGGTCAAATGCTAAGAAGAATCCAATAATGGTCAAGTATACTACAACATTTCCTGCCAATGTTAGGTAACATGCTCCTGTTTGTATCTGCAAAACAATAATGATGTTATAAATATGTAAATAAAGGAGTTAAGTTAAAATTTTCAAATATAAGTAATGTTTGCTTACAACTGGATTATTCATAGGAGATCTTGCCAATACAATAGGCAGAGCAAATGATGACACAACACATCCCATCGTGAGGAATATAGCCAGCTCCAAGTAGGGGTTACTAGCCGTTCCTGAATCCTCTGTATAACGCCTGGCTATCAATGTGGGGATTGGCGATAGAATATAGAATAATACTACAAAGAATGGCCACCATACTCTGTAAAAAATGTACGTTTTAAGAATGCAATCACATCTAGTAATTTAATAAACTAAAGTATAAATCACAATATTTACTTGTATGCTGGAAGTGCACAACCAAGTATGACAAGTGTCATACCAATGGAGCCAGCGAAAGCCAAAGTCACCAGTCTAAAAAACAAAAGGTCTGCATTGTTATAATCTTTACTAATTACAATCCCAAGGTAAACAATAGAAATACTCACGCTGTACATCGCAGTCACCGGAAACAGCAACATGGAAAAGAAGAAAAAAATGATTAAAACGACTCTCAAAACAGTGCAGCGACCTCAGCCCCAAAAAAAAGAGTCCCAATGTCAAAACAATACTTTGAGGTTAGGACTGAGCTGTCTTTATCAGCTTGTTTCGAGGAGTGTGCTTATTCATTCCTCGAGACTCAGCGATGGACAAAAACCCGCAGCCAACGAAAATTCAAATGAAAAATTAATTTCGGAGTAAAAAAACAACCTTTGATTCCGGCCATTGCTGCGTCGTCTTGTGTTTATCTCTGTGTCTCTCGAAGCACTCTTTACTTTATAGTTCGAACCAGGTCCGCCCGTTTCACAGCGGCATCTTTCCTTTTTATTTTGTGCAGTGCATTCGTGGGTGTTGTAGGTAGCTACTCCGTCTTCTCTTCAGCTTTCGTGTCTCAGCAAGAGGAGAGGTAGGTATAGAATATGATATGAGTAGGTACTACCTAGACACTTCCCCCGTCAGCGCCGCCAGTGGGGACACATGAGGTGGACCAGACGATGACAATTAAGCACCCGGGAATATCAAACTAGTTTTTGGACAATTTTCAGCTTCTTTAATGAATTTTTTTATAGCGGAATATTACTTGCTTTTTTCAAGTGTAACTTGAACAAACATAGCTTTTTCTTTGTTCTAATTAAAGTGGCCGATTTTTTGGCATCGACCTCTTAATGGAACAATGATTTTTGAGTAGCTTCATTGTTTAATATTCCAACTCTTATAGTCATTTTTCTACAATTGACACCTATTTTTAACTAATTTAACATTTATTGATGCGTATCACGTATGATCATATGATATTACATATTGTGTAAAACGAGCATGCGATTGCAAACCGGAGCAGGAGAACGCAGCGGCCGGCTGAACTTTGATTATGCGTATACTGTCGTCAACCTAAGATGCAGTCACCCAGCAACAATCTCAACTGTTTTGTTTTTCTTCCAATAAATTAGTCAGTAGGTTCATTAAACCGTTCAAAATCAACGTTAGTCTGACAAATTATTTATTGACTATTCCTTTTATAAACTCTCTCACAATTTATTCGAAAAATGCAAAATCAGCATAGCTTACAAAAACAAAAGCATAATAAGAAAGCCAGAAGAATATAATGCATGCATGAATTCTCTCGCCTGTCGCCTGCAATGCGGATTGCGAACGCGCCTTCCACTTCTAATATATAGTTGATCCAATGTATTTTCCAATTCCACCAATAGAGCTAGGATAGTTCAACTTTTGGCCGTCTTATGGGATTTCGCATGTATTTAATGGCGCTACTTGTGTTGTGGCTCAAATATACTTACAAAATTGCCGGCAGGCGGCGCTGATGCTGGCGACAGTCAGCGGCCCGCTAAGCGACATCAGCATCAACCAATTCAACCAGTACGCACAGGCCAACTCACTCACACATCAGCAGCACACAAAGAGACGAAGCGCAGAGACGAAAGCAGCAGCAGCGGCATTTGTGGGAAGCACAGAGCATCGGCGGAGGTAGCGTGCATTTTGTGGCCGACCAGAGCAGCAGCAGCAGCAGCGGATACCCGTACAAGAAACTTTCGAGAAAAAGAGAAAGAAGCCAAGCGTCAGGATGAGTGATCCTAAGAAGTAAGTTATTTTTTCTAAATATTTGTTGTCGAAATTTTGCTTTTGCGGAAATATGAGGTTGGCTGCGAGGCCGAATCGAGATTCGCAAAGCTGCGGCGGCGCCACGACACACCATCAATTTCTCCGTGTCATCATGTCCGCCGCCGCTTGTTTTGGTCGACGAATTTGCCATCTCTCCGGATCCCGATGACGCCATGTCTTCGATTGCTTTTTCTAAATTTCCCCGTAATTTTTCGAACGTTTCTCGACGACGCGGTCGACGACCGCCGCGCGTCATGACAAAGGCCTCTTGGGGGGGCGCATCGTCATCCTCCTCTTGTTTTCCGGCAGTTAGTAGGTCGTGAAACTGGGTTCTCTCGTTTGATTCTTTTTTTAATTTTTACTCTTTGCGTTTCAGTGCGGATAATCTGGCGACGGCGATCCTCCGTAAGAAGGACAAGCCCAACAGACTCCTGGTGGACGAGGCCAACAACGATGACAACTCGGTCGTCGCCCTGTCCCAGGCCAAGATGGACGAGCTGCAGCTCTTCCGCGGCGATACAGTCCTGCTCAAGGGCAAGCGTCGCAAGGAGACCGTCTGCATCGTCCTCTCCGACGCTAACTGCCCCGACGAGAAGATTCTCATGAACAGAGTTGTCAGGAACAACCTGAGAGTGCGTCTCAGCGACATCGTATCCGTGCAGTCTTGCCCGGAGATTAAATACGGAAAGAGGATTCACGTTCTGCCCATCGATGACACTGTTGAGGGACTCACAGGGTAAGCATTTTTTTCTTTGTTTCCATTTTTCTCTACTCTTTATGACAATATTTCTTCAACTTTCTTTGTTTTGCAGCAACCTCTTCGAGGTTTATCTTAAACCATACTTTTTGGAAGCATACCGTCCCATCCACAAGGATGACACATTCATTGTCCGTGGTGGTATGCGCGCCGTTGAATTCAAAGTTGTTGAGACTGATCCAGGACCTTTCTGCATAGTGGCCCCTGAAACTGTGATCCATTGTGAGGGAGACCCAGTCAAGAGAGAGGTAAGTTTCCCTTTTTACAATCAACTTTGTACAGGAACTTTTTTCACAAAATTTTTATACAAACTTATGATATTTTAGGAAGAAGAAGAGGCATTGAACGCCGTTGGTTACGACGACATCGGTGGCGTGCGTAAACAGTTAGCTCAAATTAAAGAAATGGTGGAACTCCCATTGCGCCACCCCTCTCTTTTCAAAGCAATTGGTGTCAAGCCGCCCCGTGGTATCCTTTTGTACGGTCCACCGGGTACCGGTAAGACTCTCATTGCTCGCGCTGTAGCTAACGAAACCGGAGCGTTCTTCTTCCTGATCAACGGTCCCGAGATTATGAGCAAACTTGCTGGTGAATCTGAAAGTAATTTACGAAAGGCCTTTGAAGAGGCAGAGAAGAACTCCCCAGCCATCATCTTTATTGATGAGCTCGATGCCATTGCACCAAAAAGAGAGAAGGTGAGTAATTTTTAAATGACAAACTTGTTGCATTATATGACGCAATTTTCTAATCTAAATTTATTGTAGACCCACGGTGAGGTCGAGAGGCGCATCGTCTCTCAGCTTTTGACCCTTATGGACGGCATGAAGCAGAGCGCTCACGTCATTGTGATGGCCGCTACGAATCGTCCGAACAGCATTGACGGAGCTCTTAGACGTTTCGGTCGTTTTGACAGAGAAATCGACATCGGTATTCCAGACTCGACCGGACGTTTAGAAATTTTGCGCATTCACACGAAAAATATGAAACTTGCTGAAGATGTCGAATTAGAAGAGGTAAGAAACTGAACAATTGAGCATTGAAAAATAAACATTAAAAAATTGAACTTTTACGATAACGAAAATATTTCGAATTTAGATTGCTGCTGAAACTCATGGTCACGTTGGTGCTGATTTGGCATCTCTGTGCTCAGAGGCTGCTCTGCAACAAATCCGAGAGAAGATGGATCTGATCGATCTTGAGGATGACCAGATTGATGCTGAAGTACTGTCTTCGCTTGCCGTATCAATGGAGAACTTCAAGGTAAGAACCGTTTTTTATATTAATTTTTGTTATTCATATATTTACTCTTCGACTTTATCAAATAACTATGAACGTCTGCCCACAGTACGCAATGAGCAAGAGCAGTCCTAGCGCGCTACGTGAAACGATCGTAGAGGTGCCAACAGTCACCTGGGAAGATATCGGAGGTCTAAAGAACGTCAAAATGGAACTCCAAGAACTTGTGCAGTACCCAGTCGAACATCCAGACAAGTTCCTCAAGTTTGGTATGCAGCCATCGCGTGGTGTATTGTTCTACGGTCCACCTGGTTGCGGTAAGACACTTCTGGCTAAAGCCATCGCTAACGAGTGCCAGGCAAACTTCATCTCGGTCAAGGGACCAGAACTCCTCACCATGTGGTTCGGTGAGTCCGAAGCCAACGTTCGTGACGTCTTCGACAAGGCAAGATCTGCCGCACCCTGCGTGCTCTTCTTTGATGAGCTGGACTCGATCGCTAAATCGCGAGGTGGTTCCGTGGGAGATGCTGGTGGTGCCGCCGATCGTGTCATCAACCAGATTCTGACAGAGATGGACGGTATGGGTGCCAAGAAGAACGTGTTTATCATCGGTGCAACGAACAGGCCCGACATCATCGATCCGGCTATTCTTCGACCTGGAAGACTTGATCAATTGATCTACATCCCGCTGCCTGACGAAAAATCCCGCGAGTCCATTTTCAAGGCTAATCTTCGCAAATCGCCTGTCGCTCAGGACGTCGATTTGACTTACATCGCTAAGGTCACGCACGGATTCTCCGGAGCCGACATTACAGAAATCTGTCAGCGCGCCTGCAAGCTGGCTATCAGGCAGTGCATAGAGTCGGAAATCCGCAGAGAAAAGGAACGAGCATCCAATCCTGCTGCTTCTATGGACGTAAGTTGTTCACTCATTTGTTATTAGTATGCACTAACGCAACATTTGCAATAACACGAATTTAACGTTTTCTTGCTTTTACAGACGGATGAGGACGATCCCGTTCCTGAAATTACGCGAGCTCACTTCGAAGAAGCTATGAGGTTCGCACGACGATCGGTCTCGGACAACGATATTCGCAAATACGAAATGTTCGCCCAAACTCTCCAGCAATCGCGAGGGTTCGGCACGAACTTCAGGTATATAATCAGACTATAAAAGTCCTGCATAACCCCAGAGAGTAGTATCTAAGTTAATACTTTTATTTTATTCTAGATTTCCTCAAAGCGGTCCAGGCGGAGCTCAAGATACGACACAAGGTGACCAACCGTTCCAAGATGATGGCGATGACGATCTCTACAGTTAAATTTAATTTCCACACACGATTTGTAATATCGTTTGCAGTGAGCATACGACAAAAGGGCCTGTCTATTACCGTGTACATTTTACACTGAAACCGTAATTTTTAATGGTTCGTATAAATTTGAATAAACTAATGAATTCAAGGTTTTATATGAAGTATACGTGTTGTGTGTACTGTATAGTGGTAAGACTGTTAATAAATTAAGAATTCACTTTCCTAGCTTCATGATGAAAGCAGACAAAAATAGCACTTTTTCATGCAAACATTTGTTCTTTTCTTTTCGCGTTTTATTGGTGCTCAGTTAATAAAAAAAAAAATAAAAAAAAGCTTAGCACAGATTTAGTCGTAGTCGTAGCGTATAGCCTTAATCATCTACAGAATTATTATTTTGTTCTTATAATAAAGTTAAACTAAGCGATTCGCACTGAGATTCTTTGCGCTGTGACAGACGGCAAGTATAAGAGATCCTATATATATTATATATAAAGCACGAAATGAAGTTTTGAACGATGAAGCGGAATCATGTCACTGTGAATATTACGAGAGCTTTATGTTTAATAAAATAATGTGAGAATTTGACTTTGTAAAAAAAAACCTGAATTTTAATCTTTTTAAAGTGCGTGCCATTTTTAATAAATCGACCTGCGGCATCGGTAATTTTTCAATTTTCTAATTCACCCATATAAGCATGAACTGAACCATCATACGGTTTGATATTCCACTAAGTTAGAATTAATTTATAAAATAACGTCGACTGGTCAAAGATAGACCCTTTTGCTGGTTACTGAAGCTTCACTGTATTCGTATACTTGTTATCAGTGCACTTCCATCGAGATCCGTTCATTTAATTTCAATTTCATTGACAAAAAAATTTTAAAAAAATAAGAAAAATAAAGTAAATAGACCAAATTAGTTGTTGATTAATTCAATTTTATCTCCATGTCCATGTGAAATATAAATATAATGTTGAAAAAGGTTGATGATGGGAAAAAAACAAACAAATTTGACACATATAGTAACTTTAATGCATAAATCTTTGTAAGTATTTACAATCGTTCAGCAATTTTATCGTTTTTGCGTTATCTCATTTTGTTCAATATAAAAGTAAAACTATTCACCAAACAAGATTCAGTACAAAACGCGAATGACACATTCTCGATCCTAAGTTACTTGACACTTTCGTCCAATGTGCTGCTAAATTTAAACGCTCGCTCGTACAATCCGTTTGATTAAGTGTCACACAAACATGAGCTACGAATATTATATGACAAATGCGAGTGCACTTTTTTTTATTTCCTAGTATAATCGACGTACAGATGAAATGAGATGCAGCATTCACCCTTCAAATAAAAGGGAAAAATAAAATAAAATAAATTTGTCTTCTATAAATTTATTTCTAGATATCTTCCGATTCTCGTTTTGAAGTCGCTCCGAATCGATTTGCGTTTTAGATCTTTGTTAAACTGTTGCACTCGAAATTCATAGATAATTATTATATACAGTTATTCAAAGATTGCTGTATCAAGTTCTAATACCGCTAGTGAATTTATGTGGAGCTGTCAAAAATAATACAGCTAGTTATCTTTATGTACAAATCCATTGAATTTACTCATGCGCCGTTATCGCGTACATCAATCGCGAAAAAAAAACAAAGAAGATCTTACAAAAACCAAGGGAATGAACTGTCTGTGTGTATTTATTTTTGAACAAAGAATTTCGAGCGCGGTATTCGAGTTTCGGATACGTGTGAAAGAAAAAAAGTGTAACGCGGACGCGTTCCGCGAGAAATCGTTTTCTACACCTGCGTGTCTGTATATGCATTGGCACCAACGATTAAAAATAGTCGTTCGGAATCGAAGACACACCTACACATCGTCGTCGCGTCGATCGCAGTTAACAAAGCAAGCCGCACCGCAAAACTATAAACTACTTCGTCTCGAATGTATAAAAAATTCCAATTGTTCCTCGTACAAAACATCGAACGATCATCTTACTCGAAATTGCTAGATATCCTAGAGCGGCGGCGATGCACAAAGCGATATAATAATATATACACACGAGAAAGGGAAAACGCGGTAAGACAAGAGAAAAACAATGTACAAAAGGAGGAAATCAAGTCGATGACGACGACGACGACGACGATGTGGCCGCTGCTGCTGTTGATATGTGACTGCGGTCGGAGATGGCTGGAACGGCTCAGTCGGTGCGCTGAGTCACCGGTGGAAACTCTGCGTCGTCGTCCAGCCGGAAGGTACCGCCGCCCTTTGGCGGACTCTCCGTTGCCGCAATGATTTCGTGGTACTTCTCAGATTCTATGGACATGAACAAATGCTTTGTTAGATGTTGGGCTTTTTTTCCAGAATTTTGGGTGATCTGTGAGTTCGCGTTATTATATTATAATTTACTCTTGTACCCAACCGTTCTCTTTTAATTATTGAACTAAGATTAAGTGTGTATGAATTTTTTATTTTTATTATGAGATCGCAACCCTAAAACTTGTGATGAGTTCGAATGTTTTTTAAATCTTAACAATAATGTAAATGCAGACAAATATTTCTTACTGACAAGAGTATTCTAATAATATTGAAAAGCAAAGGGTAGCATAATTTTGTAATCGTAGAACCTACTTTAAATTGAGAAAACGCTTTTCTATGTCTACCGTATTCGTATCTAAAAACGGTTAACAAAATCTACAAGTCACCGAGATAAAATATATATTATTTGAGAAAAAAAAAACCAATGATTGGTCGTTCTGGGGATGCGATCAATCGTATGACGCGCATTTTTTAAAACATTTTTCTTTATATGAAATGAAGTTAGCTTTTCTCGATTACGAAATTACGTATTAATAACTCGTGCTGACGTGGCCTTAGATTTTTCCGAATCATCACTGCTGAGTTCATGTGCAGTTTTATATTCGCGAATGGATAAAACATAAGTACATATACGCCGAGGCTTTAACACCTTGACGCTATATGAAGGTTAGTGCATTTATTGTGCTCTTAAAGCTTTTTGTAAAAGAAAAAGAGAAAAAAACAAGATGGTCTATTTCTCTGCTTCCTTGCAAGTTAGGGCGCGCGTTAAAAAATGCCGTACGGCAAAACTTTGCGTACTTTCTCGAAAGTTTATGCAATCGAACGGAAACAAAAAGAGGAAAAGAAAGAAAAATTACTGTGTCCACATGACGGGTGCAGATCGAGATTAATGAAACGCGTTAATGTATTATAAAGAGGTTCGCAGAAAGAGCGTCAAAAAAAAAAAAAAAAAAAGATAATAAACGTGCAAGAGCGTGAACAATTGGCTTTACGAGATTCCTCGGTGCTGTGCATGCGATTTCGTTGACCTCTCGGTATTTTCTTGTTTTTTCCAAACGTTTTTAGTAAGCATGCAATTACATTATCGACGATTATGTGTACACACGCGTGTATCTTGTATATCGTGAAGCGTTAGTGCACTGCCAAGTGCATGCATTTGTAGGTGTGTATGTGTATCTTTCTGTAGATATAGATACATGGTGAATAAGGTTGAATTTACCACGTTGAATGTATTCTCTAGATTCTGTGTTCGTATTCTTATAAAAAAAATCATAAACATTTTATACACGTAACAAAGGTATACTGCGAAGAGAAAAAAAGCACGATTTTCTTGTGCACAGTCATAAAATTCGATAAAGTGTCGGCACGTGTGAAGTACGTTAACAAGGTTAACAATCAAATAAGTTCAGCATTTCCTCTCTTTGCAGTCACCCTCAAGATGTGATAATAATAATAAGCTACGGGTTTTTTTAAATCTATACGGACTCTACCGAAGTTTGCTGAGCAACACAGGCGTAATCGCAATCTAGAAGCACAAGGTGTTTAAAAAAGACAGAATAAAGTGTGAAAATAATACAAGGTAAAAAGAAAAGAAAAAAAAAAGAGTGTCTCAGAGCGGGTCAGAGAATAGAGGACATACCAGTACCTGACATGGAGTCTGGCGAGCGGCCGCGCAACGCACCCGCGTAGCTATTTATGCAGGCTTCGGGCGGGAGTAATAAAAAGAAAAAAACACATCACGTGAGAGCATCGACTGCACCGCGGGGGCCCCCTTCGTCGAACCCCCGCGTGTGTGCGTATACAGGTAGTTACGAGAAGGTGAAAGCGAGGCAGGATTGATGCTCACAACGGAGGGTGACAAATTTTTATCCTGCCTCGGTTTTTCTTCCAATTTGCTGGCGAAGAGAGAAAGAGAGAGATTTTTTATCGCGCGTGGCACTCGTCGCTTTGATTTTTCGACATAAGAGAGTAATTTTATTTTTCAATTTCAAAGGTTTTCACGTGGATCAGTTTTAACTTATGCAAACGAGCGTCTATTCTCAGCGTTTGGTAGAATTTATCGGAAAAATTCCTTTCACCGAAAGAGGCGATTCGAAAATTTTCTTTCCGCACTAAGTATCATTTCGCAACGCTATCGCGAGATATCGAAGCGAATTTCAAGCGACCAGTGCATCTACGCTAGATCAAAAGCGATAAAGGAAACAAGCAATGAGAGGCTTCTAATGCGTTCGTTATTCCGGCGCAAACACACACGCGCACACACGTATGCGAGGACAGCATAATATTATTATAAAGTAAACTGGATATAGTATATTTAAATAAAAAAGATTACGACTCTAGAAATTTACGTGTTACATACATTATTAATAATAATAAGAGTAATAATAAATAATAAAGAGCCTACAACGTCTTTCAAGCAGCTAAATTCGCAAGTCTAACAACAAGTATTTTTACTGGAATTCTTAGTCTATTTAACAAGGTAAAATAAAATAAAGAATGTATATATCGTTGAATTAGGTGTAATCTGAAAGGTCATTGTACGATTTCTGCGAGAATGTAGGATTGATCTCCAACGTTTTTTTGTTAGTACAATAACGTTTCATGCTTACAGCGTAACCTCGTGTGACTAACTAAATATGTGTGTTTAGAATCGATTTGTTTCATTAGAATCACTATTGTACATATCTGTAAGATTGGGCCCATTAATTGAATAAATTTTCATAAGATATAGTGTCTGCTCAAGGTAATCCTTTTCATATACATAATTTAAAAAAAAAAATGCAACAAACATGCATCGTTCCAACACTTATTATTAAGTAATTAATAGTCAAAATACGAGTAAAATTCTAAAAGTATGAATATTTCAAAAGGACTAAGAGTGTATGTGTGTGTGGGTGTTTGGCATGCCGCGGGCAGAGAAGGCTAAGTTCATCACCTGCTCTACCTCTGCTTGGAATATGTTAAACTCTTTGTTGTAGATATCGCTATTCATCAATTTTCATTTGATTTTGTACGACTGACAGCAAGAGTTTTAACATAATAGAAGCATTTTCGCCTGCCATCTTTTGATATATTGAAATAGAAAAACATATGTTATTTCAACATCGCTTTCATGCGATTAAACAAACAAAACAAAAACTAAAATAACATTTTAGAATCAATAAAACGACACTATTAGAAATCTTATCTGAAAGATACCTGTGTTCTGCACAGTTTGCGGCGCGGTCGGCGCTGAGGATTCACCTGAGCATGATCCAGCAGCCGAAACGCTAGCACAGTCAACTTCATCTTGTTTACCATCTAATCTGTATGTGCAAATAAAGTATAAATGTATATGCTTACATTCTGAATTGCAGCCTCGCAAATACCTAGATTATCACTTACTACCAACACGATAGTAACCGTAATAATCTCGGTCGTCTACCAACCTATGTTGCTTGTACAAAGTGCAATCTCCTCCTTCACTAGTATCAAGGTTATAAACGTAAAGGTAGCCATCGGCACTGGCCACTAGCAACCTGAGCACCTTTTGAATTCTGCAAAATTCAATAAAAGAAAAATTAAACATTGAAATGTATACCATATGTTTATGTAATAGGCATGAAAAATACTTACGTGGTAATGGCACAAACATTTTTGAGTCCCTGGAAAGGTAAGTGCACACTAGCAAAAGCCCTTCCTTGATTAAACACATCTGTGACCTGCGAGGGTAAGTAATTTGCGGAAGCAGACACAGCCTTTGTAAGGTATCCCATCCAACCTTGAGCCTCTTCTGGCTGCTGTTGTGGACTACAATATAAACGACCAATTAATTTATTGATTCAACACTGCATTGTAATTCATCACTTTAACAAAACTTACACTTCTTTTGGCTCTTCCAATTTGAATATGTGAACTGTTTCGGTATTACTAGAGCAGCACAAAAACATGGAATCCATACTAAAGGCTAGACTGCTGATGGACACGCATCTTTTCACTCCTCGCCGAAATTCAAAGAGCTTTGTTCCATCATGAACCTGATGAAAAATTGGCATTTGAAAAAATTATTTGGTAATGGTTGCATTATTATGTAAAAAAGAAAAAAGAAAAAAGAACTCACGTGGAAAACTCTAATAACAGTGCCTTTCTCAGAGGCTGTAGCCACTTTTGTTCCATTAGGGCTGAATGCAAGGGCAGCCAATGGGCTGTCATGTGCTGGAATCATTGTTTTTGCTTGCTGCAAGAGAGAGAAAATCAACCTGAAGAATATGCTTCCAACTATAAGATTTTATACAAAGAACCACTTTGAACTTACAAGATTCATGGCATCGAATATCTGGACTTCACCAATGGTATTGGAACCTGGATAAGCCAAGTAACTAGTGTCACTGTTGATGGATAGTGTGCAGAGGCCAGCCAGATTGGGTGGTGTGTCACGTATGGTGTGCAGAACCTTCATATCCCTTATGTTGTGAATGTACAGCGACTCCTCCAAGCATACTACTAGTCTCTATAAAAAGGAACAAGGACACAATGTGTCAGTTACATTCTTAAGGATCACAAACTGTCAATTATAAGCACACAACTACTTACAGCTCTGTTCAGCTTCACAGCGAGTATGGTATTGGAGTAACTGTAGTTACATATTTCAGTGCCCTTCCTGAAGTGGCAGACTTTTAGTTTACGGGGGGATGATGAGCTGACCACAGCAATGAGGCTACTGTTGAACAGCCGCTCAATAATGCACACATCTTCATTTTCTGCAAACAAGCCGAATTCATTGAGTTCAATATGACAAGCATCAGACACTTAGCGAACAAATAAAAAAGCAAAAAAGAAACTTACGTGGCTTGGGCGCACACTCACCGTTTTCGAAGATCTTCTCAAGATGATCAACGAGGTTGAGTGAAAAGATCTTGTAGCCTGCCTTCGACCCAACGGCTAACGACCTGCGCCCAAAGAAAACATTCATCGTCAGATGCATAATGCAGTATGTATATTACAGCGCGTGCGTATGTGCGTATATACACAAGCTAACAGTCAGCTGTCGAAGACGCGTGTGGTAGGCAGGTGAATGCGTCGAGAGGCTCTCCTCCACGGAGAGCAGTTCGTCTCTCTCGTAAATAAAACATCGGGAGATTCAGGGTCGCGCTCAAGTCTCGGGGGGCCTTGGACGCGAAAACGCGCGCAACGATTGTGTCATCGCGCGCGCGTTCGCTCGCTCGCTTTTTTCCGAGTTTCTGCGCTGCAGCGAGTGAAAGGCGGCTGCTGCTGTCTTATCTCTCTCTCTCTCTCTCTCTCTCTCTCTCTCTCGCGCTTATAGACAACATCACGTATACAAGCGCGATTCGATTTCTTTAACCTTTATCCGCGCGTGTGACGCGAGCGGGGGAGCGTGCTTTCGCGATTCCGTTATATGCAGGCTTTATCGGCGCGAACGGGGGAGTGTTTCGATTGTTTTTTGTTTTGTTCATTATCGTCCGTCAGCGCGCAATCGATGCAAGGTAAACAAACGACGGACGATTAGGGAATTAGAGATTACGAGGCATTGGTAGAGAAAAAGTAAAACAATAAAGAGCGCGCATCGATGAATTTTCCCCTCTTTGTCTCCGCCGTCGTCGCGCGAAAGAAAACAAAGGCGCGAGTGTATAGCGCAGTTGCGCAACTGCGCGATAGCCTGGGCCCGTGTATATTTACGCGCGTTAACGTGTTCGCGAGAAAGAGAGAAGGGCAGCTGGCAGTGGAGAGCAGCATCAGGGAAAGAAGTAAAAGTAGGCGGAGGAGGACTAGTCCCTCACGGAAGGGCGCTTTGGAGGTTAAGTACAGTCTGTCTCTCTCTCTCTCTCTCTCTCTCTCTCTCTCGAACGGCTGACTATATACCTGCGCTGTACGGCCTGCACCGATATAGTTGGGTAGGGTAGGATATATATGTGCGCAGATACACGATGGCAGCTGCGAGAGGGCATAGCATAATAGGCAAGAGGTACTCACGAGCAGTCCTGGTTGAAATTGACGAAGAAGACACCATTCTCAGGATCGGAAGCAGCCTGGTTTGCGAGGTTCATGAGTCCGGATATGCTGTACTTGAGGCCTTGCGTCAGTGCGTCCACGTTGCGTGCGAGATTTTGCATAAACCTCGAGAGCGCAGAGCTATATTTCTGATCCTACGGTTCTGTCCCGAATCGTGTTGTTGTTCTTCGTCTTGATCTTGTCGTTGTACTGAACAGCGTTGACGTTTTCTATACCACACGATGCGTGTCCAGCTAATATATGGGTACGTATCTCGACAACTGGTAAGAGACGACTGTCGAGGTGGAGGATGTAGTTGTTGTTGTTGTTGTTGTCGTTGCGGAGGGAAGAGTAGACAGCCGACAACGCGCACTGCTGCTATTCCATATTGAACTGAGTGCTCTGCTCTGCTCTGTCGTCGTGCGTCGTCCGACCGTCGACTCTCTTGGACCTTCCTGTGTGTGTGCGAGCGATTTCGAGGGAGGGGGAAAGCGCGTCGTCGGAACAGCTGACAACTGCGCGCGTATACATGTATATACCTACACACCTCGGCAACTGCGCTCTCGTGCTCTCGTTCGTCCGCACTCTGTGTGGATTGTGGGTGTAACATTTGCGCACCGCACACACAAAAAGAGACGCTAGGTGGTGGGGGTAGCCGTTGTTATCGTCGAGAGGTATATATAGCGTGCGTGCGAGAACTGCGATATTTTGGATGAAGGAACGGACGGAAAACGAGACGTCATAGACTGAGCAGTTTCGGTTCCGGAGGTTTCTACGCCGTTGCCATGGCAACAAACGGCAACAGAGGATCGCGCGATTGATAATTGTGTACTTCGGAGTCGCCGCTTTCGTTTTGGAGTCGGAGCTGGTTTTCGATCTTTTTTACCACTGAGATTGACGGGATACTATGGTGAGAACTTTGGAGTTGTTGCTTTGTATGCTGTCAGTTGGTGAATAACTCTTGTTTCTCTGAAATTTGCGTCGGAGTTATTGACTGGGAGAAAACGATCGTTTGTTTTCAAATATAAGACTTGGATAGTTATGCTTATGTCGCTAAGAAAAAAATAAGATTATCCTCGTTTTCTCGATAAGGATATATTCTTTAATTCACTTTAGCCGGAACTTTCTAGAAGCGAGGGTTGTTTCAGTTCTTTTTACGACCTTATATTTCCAATGTTGAAAAAAAAAGTTATTATTATCACTGAGTATATATACACTTTAGTCACAGGTAGTAGTTGGCACACATTTCACAACGATGACACGTACCATTGATTGTTATTCTACTGCACGTACCGAATGTTTACAATATTTTGAATTTTTGTATGCACGCGCTAATTCAGAATTCCCAGCTCCTTTATTACGATACATGTTTATATTTTTTCATTGATTTTCCTTCTTTTATTTTGAACTTTTATCGAAACCGTGTAGTGCTGTTAATTATCGTATTTGAGAAGAGGGATAATTTACATTATAATTTAAAAGTAAAGTGTATAACGCACACAAGACTTCTTGAAATGCAGCAATGGTCGATCGTTTGCAATATATCATAATAATCCTCTAGTAATCAGCACAATATTCGGCCGGAGAGTTTCTTGCAAACCCAAATGTGCAGCCGAGCGCATAAATTGTCTGCGAAACTGTTAATGACGGGCAATTTTTCTCTCAAAGGTACATACTTTGCAGGAAAATGTCGATTCGAGACAAAGATTTTCCATGTAGCTCACTCGAAACAAGTATATATAATAGCTGCGCCCGACACCGCGGTGCTCCACCCCATCTCATCGGCAGGCGAGACGGCGCCAAATTAACGAGTTGGAGATTGCAGGACAGCTTAGTCTTATAATAATAACGAAATCCAGATTAGAATCGATCTTTTCGAAAATTTATAATGGCTTTTGGCGCCAGAGAAATTCGCAAATTTAACTTATTATATACTTCCGTGAGGAAATAATATATTATAGCCAAAATAAATCTATCTCTGGAATTTCAGATCCTATCGCGAGCAAAGCCAGCCTCAGGCGAAGGTTCTCGCAAATCAGCTTCCAAACGAGATATCCCAACCCTCGAGGAATTTTTGGCGCGACGTGACTACACCGGAGCTCTTACCCTACTCGAGTTCAACGAAACCGCTACTCCCGCTAATAACAAGGACAGCCGCTTATGGATAGCTTATTGCTCGTTTCATCTTGGCGATTACCGCAAAGCCGCTGATATCTACGAAGCTTTGAGGAAGTCGGCCGATAGCAAAGATGCGCCTGAACTTGGTACCTATGTGGCTTGTTGCTATTTCTATCTGGGGATGTATCCAGAGAGTCAGAAGATTCTGACCGATGCACCGGACAGTCAGTTGAAGACTAGATTGTTGCTGCATCTGGCCTATAAGTTGTCTGATAAGGTGCATAGATTTTGCTTTTTTTTTTTTTGTTTTAATTAATCTTTCAACTTTGAATAATATCGTTTGAATTTAGACTCAGCTGAAAGAGTACGAGGATAAGCTTCGCGATATCGCGGAAGACCAGCTCTGTCTCGCTTCTGTACACTATCTTCGAGCTCACTATCAGGAAGCCATAGATATTTACAAAAAAGTTTTGCTTGAAAACAGGTGTCTATACGATAAAATTCTATCCTATCGCACTCCGCCAACAGTTTATATCCAAGCAATTTATTTTCATTTTTCTTCACTATATTTAAATTTATAGGGAGTATCTGGCATTGAACGTTTACGTAGCTCTCTGTTACTACAAGCTGGACTATTACGATGTGGCACAAGATGTGCTCCAGGTCTACCTACAAAAATATCCCGATAGTGCGACGGCTATAAATTTGAAAGCCTGCAATCACTTTCGTTTCTATAAGAGCACTTCCGAAATGGTCGAACTTAAGCAGCTTATCGATAAAGTTTCAAGTACTAGCAACTTTGGTAACGATCTCATTCAGCACAATATAGTGGTGGGTATCGGTTAAAGTCGTAAAAATTATTCTGCACTCGATACTGAAGTAATTAAGCTTTCATCCGAGAAAATTGATAACAGGTTTTTAGAAACGGAGAGGGTGCGATGCAAGTCCTCCCGAACCTAGTGGACGTCATTCCAGAAGCCAGATTAAATCTAGTGATCTACTACTTGAAACAGTACGAGATTCACGATGCTTACGAGTTGATAAAAGACCTCGAGCCCACAGTTCCTCAGGAATACATTCTGAAGGGTATAGTCAACGCTGTCGTCGGCCAAGAAAGAAACTCCGTAAGAATTCTATTCCGTAACGATTCTATTGTAATAACTCTTCTCATGCTTTTGTTTCTCATAAAACTTTGCATCCATAGCAAGAATATATCAAGGTAGCCCAGCAATATTTCCAACTGGTGGGCACCTCAGCCTCTGAATGCGACACGATACCCGGACGACAGTGCATGGCTTCGTTTTACTTCCTCTATCGTCAGTTCAAGGACGTTCTCATCTACCTTAACTCGATCAAGACCTATTTCTCGAACGTTGATAGCTTCAACTTCAATTACGCTCAGGCCAAAGTCGCTACCGGCCACTACAAGGAAGCCGAGGAGGCTTTTATGACTATACGAAACGAGAGGTATCGAAATGACTCGGCTTATATCAGCCTGCTTGCCTACTGTTGTGAGTAAACTTTTGCATATTACATTTTTTGATCAAGCTCTTTTGAAATAATTGATATCGTTGTTTTTATATCGTTGTCAGATATAATGAACAAGAAGGGACAGTTGGCCTGGGAACTGTACTTAAAGATGGAGCCCTCCTCGGAGTCATTCAATCTGCTCCAGCTGATAGCGAACACGTGCTACGTCGTAGGAGATTTCTGGTACGCAGCCAAAGCTTTTGATATGCTAGAAAGACTAGACCCTTCGCCAGAACACTGGGAGGGTAAGCGGGGCGCCTGTTGCGGGACTTTCCAGTACATCGTTGCCGAGAAGCTTCCAAAGTATGTCATAAAATTCTATTTTTACTAAAAATGTTTCTTTTTTTTCACTGATTGTCGTCGTTTGTATTTGTTTTTAGGGAGTTGCTGTCAGAAGTTGTGAAGTTACTTAGAAATACTTCGAACTCACAGGTGGAACAGATCATTCGAGTGATGCGCAAGTGGGGCAAAGAAAATCGCGTCGCGTGTTAACATATTTATTATTGCGTTATACGATGATTTGTAAAATATGTTGTTTATTTCCTCTTTGTAATAATTGTATATACAAACTTTATATACAACATTTTTCAGTATAAATAGAAGTGAAATGCATTGCTCTTATAAATTGAAAGTTTTTATAGCTATTAGTCAACTAGCGTGATAGTCCATTCCTCATTTATGTTTATGTTTAGATCTTCCAAAGTTAAAACATCCTTTTCTGAATTGTATCCCGTTCTCAAATTGATTCGTGTATTAGCTAAAAAAAGTTTAAAAAATCATCAACTGGCTCAAACAATAAATATCAAGTAAATAGAGGAAATGAAGAAACTCACGCAGCGAATAAAGAATCGCCGAACTAACGTCTTTAGGGGGATTTACAATGACGATCTTCTCCAGTGCACTCCTAGTTTGAAAATCACCTTCGTACAAGCACTTTGAGCTCAGTGAACCACCTTTGAAGTTGAAATCTATATGTTTGAATTTTCCCTCTCGGTAATCAAAGCTCTCTTGATCGTCGATATAGAGACTGCCTCGAGCGCGTTTGTTGGCGTCGAGCACAATGTCTAGAGTATAGGGATCGTCTTTCATCCCAACGGTGCTCGGACGCTGCTTCATTTTCCTGGGGATTACGCTTCCGGACCTCTGGTATACCGGAATACGGTCCAGAGTCACCGGGACATCGACTCTACCTCTTGAATAAGCTTTCTGCGAATGATGAAGCAAGATGCATTTTATTTATGCCCATACTTTTATTACAAAAAACGATCCTCACTTACTTTTGTGTGTATGTCGTACCACGTGACTTTACCTTCACCGGGAAAGTAGACAGACACTGTGCTTACGTTTGGTTCAACGACAGGTCTCACGAGAATAGAATCACCGAGTAAGAGGTGGTCATCGATAGCGAAGGTCTCGATCTCAGTTGGGTAATGAGCCCAGAGAGGCCTTATCACTGGAGTGCTCTCGATCTCGTGCTCTCGAAACAGCGTGTACCAGAGAGGCAAGTACGAATAGCGCAGTCTCAAAGAGTCTCTCACACGTGTGGCTACTTCTTCGCCGAGAAGCCAGGGTTCGCGTCGTTTGGTTGTAAGTTCTGAGTGCTGGCGGAAAAATGGTAGCCAAACACCAGCTTGGTACCATCTGCATTTTTTTTCTTCAATAAATCAATTCCCTGACTTTCAATATTTATGTCATATAAGACCAAGACCTACCTGACGTAAAGTTCAATGCTGGGTTCAGTGGCAAAACCAGTTACATCAGAACCACAAAACGATATACCACTTATAGCTAAGGAGAGGCACTCAGCATACGAGATCTTTAAGTGGGACCACTCAGCCATGTTATCACCGGTCCAAACTGCGGCAAACCTCTGCGATCCAGCAAAGAACGACCTGGTTAGGATAAACGGTCGGAGTCTTCCCTTGGTGCGACGGAGCATACCCTCGTAGGTGGCCGAGTGCTGCGCGAATCCGTAAAGATTGTGAACGTCCCGGTGCTCCCAGCCACCATGATGAATCAGGTCCTTTGGCAATGTTACTTCTGGACCGCTCAGACAGCTAGGCTCGTTCATGTCGTTCCAGATGTGTACATCCTTTGTTGTGCCCTTAAACTTGCTGGAAATTGCCAAAACCGATTTGCATCATCACGATACCTCCTCGATCGTGCATTTCAAACATCCTTACCTGAAATCGTACAAACTCAAGTAATACTCCCTCGCTTTCGGGTTGAACAAATCCAAGTACGACGACGCACCAGGCCAACTTTCTCCCTCGTAATCCTTTCCGTCCCTCTTCTTCACGTAGTATCCAAGCTTGGTAGCATCCGAGTGAAGAAAGTACTGATCGTCCCGCTTGATATGAGGGTCAATAATGACCACAAGTTTGCGCCCTTGAGCTGTTAGATTTGCCACCATAGTTTGGGGATCGGAAAAATTTTTCGGATCCCAGGTGAAGTATCGTTTACCATTGGTGTATTCGATGTCCAACCACATTACGTCCAGTGGCATGTCGTGCGCGTCGAAGCCCTGCGACACCTGCAGCACGTCAGACTGGTTGTCGTAGTTCCAGCGAGATTGGTGGTATCCCAGAGCGAATATCTATGATTAGATTATACAGTTGATTAAGTATCGGCAGGAGACGTATTCAAGTTGTAATGCGTAATTTACAGGTGGTAAATTGCCAGTTCCCGTAAGAGCCGTGTACTGTCGAAAAGCATCCATAGGCGTAGGGCCAAGAAGGCAGAAGACATCGATGATTCCAGACTCCGACATGAAATGGGTATGAACTCCAGGTGGACTGTTGTTCCCTGAATTGTTGTTATTTTTCAGCGTGGAAATGTCTACCCACGTCTCTGCCGAGTTGAGCCAAAAAACTCCGGATGTTGAATTTTCACCGTGAGCGTAGAGCAGAGGAACGGATCCATACAGTGACATCCTCTCATAAGCTTCGTGTCTAAAGACATCCAGATTGTAGAGTCTGTAGGGCTCGGCAGGGGCTTGAGTCTGCTTTAGAGCCAGACTATCAGCGTGTTCGGGCAATCCATAGGCGTATCGAGCCTCAGGAAAGCCAAAGTCCAGGGCGACTGCTTCTGGACCCAATGGCTTTGTGTCTTTGTGGCCTCGAAATTCCTCTTCCCAAGCACCTGGATCTAACTCCGCATCGTCGCCAGAGTTTGTTGAGTTCCTTCGATTTGATGGTTTACGCAAATAAATTCATATTTTTTCATTGTTAAATAGTAAGTACTTACTTGGCCCTCAGATGTTCAAACCGCATGAGTCCCTTGGCATTTACCGACAGCACGTGCCTGTTACTGGCATAGAAGTCAATTTTGAACGGGTTGGCTTGAAGATAAGCTCGGTTAGGTCCACTGGATACTACGAAATTGATGTCCGTGCGTTTGACAAGCTTCAGTTGACCTAAGGCAAGTTGGTCTTCGTTTTCGAGAACACCGCGAACTTCATGCCTTGGTTTCAGTGGATTACGTTCATTTATGCGTAGACGAAAGCTGTGCTCACGCGTCGCACTCAGTTCGATCGTGAAGTTGACGTTCGTCTTTTTGTGGTACAGCTGGGCTCGGACGAAAGAGTGACCCAGCGTTATGTTCCAAGGTCGCACAGCAAAGGGCGAGACCGAGTTTGTGGCTTTGCGACATCGTCTGTGGTTTTAACAAAATATTTAGTCTTAAAACAATTTTTTTCACAATCAGTAATAATATTTATAGTTCTTTGCAAACCTGCAAAAACTGCTTTGTTGGCAAGTTTTGAAAATATCTCTATCAACTGCGTCAGCCGCCAAAGTTGCGAATGCAAAAAGAATAAGCAGTTTCCAAATTAAAGGCATTTCTACTTCGGTAGTAGAATCTTAGCAATGATGAACAATGTGACAATAGCTAGCCATTTTATACCTTCGCTATCTAGCACAATTTTATACTTTTACATTGATAAATATTATTTTAATCTACGTAAACAACTTTTTTTTTCATTCGTAGTTGTAGTTGTTAAAAAGTGTGAATTGATAAGTGCTCAGATTCGATATATGAGAATTGATAGTAGGCGGAGTAACCGTTCTTATCGAAGAAATAGCATTATTGTGATGCACGATTATCGAAGGATTTAGCAAAGGACGGGTACACCTGAAGATTGTTAAATGAACAAACATAATTTATTACAACGTAAAACGTATATTTAATTGGTCTTCGACATCTCCATTATAAATTACAAACTGCTTCGACCACGTCGATTATCTTCACTGCCCCGTTTTTTCGAAGACAATAAAAGAAAAAATTTAATCGTCGTTTACATGAGAAAACAATAACGCTTTCATCTATATGAATAAACTAGCGCACACTTGCAGCCTGTGAGTCCACACTGACGTGCATATGTATACTTATATAAAAATGCAAACTCACTCAATTTACGTAAAAGATAATAGTAGACTAACTGTGCTTCTGTGCTACTTGTAAAAATTTGAGTATCCCGAGATAAAGACTCGATGAGCTGTATATTATCTGAGTTTTACAGGCATTATCATGATTGCTTGCGTTATCCTGTTATATATCTACAAAGATCTCTATACAACATTTTGCCATTATTCATTACAATATTTTATACTGATCACAGATGAAAAAACGTTGCACGATTTGCTACATCATCAAAAAAGAGCATTCTCCTGTGTGAATGTGTATTGAAGATATTCTTCTAAAACATATTGCCCGCCTCTGCTTCTTTCAGAAATCTTACCCTTAGGCGATCAATTCGATGGTCCATTCCTCGCCCATATTTACACCTGGTTTACGCACCGTCAAAACGTGGTTGTTAGGGTTGTACTTGGCTTCCAAATCAATTTTACCTTGAGCTGTAATTAAATCATAATATTCAATCGGAACTTATTCGTTGAAAAGATAGCAAAACATTAACAGTCTACGCACCCTTGGAATGTAGGACTGCCTTGGTGATGCCCTGTGGCGGATTGACAATGTCAACGCGCTCGAGCCAGCTCTTGGTACTGTAGGCAGCAAGTTTTTGGAGCAGCGTCGAGGTAAGCTTCTTGCCTTCCAGTTTTAGCCTGAGGTAGAGGTATTTGCCATGTCTATACTCGAAACTGGCCTCGTCGTCGATGTAAAGGTTGCCCTTGGCCTGGCCTTGACCATCAGCTATTACTACCAATGTGTAAGGATCGTTCTTCATAGCAACGGTGCTGCGCCTGATGCGCATTTTGCGTGGCACTATCGAACCCTCTCGTTGGAATACGGGAATCCTGTGCAGCGTTACCGGAATACTAAGCTTGCTCACATCACCATACTTCTGCAACGTGTCGATGTCGTACCTAAAATATAATCAGTTGTTTTAATCCATAAACCTGAAGAAAATCTGTTAAAGTTCTTAAGTAATAATCTTAAAACATTGACTTACCAAGAAACTTTGCCCTCGCCGGGGAAGTATACAGAGACTTCGGTGACGGACGGTTCAAAAACGGGTTTAACGAGGATTGAATCACCAACGAGAATCTGGTCATCAATAGCGAAAGAATCGGACTCAGCAGGGTAGTGAGCCCAGATCGGCCTGAGCACAGGGGTTCCATTGATCTCGTGTTCACGGAACAATGTGTACCAGAGCGGCAGGTATGAGTAACGCAACCTCAGTGATTCGCGTACAATATTGATTACTTCGTCGTTGAAGGTCCAGGGCTCGCGACGTTTCGTCTCAATGTGAGAATGTTGGCGGAAGAACGGCAGCCAGGCTCCAGCTTGGTACCATCTATATTTCAACAGAAATTTAAATGATGGTTTAGAATATAAACTGTAGCAATGCAAGTATTGACGGTAAGAATACTATCTTTAGATTTTATCTCTAAATTGTCAGCAACTTACCTAACAAATAGTTCTGAATCCGGATTCTTGAAGAAGCCGCCAACATCAGCACCGCAGAATGATATACCCGAGATGGAGAGCGACAGGCACATAGGATAGGACGCCTGAAGGTGAGACCATTCTGCGGTGTTATCACCAGTCCAAACAGCAGCGAATCTCTGCGATCCAGCAAAGAATGACCTCGAGAGGATGAAGGGCCTGAGGGTGCCACCTGAACGCTTGAAAAGAGCGTCATAGGTAGCCATGGTGTAGACAAGACCATTGATGTTATGGACATCTCGATGCTCCCAACCACCATAGTGCACCAGATCCTTGGGCATCGTCACCTCGGGTCCATTAAATACTGATGGCTCATTCATGTCGTTCCAGATGTGTACGTCATTTGTTGTACCCTCGAACTTGCTCAAGTCGTATAAGCTTCCATAGTAGTCGCGTACCTTGGGATCAAAGAAGTCGAGGTATGATGAGGCACCAGGCCAGCACCAACCTTCATAATCTTTACCGTCTCTGTGCTTTACGTAGTAGCCATTGTTAGTAGCGTCGTTGTGCAGGAAATAGTTGCTGTCACGCTTGATGTGAGGATCGATAATGACTACAAGTTTACGTCCTTTGGTGGTAAGATTCTTAATCATCTCTAGTGGATTTGGGAACTTCCTCTTGTCCCAGGTGAAGTATTTTTTGCTGTCAGTGTACTCAATGTCGAGCCACATTACATCCATTGGCAAGTCATGCTTGTCAAAGTTATCGGCGATCTGCTGCACATCCTCCTGGTCGTTGTAGTTCCAACGTGACTGGTGGTAAGCCAGTGAGAAAATCTGAAAAAGATGTATTCCATGTCATTTCAGTTTTCATTTTTTCATCGTCAACTACGACGTATCTAGGTACTTACGGGTGGCAGATGGGCTGTGCCAGTGAGCTTAGTGTACTGTGTAAAGACGTCCATGGGCTCGGGTCCAAGCAGGAAGAAGACATCGATGACACCGGACTCAGACATGAAGTGTGCATCTACCTGGGGTTTCTTTGCTGAACCAGATACAAAGTTAACAATGCTCTCGACGACGTTATTGTCTGCCTTGGAGAGGATGTCTACCCAAGTTTCAGCAGCATTGAGCCAAAAAACTCCAGAAGTTGTTTCTTTTCTGTAAAGAAGAATGAGATATACATTGATTGTAGTAAGAAAATAACTTGAATTGAAGCTCTTCTGACTTACCCATGTGCGTAAAGAACAGGTACAGCACCATAGAGTGACATTCTTTCATTTACTTCATACTCGAAAACATCCAGATTATAAAGCCTGTAGGGTTCAGAGCTTTTGGTTGACCTCAAAGCAAAGGAATCTGCATGTTCCGGAATACCATAGGCATGTTCAGCTCCAGGGAAACTGAAATCCAGGGCAACAGCTTCAGGTCCAAAAGGCTTGGAGTCATGGTGGCTCTTGAAATTCTCCTCCCATGCACCAGGATCATTCTCTGCTCCATCACCAGGGAACTCTGGAGTTGCAGGCTCCGCTGCTTTCTCTACATGCTCTGCATCTGGTTGTTCTGGATGTTCTTGTTTTCTGAACACAATAGAAAAAAAATATTACATTTTTGATACTATAGAATATTGTACACTATTGAAAACCATTCTTACGGTTCTGGTTTGGTACGCATGTGCTCAAATCTCATGAGACCACGAGCATTGGTGGATATAACCAAGTGATCTCCAGAGTACAGATCAATCTTGAAAGGACTGACAAAGAGAATAGCCTTGTTGGCTCCATTTGCCACAGTGATGTGGGTGGCTGTCTTCTCAACCAAGTCCAACTTGGCAAGTTGTGGATGATCTTGCAAGGCATATTCCACCTGGTACCTTGGGTGCAGAGGATTCTTCTCATTGATAAGGAGCCTGAATAAGTTTCCCTTTAGAGCGGTAAGCTCAACTTTGTAGTTGGCTCCAGTGTCTTTATTATAAAGTTCAATGTACAGCGTTGATTCATTGTGAGCTACCGTATTGGGCAGCAGCTCATAAGCGGTTTTTCCAGGCTCGACTTTGCGGCATCGCCTAGAATAAATATGACATTGCAAAATTCTCTTTTTTCCTAAAGCATTTGATTTCCTAGCATCAAAACAACTCTGCTTATCAAGCGTTGGTTATGAAATTCCAACTAGATAACAACAACAGTTTCCAACAGCATCGATGAGATAAGCCAGAGAAGTCTTGGATACGATGCTCACCTGCAGAAGCTGCTCTGTTCACAGGTCTTGAAGTTCTCCCTGGGGACACCATGAACCATGTTGACAGCTAACAGCAGCACAATCCCCAGTCTGCAAGCAAACGACATCTCGGAATTCCGTGTTAGACCGATAACCAGCAGTAAACCGTCTCTCTCCCGCTCCGCGAGTCAACTGCGCGCAATCTCGGGAAAACCAAACAAGAGCTGAGCACAGCGATGATCTCAGAGTGTCATAATACGGGGTTATCGGGGGGTTAGCGCGAGTTTTCCGCGATAAGCCGCTGTCGAGGCCGGCGTGACACGTCAGAGGTCGGCCAGGTAAGTGGTGCGTAAACAGAAAACAACGCGCGTGGATAGATCGACGCGGCTACGAGACCTAACCTCAAATCGCGCCGGTGCTTGCGCATAGCCGAGGGTGTCGAGAGTTCGGAGCTTGGAGGCCAAGACTATCGAGCTGAGAGGGAGAAAAAGAGAGAGAAAATCCGAGAAATGGGCTGGTGGAAAGGGCTGATAGGCGATGATCGACTTACCGCACGAACGAGGCCATCTTGCGGGACACGGGTCAGGACGTCACTGGCGCGTCGCGAGCTTTGCGCGAATAAGTATGATGACGGACGTAGGCAGCACCGCAGCAGTGGCTCTTCGCGGGCGAGCACCGGAAGTCGTCGTCGTAAGTATATATATCATATTGCGTGGTACGTGGTTTTGCTTTTTGAAATTGGGCCTATAACGAATACCCAATATAGGCCATAGTCTAACTGAGGTCAAACGGCCGAATTTTTTTAGAAAAATTGGAACAATTTTGAGTGATAAATAATCTAACGGCATTAAAAAAATGCTTATTATGATTGTAACAATGTTCTGAGAGACAACAATTGTTTGAAATCGATCAATTGCATCTAAAAAATTTGTTTATTATGAGGTTTATCGTGAAATAAAATTTCACGAAATAGTAAATGCATGAAAAGAAGATGATCGGACAATAAGGTGCGAGGGCGCCGCGAGAGACGGTGTGGGGAGACATCACGCTCTTTGTTATACACAGAAGGTCGCTGAAGATTGAAAAAAAATATCACAATAAACATCTGAAAAGAAAATTAACAATCAGTATCAATTCCAACGTATAACCGTATAGCACGTGTGTTTTGCTATTCCCTGCATATAGTAGGCATATTAAAACCTACGCGTTGGAAACTTTCAAGCGACAAGTTGATATACCCTCCTGCGGTCATCTGAACCGGACGCTGATGGGCTCTCAGTATCATGAAGAGCAGAGCTCTATTCGTTCGAGGATCAAACTCCGGATGTACCAGACTCGCGCTGTACGCCGCATCCACTGTAGCTATTTGCTCTATCGAAATTATTAAAATTTCCTTGGAGCTGCGCTCTCTATATTCACCAAGTTACGTACGTACGTACCTTGTTTAATATAGAAACTGAGGTATCCATAATTGACAGGTGAAGAACTGCAGCAGGTTCAGAAGCAGGATTGACACGTACACTTGATTGCGTTTAGATCATGCTCAAGCAGCCTGAATAATATAAGCGAGATGTTGTAAGCTGTGCATATGATCTGGACCAAAAATAGCGGGCTCATATAAACTCCTCGATTTTCTGACTAAAGCTGCAAACAAGTGGATCGATTTTTATAATTTGAATAATTTATGCTCAAGAGAAACTGGAGCTATTTCGTAAACTAATTTTTCTTTCAAATTCATAATTGTTGTTCAATAAAAAAGTCTGCACTTCTCTCACTCCATGCTCTTCTGGTGAAATTTGATGCACGTCACAACCTCCGTTGCTGACAATTCTTTTGCAACTATCTCTTCATTTGATTCAGCCATTGCTCGGAGTCAGTTGTTGTTCGACCACTTGAGATAACCACAGGCCATCATGATGAAGAAGGGTCCGGTTATTTCGATCGTCAATATTACCATCGTCATGCAAGTATCTGACTTTCTTCTCGAACTCTTTCACGACTCGAACCTCGCCAGTCTTCAACATCTGTCATCTCGCCAATTTCTTTCTTTTAAAAAAACAATATGAGAAACCTGGCATAGATGCCATGTACACGTATTCGATCTCCAGGTCGTTGTGTATGAACATCCTTATATGCCATCAGCTTGATGCATCGTGTAATAAAATACGTTAATCGACTGGAAATAGACCGTGAGTATAGATTCGTCAGAGAGTCGACGAGGTATATTAGGTAGTAGGCCTAGAACGCGAAATAGCCTGTGGTAGACACGGCAGATTTCTTCGTAGCTCATCGGCTCTTCGTTCATTTTGTTTATCATTCGTAAACACCTGCTGTATACATGTTTTCCCAACGAGAGCTTGGTGGAAGTTCATTTAATATTCTATACGAGAGAGCGAAGAATAATTTTTTCCCCGAGTAAAAGTTTCTGTTCAACGAAAAGTGTACTATAATACATTGTATCTATCGACGAAAGGCTTACGAGCCCAAGTTGCGAGCGTAAAGCGAAAAAATAGAAATCGTGTATAACCAGCGAGTCGCATCAATTATACACTGTTGTGACGGTTTTATTATTACTTTATTTTATTTTTCTTTCGCTCTGAGAGAATACAAACGCAAGGTGGAATCGTGTTTTGTTCGCGTATCACATTCTCCAGTCAATTCTCAGGAATCCAATGACAAGTGAAAAATTGCAACGGATTTACAAGCAGTAACCGCGCGTATATTATACTTGACTATATGCGACGGGATCTTATCATTGATATAATGGCTATTGTAACGAAATGTATATCAAGTGCGAATCATTTGTCTGAAGAAGCCTAAGTAGATCATTATTGCTTTTGACAAAATCTGCGTTAACAAATAAGTCGATATTTTTGAATTTGCGCTATAATGTAACTTTGTTGCGCCGCTTTTATCGCATTTTTCTCGCGTATATACCAAGCGAATTCTATTCACGGAAGTTTCTACCACTAGGCAGAAAAATAGAAATCGTATATACTGCTGCGAAACTTTTTGTTCGATACGAACTGCTACATTGTATTTTTATCGGCGAGAGGGGCTCGTATAGTAGTCGAGAAATAATTTTTTTTTTCCTGATCGAGTTCATTGCCATCGTTTATAAAAAGCTTATCTACATCGTATTTAGAGGTCGCAGGGCTTATAGGGTTGCAAGCATGATGCGAAACAATAGAAATCGCGTACTAGAGAGCGATATTAATTATGCGCAAGGTGCTGACTATACTATGTTGCGCTGCTTTTTATCGTGTTTTTTCCTCGTGTATATGAAGCCAATGCTATTCTCGGAAGGGTGAGCTACCGTAAGTTGGTGACGGAAAAATAAAAATCGCGACGTATTGTTGTAAAAATTACTTCGCAGGATTGAGCGTATGGATTATATACGTATTTCTTATTTGAGGGAAAATAGATATATTATTTATATAGATCCATGATACATTATATGTTTCAGAAGAGTCAGTCGTTACTTTTTCCATCGTCGACTCCATCGTTCATACTTCGAAGAACAGTGAAAAACGACATTGCGCTCATCAACATCTGAAAACAAAAATAAAAATTTATACAACATTTACCTCGAATAAATTTCTTTTATTAAAAATACCTACGCATTGGAAAGTCTCAAGAGACAGTTTGATGTAACCCCCTGCGGTCATCTGTACCGGACGGTCAGCCCTTAGCATGATGAAAAGTAAAGCACGATTTGCCGTGGGATCGTACTCCGGATGTACCAAACTTGCGCAATAAGCCGCGTTTGCTATCGTCTTGCTCTTCCGAAAATACATTAAAAATTTTCTGCACCTGTTCACTCATACAATGACATACATTTTGTTTGTACGTACGTACCTCGTTCAGAAGATGCTCGGGGATCCATTGAGAAGTGAAAAACTGCAGCAGATTCAAGAGTAGTATCGGTACATACTTGACAGCGTTAGGGTCGTGCTGTTAGATAATCAAAATGCGTTACAAATGCACAGAACAAAACTTAATCACTGTATCATATATCGATCGCGAATTTTTTCACCTTCAGGAGCCTCAGTCCTATGAGCGAGATGTTGTAAGCCGTGCACATGACCTGCATCAGGAACAGGGTACTGGTGAGCTTCTCGACGTCCTCGCAAAATCTGTAAATTACATCAATGATCAATATACCAAATACACATAGCACATATAATTATAAATTGAATTATCCTCACTGCATGATCTTCTGATGAAACTTGACGCACTTCACGATTTCGAATGTTGACAATCTATTACCGGACGATTCTTTGCTAACTATTACTTCGTCCGATGAATTCGCAGCCTCCGCTATCACAAGGAGTCTGTTCTGAATAGACCTGAGGTAGCCACACGCCATCATGATCAGAAAGGGTCCGGCTGTCTCGATCGCCGCTAAAATTACAGCTGTACTGCATTCCACCACGGCTTCGAAGATCGAGGCTACCTTGTACCAGGGTTGCTTCTGTACGTCCACGTAAAACCTACAAGAGCAACAACTTTTGCTTTATCACTTGTCAAACTCACTTCACACAAACGATCGAACGCACTAACCAACCTAAACGGCAGTATTCTCCTCTCGGTGCCGTTAACCTCCGCAGGTGGTAGCCTGACGATTTGCGCTGTGATGATGTAGAAGAAAATCGCTGCAAGTGTCGTCCAGGTGAAGTAATGCATTAGGTATCTAACTTTCTTCTCGTAGTGTTTGACGACTTGGCCTTCGCCGGGCTTTAGCATGTGCCACAGCTCTTCGCAGGATAGAAGCAATCTCGCAAATTCCTTTCTTCTGCAGTACAATATAAGGAACCTCGAGCAAAGCCCATGTATAAGTACAGCCTCGAACACGTACTCGATTTCTACGTCGTCGTGTCTCAACATCCTCAGTCCATCGCTCATCTGCATAGTGTAGTAGAACGCGTTCGCCAACTGAAAGTAGACGGTCAGCAGAGCTGTCAGAAACGTCGAAGAGCTGGGAAGTAACCCTATAGTACGAAACAGCCTGTAGTAAACGCGTGAGATATCCTCGTACGTCAACTCTTCTTCCATCTTGTTCGTCATAGATAACGCATTTTTATTCGACGGTGAGTTCGCTAAAGGGGTGAACGAAATAACAGACGCTCGTTGAATATTCTACCACAGCGCGAGGGATAATTTTTTCTCTCGAGTTCATTGCCGCATCGTGTTATAGAAACTTTTTATTATTCGACGCAAAAGCTTAGGTCGCATTTATCGATGCAGGGCTGTATTATGCGGAGAAAATAGAAATCGTGCGAGAGTAGGATTTCGATTATTCGCGACGCAGAGTGGTGAAACTTTGTTATCGCGCGGATTGATTAATATTTCATTTTTTCGCTCGAAACGCTGCTGCGATACATGGAAAGGGGGATGAGTATGAGACGAGAGAATAGAAACAGTTCAGTGTGCTGTATATTATCAATTATGCGCGACGCAGTGGCGAACTTTGTTACGGTGGGTTGATTAATATTTAATTTTTTTTTCCGCTGGTGTATAGAGCGACCATGCGATTTCCGGAGTGGCGAGCAGTCGCGCTTGTACTCTCGAGGTGAGAGGTTGTGGATGGGTTTGTGGTTGCTTCTGTCTCGACGATTTCCTTCTCATCTATAGCTCGATGATCTCCAAATTGAAGTATTTATTACGAACTGGTATATGGTGTATGTCATTTTTTTTTTTTTACGTTACTCTTTCGTATATCGTTGACTTTACTTTTTTTTTTAGGTAATATCAAGAGGAGAAATAAAGCGACTTCTTATTCGACCGAATAATGATCATACGATTTATTGTCTTGGATTACAAATCAACACTACGAAACGCTACTACTACTGGCGTACAAAAATCTACAACTATTATTGGTAAAAAAATGCACACATATACATATCGCTGAGGTAAGGAGAAAAATTATCTGTCACGCACATAATAGTTGAAATTCCACCCAGTTGCTCACTTGCCGGGATAGAATATATAAATCGGTATGTGGGCCGGTTGCTGGGGCATCTGGGGGTCAGGTCTGAGAGTCGGCTGTTGATGATACATGTCTCCCTGCATCTGTCTTTTAGGTCGGTCGTTATCCGGGATCGGTTCGCACTTGAGAGGATCGTCGCTGACGGATTTCCAGTTGACGCCACAGGCACAGCTACGTTCCGTGGCTGACGAGAGTAGACAGAGATGCTGGCAACCGCCGTTGTCCAGACCGCAGGGGTTATTTTCGTCGGTCTCGGGTTGAAGCGATAGGTCAGTTGACTCGACTAGCTTGATGAAGTGCGGGAGCTCGTAGTGATTTTGGAGTTGAAGGTGTCGATGATTTGGACAGCCACCCTCAGACTTTGGGAAGCAGAGATTGATGCTGGTTATGGGCTTCGTGCCTGCGGGGGTGAAATTCGATAAGTGTATTAATCAATGTTTTTAGAAGATTATGTGGCACTTACCATTCGAGTTCGTTGACCAGAAGAGTTGACCATCGTGTACAGCGAGAGCCAGTGGGCGATTTTCGATTTTCAGCACTGAGACCAGATCGGCTCCCTCGTAATCCACGCTCCTGATCCATCCCGCCTTGTTGTCCACCCAGTATATTCTCTTGTTTTGGCGATCGATGTCCATCAACTCGTCTTTAGCTCCCACGTCAGAGACTAGCAACCGTTTTCCAGTGCCATCCATGTTGGATCGGTATATCTGGCGGTGTATATATGATTAATCAGGTGATTCGATTCATCAACATGCAATTCACGAGACATTGATCGAATTCAGTATACTAACGTTCTTAATTGATCCTCTAATATCCGTCAGCACGAACATGACTCCAACGCTGGGGTCTAGAGCGATTCTCCTAGGCTTTTCCCTGACGATTCTCTCCTCCATGACTGGATCCTTACGCTCGAACAGGACCGTCTCGATCATGTGACGGTGCGGTTGATGCCTCAGTCCAATGACGTCAACCACCTGGGACTGACTGTCGATCGCGTAAACGTTGCCCGCCAGCCAATCGTACGCGATACGAGCATCCCGACCTGTGGGGTGGTATTGAAAACTGCCGCTACTGCTGAAATTTTTGGGCTTATCGTTGGGGTTAGCATCGTGGAGACGGCTGGAGTTGATGCGGCTGTGTTCATCGATGGCGAGCAGTCGGTCACCCCTTGGGTCCAAGTCGAAGTCAACTATTGCGTCACTGCTATTCGCGTTGAAAGGCAACTGCGTCTCTTCCAGCACAGATTTGAATTCAACGTCGAGAGTCACTCGCCAAAGTTTGCCTGACTCTCCGCTCAGAAGCACCAGTTGATGAGGTTGCGATACATCTTCTGATGATTATCACATTTCGATCAGTTACATAATTTTTTTCAAATTGCTATCGCTATCATGCAACATAGTATAGCCTATATGAACTAGGAATCTACGTCCTCTATAAATTACGTGTCTACATCTGATTTATTTCAAACTAATGGCGATGGCGAAATCATCTAACGATATTAGTGTAATATCAACTTACGAATACTCTTCGACTCTGCTAACCCAGCAATGGCAAGCGCACAAAACACAAAAACGATATTACTCATATTTGAAAACTTGTATTTGAACAGCACATTGATGCGTAGAACATTTGCGGCGATCGTTCACCGCGAAACCACAGTCTAACACTGAAACGTAGTTGTCCTATTGTCTCCCCTTTATAACAGCGGTCATACGCTCAATTATCGCGAGGCGTTATTTGGACACCGTTTACTTCGTTTAAGTCGACGAGATCAATTACGGCTGCTTTGCTATCCCCCTCGTCGCATTGTTTACCCAGCAATATACCGGAGACCATTACGAATGCAAAATAAAAACAATTATACTCTCTGGCTTATTTTAGGCGTCCGGTGGGCTCATAAAAAAAAATATCTGTCTTTATATCTATATATGCATCGAGCTAGGAAGAATACTGATGAACGTTGGTAGAAAAATGGTGCAAGGGGAATCTAAAATAAGGAAATGCTATATTAGTCGGTCGATTTGAAGTGCTGTTTTTAATGTCTATGCGACGAGCGCCTGGGAGAAAATCGTATTATAGGTGTGGTACACAGTGTAATTTTAGTCTGAATTGAAAGGTGATTTTTGCTTTCAACGGGTGACCATGCTTTTAAGCAAATACCATGAAATTCTATTATTAACAAAAGAGTCGGTTTGTTCTATATGCAAGGTCAGATTTTCGCAGCAGTATGCGATTTTATAGCTACATAACGAAAGCGTGTGGATTTTATTCACGAGTAATTGAGTATAGTTTAGTTTAACACTAGCAATTGTCTTATCAGCAAAGGCATAAAGTTTATTGGTCACTAAGCAAGTGCACAACCGGGAAAATCTGTCATTAGGTGAGTTCACTTATTGATTCTGTTAGTGAGAAATAAGGAGAAATTATAAACAGCCGCTTCTTGATCTTGACATTGTGTGTAATATTGTGTTGCTCTTGCAGTCGGACGAATGCTTATAGTTTTGCGAGTCTCATTTCTTGAGAATGAAACATTTATTGTTCTTGTTTTTCGTACAATCCATTCTTCATGTCGATTGCATCAGTGATGACCCGGATGAAATATTTCAAAACGTCATTGTGTTGTTCCAAGATATACTAAAATTTTACCGATCGTCTGGCATATTTTTGGTGGTCGACGTGCACGATGGTAAGATCAAATTTATTGCACATGATATTGCACACAATAAAAAATTATAAAAGATTATTATTAGATCCTCAGTTGCGTTGGATTTCCCTGTATCAGCGCAGCATACGGCTGTTATCGCGCAGCTACATAACTTCACAAGTGATCGGTTACGACCACCTAGAAGAACTGAGCCAAAATCGTCATCGCGGTCATTATCGCTCGCCTCTCTTCGTCGTTATTCTTGACGACTCCGAAAATTTCGAGCACTTTCAACTTTCGACCCGCAACTCTGATATTTCGACCTTCTCCTGGTTCACATTAATCGGGGAAAAAACTGGTTTCGATTGCGAGAGCCCTGTAGGCAATCCGTTTAATTTGAAAATGAATACGAGGATGATTGCTCATTGTTGGGGAAGCAAAAACATCAAGACGTTTTATTCAATTTTTGAAAACAGAACTGAGGTCGGAGAACTGGCGGTTTGGACGCCTGGATCCCATTTGGAAATCGAGAATGACGATGATTTGTTGCAGGTCAAGAAGAACATGAAGGGTATAGTTCTTAAGGTGGCTATGGTACGCAACATTTTTGGCTGCATAGTTGGATTATGATTCATAACATAATTTGAGAATAAATGCACGCAATTTTACTATTATTTTACATTACTTAGAATTATCCCAGAAGTAAAAGTGGGTTTGTGTAGACTCATATATCTTCTATTATATTACAGCGACCAAATACATCGGTGGTGTACAATCATAACCGGGGATATTACCTTTCCAACTTAACGGAAGAGTTGAAAAACATCTCCAACTTTCGAATTAACATAACGGTAGAGGAGGACAGTTATGGATACCTAAATGAAGATACTGGGCAGTGGTTTGGTTTAATGAAGGCGATGTCTGAAAAGAAGGCGGATATCGCGGTAGCACTGCTTAGTATGTCTAATAGTCGTCTGCAGCTGATCGACTTCACTATTCCTCTGATGAGTTCACATATCCACTTGTATGCAAAATTGCCTAATTCGGCTGTCATTCAATGGTCGGCTTATTTTCATGTGAGTATAGATACTGGATTTTTTTAAGCTTTTATGATTTATGGAAGCAATCTCATTAGACCCGATTATAACGTTTGTCATATAGGTATTTGACAAATATTCATGGATGACATTGGGACTGACAATATTGATTTTGTCAGCAGCATTGGGTCTGACAAAAAATCAAATGCAACGGCCTTATATTAACTCCAGGATGTTTTTAGACAATTTTATCAATGTCTGGGGTATCTATACGCAACAAGGTCTACCAGGTATAATCTGATCTGCTTCTTTTCGACATAACCCCAACAATAATCAAACGTATATCTTGATGATCTGTAATTAATGTAGAACCGCCAAATAACACGGCAACTCAGACGCTTTGTTTTTGGATTCTTCTATCATCTCTCTTTGTAAATGCTCTCTATTCGGCCTCCATAACCAGCTACATTACAGTCCTGACGACCTTCATGCCGTTCTCCACGATCGAAGAGTTTCTCAACTCGGATTACCAACTCATCGTCTTAAATGGCAGTCGGGACGAAGATCTGATAGTAAGTTTATATCGTTTTATTGTTCAATTACAATATTTGAGAAATATAATCATTATAGCTACACGGAGATCCTCTCGTGGGAGTCTTGAAAAACCGTTTAAGGACAAACAAACCCATGCCTGTACAACCATACGAAGGATTTCAGCAGGTATGAAGATGTAAATATGATGTAACTTGATTTTTGGATTATATTTTTCTTTAACAATTACATATACAGGCATGTGGTGAGAAAATTGCATACTATTCTGATGAGGTATCATTTTCCGGGAGCAACCAAAGATTGCCTTGCATTATGGGGTCGTTACAGCTGTCAAGGATAGAGTGGATGTCATTAGCTTTGGCGAAAGACAGTCCCTACACGGAAACGATCAATTATTAGTACGTAATTTTAGTTGTCGTATAAATATGGGATGTTGAATATACTTCTTTATTCTGCAGCATTTTACGACTGATGAACAACGGTATAATGCAACGATTGAAATCAAAGTATCTCTACAAATACGAAGAGTTTAGCGATTCGAATCCGAATTATGTGACCTTGTGGGAGGTCATGCCAATCTTGGCTATCTGGTTGTTTGGGGTCATCGCAGCGTTTGTTGTATTTTGTCTGGAAGTTGGAGTGTACAATTATTGTAAAAATATTTCAAAACATCCGATGAAGAGCAACATTAAGGTGCGCATCGCTTGGAAATGACTTACTTTTGATCGATGAATGTGCGCAGTAGTTAAATATATCAGAACCAATGTGATGCCTGGAGTTCTTAGGATGCGGAGAATTTAAATAATGAAAAATAATCATACTACAAATTTGAATTACATAGGTGGTATCGATTAAAGCTGAAGAAAATGTCGAGGATGATCTCATACGTTAGATAAATCTTGAAATAAAATTATGAAACTATATTTTTAGTGCTCGCTTGTATGCAGTACTCTATAATATATGTACTTTATTGAATAAAAATTTATCTTTTACCTTGAGCTTATAACTTTCATTACTTTTTATGCGCGTCGTTGTTTAAAGTCATATCTAAAAGGCACTAAACATTCCCTGCGCGTTCTGATAAAATACAAGCAGCATTTTGCGACTGATGAACAACGGTATAATGCAACGATTGAAATCAAGATATCTCTACAAATTCGAGGAGTTAAGCGATTCAAATCCTAATTATGTGACCTTGTGGGAGGTAACGCCCATCCTGACCATTTGGTTGATTGGAGTCATTACCGTGTTTCTTATATTTTGTCTGGAAGTTTGTGTGTACAATTATTGTCGAAATGTTCTGAAACATCCGATGAAGAGCAATATCAAGCCTCGTATAGCTTGGAAATGACTGATTTTTTGGTTGACGAATGTGCGCATACTTATCAGAACAAATCTTACTCTAAAAAATACATGGGAATTCTATTTGTCTTCTGATTGGCTGTTCGTTTTACCGCGCAATATCAGAAAAAAAGCGTGAAAATCGAGAAAATATGATAACAAGGGGTGTATTGCGAATAGAGAAACGAGGATCTCGTTTACAAAACGAAAAATTAACAAACACTTGGTGGTTATTTTTTTAAATTTTTATATTTTTCCATTTATTTCGTATTTATTTTAATAAATTGATACATTCAATCATGATTCAAACGCAGCCCATATACAATCATTGCATTTTTTTCAAGAAATAGAGAAGAAATTAAAGTGGTCTAGTTTGTCCATATCGTAAAATGATGATCGACTAAATGAAACGAGAGTCCGATTGCGTATATTATATGCTTCCTTGTGTACATGCAATTGTAGTTCTCCTTATTCAAAGTCATACACCGAACTGACGGAATTTCACACGTGTGTAGTTTTTAACTTTTGTTTTGCATCCTATTATAACACAGACCTCGACGTCATTACTATTTAGCACTAACATTTGAAGGTTTTTTTTTCCTTACACCTTAAAAATTACATCTCATGCCTTTACAACCTATGATCGGGCGTTCGCAACCCAATACATTGAAGAAAACAGAGCTTCTTTCGAAGCGACACTCGTTCGCTTAAAAGGTACAGCGTTTTGCTCGCGTCATATTTGCTTCATTTTTTTTACAATGCTATATATATTACAAAAACGAGTCGCACGACGTGTCGCGGATCGCGGCGCGCCGATCCTCGGCTGGAGAGGCGTCGAGCGCGAGGTTTTTCCGTCTTAGAGACTGTAAAAAAATATAAAACATCGTCGATAAAAAAATTAATTTAAAAAATGTACAATATATATCCAGTAGCTTAAAACTACGAAAAACTTCGCGCTCGGCCAACAAGCGGGCCGTGCGAGGATCGAGCATTCTAACGCGAGATCGACGTTAAAAATTTGATTAAAATACGAGGTGCGACAGCTCGATTTTTTTTTTTTAATTTTCTTTTTACACGTGGCTTATCGCGATTAACAAATTCATTTCCCGTAATTGGCGTTCGTTTTTTTTTTGGTTCTTTCCTGCTTCTGCGCTGGACTCTGTTTTCTTTGTGGCTTTGGTGCTGATGCATACGCCGGATCCTCGAGCAGCTGTTGTGTAATTTTTTTGTACAAAATCGGGATTGGTCTTGTTTACACGCGATATATGGTACAGGCATCTTTGTCTAATATACAATCGTTTTGGAAATCCTGCGGGCAGTAAACAACGTATTCACACAGTAAGCTAATTAGGTGCTGAAGTGTAATTGAATATTCAAATTTCTAGTCCAAATGTCACATTATAGCTTCATTAGAGCGGGAAATTGAAAACTGCAAACACACCTTAGCACTCTATCAACAAAAACAATGTCGCGAACGCAATCTCTTTAAGATAAGATCTGCCCGTGAAAGAAGATTTGATTCCTGCTCGAGAATCCGCGAATCTTTATATAGATCGAGGCTGCGAGTGCGGTTTTACCCGAGAAAGGCGCGTGTATGAGTCCGGTGAACAACTGCCTGTGCTGATATTAGAAGAAATTAAAGGGACGAGCAGACTCTGTTCGGGCAAGTCAAGAGGCTCCGCAGTTTAATAGCTATTGGCATTGTCATAGAAAAAATTCGAAATCGCGATTTGTATAATATACTCATCTCCGGAGCTTCTTGATTCACCTATTATTGTATACGTTCGTATTGTACAGTGCACGAATCGCGAAATTGCACAAGATCCATTTCGTCGTAAATTATATATAAGGTACAGTGCCTGTGGCTGTGTTTTCTTATCTTTCAAAATGGTACATGGCTAATTCGATTCTCTCTATTTGATTTCCTATTAGATCTCAGCAGTCATCTCAGTGACTCGTGTCTGCTTCCTTTTTTTCTGATTCCTTACACTTACAAAAGCACAGACTTAACTGCGCTGTGCTCGTCCTGAACGCAGTTTCGTCTTTACTTCTTATTATTCATTATAATACATTATACTTAGACCTCTAAATCCATGGAAGTGGAGCCCCCCAGAAGCTGTCTCAGTGCCCGAGTGCCACGTCATTTGTTTACAGCGTGTGATTTTTACAGTGAAAGCGCAGTTCTTAAATTTGGTCGTATCTCTAATTCAATTTCGTATAACATAATCGCGTCGCTGGATCATTGTCAAAAATTTCAGCGGTCAATAGCGGCGAGCTCTCGAGCTCGAGGAACTTCCATTTGAGTAAATCCAGGCATAACAAACATTCTTTTGGTATATATGTAACGACTCTCGACATTTGGCGTATGCCTATGTGTGTTTTTTTTTTAAGAAACGCATACGTTTGCTTTGGCTGGCGACCAAAGTCAAAGATTTGTACAACTCGTCAATGGTTCGATTTGTAAGTCATCGCGGTAGTTAAACTAGTTTTGTAGTTTTACTATAATGATATGGTAAAGTGCGAATGATCAGTCACCAGAGATTTTATAATACACATTACACACTGTATTGCAAATTGGCGTTGCGTCAGTTAGTATATTCTTAAAGTGTACAACCGAAATTGAAGTAGGAAAATGTTCGTTACACTTGGATCCTGTTTACTCTTTTATCATTTTTTAACCATAAATTTTTAAAGAATGCACGTGGCACTGTGCAGACAGCATCGCTTCAATTTTTATTACCCACTATAACTTATATTCTTACATTGTTTTTTTCTTTCTCTCGTTTCTCTAAGGACTACGCATTATGCTTGGGAGTCTGGGTTATGAAGTATAGTTACATTACAGTAGTTTCTTTGTCTCTTATGTTAATCTTTCTTTCATTTCATTTTATGCACATCGTTGTTCAAAATCATATAGAAAAGGTACTAAACATTCCCTGGATCTGACGGAATTACATCTATTCACATCACTTAGAACATAGACATCGTTACAGTCGCTGATATAACCTTTGCTTTGCGTCATTTTTATTATGTAATTAAATTGAGTAGTGACAATGAAAAAAAAAGATCACCTATCTAAATAATCAGTACTAAAAGTCTAAACTAAATATAGATATCTCGATAACAATCATTCATGCAGCGAGTAGCTTGAAAACTCTACTTTATTGTTTGTTATAGTTACGTATCGACGGAGAAAAAAAATTCAACATATACACAGTAAACGCAGAGATCTGTGTGAGTCGCTTTACATTCGACAATATAAATGGAATTATGCCTATGAAAAAGATGGACCGGTGATGTTTACAGTGAGTTGGCTGTATTAAGCTATTTTTACAAGAAATCGGCGACAGAGTGGACTTTGGTGAATCAGAAAATTGCTCGAATTTACGATGCAATGAAAAAAGTCAAATTTTTTAAAAATACTCGATTCCCCGTTTGATTTACGTGGCAGCTTGTTATATTTTACGCTAAAAATTAGATTTCGATTGAGATTAATTCGTTTTTGCCTTAACTTTATAAATACTCTTAAGTCGACCAATTATCTTGGAGTCAAATATAGAAATTGCAAGATTCACCTAAGCCTCTCCTCACAATAAAAGGACAATCGAGAGACGTTTCGGATTTTTATCCCGTAATGGTGAATTTTAGCATAACGCTTACAGTAAAAAACAAAAAATGTATACACATTCTGCTGGTATTAGTCATTCGATTGTGCTTCTTCGTCCATCAAATTTATACATTACAATATAGATTATATGCAGCGATATTATCATAAACTCTAGTTACGTCTATAACGCAGTCGCCAGTCACACTGTAAATTCTAAAATTATACAGGCACAGCGATGCCCTCGAGTCGATGTTGACATTTCATTGGTCAATAAGCGATATTTTAATTTCTATAATGAGTTTATTCTATTATTTTTTCACGTTCAACGAAACTATGATTTAATCGTCTATGCAGCAAACTGATGTCAGTTTTTGTATTATCGAGTTTCGAAAAATGTACAATTGTTCAGCTTGAGTAACGATGTGAAAAATGTCAAGTGTTCTAAATTTGACGCATAAAATTTTTCGCCTGGTTCCGAAATAATTATCGTGTACATCGTAGCTTCGTACAAAAAAAGTATTACAGATTTTCAAGTAATTTCATTATAATCGATCTGAGTATCAATCAGAATTCTCAAGTGATTATTATTTCGCTACATGATTTAAGAATTCGATATTTTGTTTTTTTACAATTGGAGCAAAAAACTGTCGTAATTTTACAATTTGAAATGATTCATCAATCTAATCGCTACTTCACAATACACACGTTCTCACGACTTGCACACAACACTCGCACCGAAGACTCGAACACACGAGTTCTTATATACCCGTTACACCCCCCTCCCGACCCCATTTGTTTTTTATTCATTAGATCGAATAAGTAATAGTGCTCTATCACAAATTTTTATTTATTCACGTATGCAGAAATACCTTAGAAACTGCTCTCTATAAAACCGAGCCAAGTTGGCACTTCGAAGCTGACGCACATTTCTTTGAATACTGTGTTGTACGTACGTTTAAACTAATCTGGAAATAAAAGGACAAATATCAAGACACATGCGTTTGTGAATAAAATCGAAATACAAACGAAAGAGCTATCAAATGCATCACGGATGTTAAATTGCGTTGGACCACATTGAAGGTATAGTTGCAAAATACATTTGAACACATTTTCGTTTTGTGAAAGAGTTCCTACACATAATATTGTACAGTTGTAAATAAAAGTGGCTTCGAAGTCCAAACAAATTACTTGGCCCTGGCATGTATGTATGTGTGTGATATCGAAGAAAAATAAAGTACACAACGCTGTTAGGCCCTACGACGTCGTCACGAACGCAATATATATCTCTGGTATTATTAATTTGCGACTGGATCGACACGAGGAGAACGCGTTATTATCGATGTAGAACAACAGGACGTACAAATACTCTTTTTCGCAAATGCCTAACCCTTGGATTATTTTAAATTGTTTACCGTAACCCCTTGACGATAATGTTAATATTACTTTTTCTTTAGTTTCTTTACATGATTTCGATAAATCTCTCTTCATTTCGCCACGCACTTTCTCACTTTTCACCCTTAAACTTTTTCAGATCCAAGCGCTCGCGCGAAGGAGACTTAACTATACCGATGAGTGGCGGACAACTCTGATAGGATCTAGTGTCTCTCGTCGCTGCTGCTGTGAAAATTGTTCGATTGACCCCGGATAAGATATACACGGACTATTTTTCGTTGATAAAAGTTCCACTTTTCCTATTATTAGATTATAACGCAATTTTCTTTCTTTTTACAAACATAGCTATTCTGACGGTTCTTCTCGCAATCGTTTGTATACATTTGATGGATATTGTTCTGTTATTCTCTTTTGCAATGAAACGACAGCTATGTAAAGATAAGACACTACTAAGCCGTGAGTAGGAGGAGTGCTTGAAGCCGTACAAAAGTCTTAGTTTCTTCATCGTAATTATTATTTTGTATTATTTTGTTTTCTTCCTGTAAACGTTAAATGTAAATAAATACTAAGAATTAAAGTCAGTCTGTCTCTTTTTTTAATTCTTCACGGTTGGAATTTCGGAATAACAAGAGGAAAAGGGCGTTTTTGTACATGAGAGCGCGAAACACGAAAATTGGACGTCGGTCTGAGATGAACAGAAAATCTGTTTGGCATCAAGATACAATCGGGGATTCGGTTACACCAAACCACAATGAACTAGTTAATCGGGTCACGTCTTGTTCGATGCAACCGATCGAGCGATTTTTAAGTCGAAGCGTCCAAAACGTATGTTCGTAACCATGTCTAATCGAGCATATCGACATTTCGCTTATTTACGCTTTGAAGTAATTACATATTGTCGCAAACGCGATTTTCGCTCTTCGAAAACGGAGGAAATACTGCGCATAAGCTTTCGAATGTGTATTTTTATGTATGTTTTAATGCATCTGTACGCGTATGTGTGTATGTGTGTGTGTGCGTGTGCGTGTATATGTGTATGTGTGAATAACGTGTGGTTGTGCATGCATAAAAAACCGTACAAAGCATTATTTGTAATAGTGCTTGAATTTTCTGTCATGGCGCGCAATATTAGTATTGTAGACATATAATTGCAACAGCATTATTTAAAAAATATAGTTGAAAAAACTTATTTTGTACACAATTTAATTTACATAAGCAACAAGGTATCGCGCGGCGAATTTACTTTGTATCAGACGTTGAACGCTTGGAATTTTGTACGCGGTACAATGATGTCACATGTAATTCATTCGATTTACATATAAAATTGAACATAAGTTAAGAGTCAAAAAGCAGCTACGATTATCATTGTTACATTTTAAACTTTCAAGGTGCAAGAAGCGGATAGAAGCTATTCTATTCAACACGAAGGTTCTTTGCGACTCCAAAACTAATCTTTTTAGTGAAAAGTGATAAAATAAAAAATTTACAATCATTATTCATGTTTTTTTTATCTAAGAAAGCATAATATAAATAGTCGGAGTATTACAGAATGCGAATTCAATAGCTACAAGATATTACACGATTCAACAAACAAAAATAATTAGTAAAATGATCCACAGTAAATACTCCTAACAGCGTAGAACGTTAAAAATTATGTATAATTAATCATAACGAGGAAAATATATACATAAATTGAGTATCTTATTTCACTCTCAATAAATATACATCTAAAAGTCTTTCGAGTTGTGCAAATAAACACATTCATCGTAGAAAAAAATAAGTTTAAAAGTTCATTTTTTGTATTGCAATGTTTACCGGAAATTATTGTAAAAAACTTTTAGAAATATCTCCAACTATTTTACAAGTACTTTCTCACTAAAGTATGGATTGCACTTCGAGCAGCTAAATAAATTATCATGACAAGGAAATGCAACATCTAAATACATGCACAATTTCAAAAGAAAAAAAGGCGTAATTACGGTAAACAACGTTTACGAGACGCGGATTGTGTTGTACAAGTATACAATATTGTGAACGGAATACAGTGGGGAAAAAAGTGGATTGAATTGCCTGATTGATCTTTGCACGTTCGGCGAGCGAAAGTGTGTCGAAGAGACGCTATGACGTGTTTAAAACGCATACAACGCTTAGATATTATTCATAACCGTACTTACAAATTACACTTTTCCTACTATATCATCTACATCCTTACGCTTTATGTATAACATTATCATTTATCGATATATACGTGGCCAATAAGAACAGATTTGTACTTGCATTGAAATTGTTTAAGTCAACTCCAATCACTTCGCACAGCCCAGTGTAGCGTGTATGTTATCAATATTTTTTGTTTTCATTTATCCTTGAAAAATACAATTTCTTTCTCTCCGCCTTCTTCTTCATTATTTATTTATCTTTTTGTTTGTTTTTAACCTCAACTGGATGGCAGCGTTCTTATATAAAAAATGTGCATATCTCCGATTGGTTTCGAGAACGTTCTTGGTTACTTTGGGATACTTGATTACTTTTGCTTAATAGGTTGTTGGGCTTTTCTGGCAGACGCTCAAAATATAATTCTCGTCATACTCTCATAATCCTGTACAGTTACACGCGGGTGTTGTCCATTTTCGAGACTTCTTCCGTACGTACGTCCCGTCTACACAGAAGAAGAAAAAGGGCTTCTCTTCTCTCACACTGAGCGCATCCGAATCGTTCGACGCGTCGATATATCACAGAGGTTTGATCGGAATATCATTATCAATTTCATCTCCCTCCTCCCCCTCTTTCTCCAGCTCTCATTAGTCGTCAGCTCCTCTCGTGCTTCACTCGTGTGTTGACTGAATACTCTCCTCTATCTCTCAATTGTTTTCACTCTCTCGAGCTCGTAGGAAAATAGGCGTATATCTACAATTATTAATCTGGATTGGTGACGATAGACACGTTCTCGACACTCCTCTTCAGAAGAAGGGGCTTGCTCCTCCATACGCAGGGGTTTTTTCATAGGCTTTGGGGGAGGTGCAAAGGTCTTTTTCTCGCTCGAATTATTTTCTGCTCACATCGCTTGGCTTTCATCTCTCGCTAAAAATGCAATACACTATACATGGGCTAGACGCGGCGTTACAACACATAACTAACTCTCTCCCATCACCGTGATCGTGATTTTTCTTATACTCTATTAGAGACGAGGCTCGCGGGCTGCCTGGTGTGTGTCGTCGCGAGTCCTGTTCATTTTCTTTTTTTTTTTTCATTAATTGCATCTTCGATGATCTCTGCGTCCTTCAACTTCAACTCATCATCAGCAGCATCCTCTTCAGTAGTTGCGCGGGTGTGTGTACGTGTAATTCTCTCTCTTTCTCTGTATGCAATGAAGGTGTGCTCGTACGAGTCCCGGTCTATAATGTCGCTGCGTGTTACAAGTGTATGTGTGTGTGTGTGTGTGTGTGTGTGTGAACATGTGTATTTGTGTGTCGTGTCGTCGACTGCGAGTAGTGATATTGCTGGAGCCTAAGAATGTCAAGAGAAGGAGCGACGTCGTCCTTACTCGCACTTGATTTATTTCATCAGTTTCTCTTCAAAACTTTTTGTTTGGCGACGGCGCTTCCAATTCGCTCGTGTGTGTCGTCGTTCGCGTTCTTCGTTTTTCCCCTATTTATTCCCTCTCTCTCTCTCTCTCTCTCTCTCTCTCTCTCTCTCTCTCTCTCTCGTCGCTCCGATCGCCCTCGCTTCTCACAATTACAATTACAATAATAATAAGGATGAGGATAATGAGAGGAATAATAATGACAAGCATGATCATCATCATCATTATCGTCATCAGCATTATCACCCTCTACGACAGTTGAAACGCTTGCGCTCGATCAAAGCTACTCCCCCCAGCCCTGAAGATGCTCTCCTCTTAATCATCGTTTCGCATTACTTGGGCCTAGGTCGAAGCAGCTGCTACCTGCGCGAGATCATGCCGTTGCTCGTACCTGCTGTCGGCGTCATCTCCAGCTCGACTAGCAGTGGAAAGTGGTCTGCAAAAGGACAGAAAAATGTTTTTCTTTATTCGCCCATCGTTCGACGATATACCAGCTCGGTATGAAGATGCAACTCACCCGACGGTACGTGGGGATGGGGGCAGCCAACGACCTTGTGCTCCCTGAACCAGTCCGAGCTCAGCGGGCCCAGAAGGCCCAGAGGTACCATGCTCTGTTTCGAGTAAAAAATGTAGTCAATGATGCCTTTGAAGTCGAATCTGCAAAAAAAAAAAGAAGAAGAATTCAGTCTCCCCTGTCCTCCAGCATGCAGCTCCAAGGCAATTACAATCAAGATATAAATACGCACGTGTAGTTGGTGTAGGGCATGATATCCTCGCTGTAGGCGGAGGCCAGCTTGAACGAGTGCGTGAACTCGTTGGTTTTGTCGCAGCCAGAGATCTTCTGCAGGCAGGACTTATAAGCCAGGTCTTTGAAGTCGCGATGGTCCGAGGCCACTCTCCCCGAGGTCAGGAACTCGATTACGCCTGTTTCGGAAAGCAAGTCGTCGTGGCATTATTAATACATATTGCATCTCCCTCTCTCCGGCCAACTAGCGCGCGCGCGTTCTTTACGTCGATCGCATAACGGAATCGACGAGAGGTATGCGCGTCTGCCTCTGGGGTTGCAGCGCGCACCGACTCTCTTTATTCTCTCGATGCAAGAAGGCGAGGCCGAATTATGTTTATTGTGCAACATCAACGTTTATTTCATCCGAGGAGGAAAAATTCGGTTTACAGCTATAACGCGCACATGTATGATAATGCGCTCTTACCGGAGTCAGGCAGCGAGTTGAAATCGCCGCAGAGCAACAGCTGGACGTTGGAGGCATCGGACTTGTGGCCGGGCCTGAAGGACTGTCCAGCCTGGTCAAGGATGGACTTGAGCTCGTTGCTCAGCATCATCGTCTGGATGAGCTTGACGTCGCAGAATTCTGGGTCCCAGTGCAGATGAGCTGTGCACACGAGGATGGGCTGCTGTACCTGTAGTGGATCCTGGGGCACACCTGCATTTCCCGAAACATTGCAATTATTTTTTCAACTCAATAATCTTATTTAAACTCGCTCCGATTCGTTCATTTCCGCGATGAGATATAGCGACACGGCACGTCGTAACGAAAACGCGCACAAAGCTCTCCGCAGCGCCGATAAAAAGCGAAGCACCGGCTTAATTACGCGCGGTCAATATGACGAACGCTGCCGCGATAAAAAGAGAGAAAACGAGCCGCTCGTAAGGTCCTTTTACGAGCTACGCAGCTCGAACCAAATGTTTGCCGGGCGGTAGTAAACTCTCGGGGACTATTTTTTCTCGTTCCTTTATTATCCCTTTTTTTTTTCATTCGCACAGTCCGTCATCTCACCGTGGCATTGTTTCGCCGTGGGACTTTTATTTCGTGCGAGTCGCTTGTTACGCGCATCAGTCGAAGCTTTTTGATCGACCGGCGGTTATTCGATCGAGTATATGAAATATTTTCTAGAGCCGAATGAATATCCGATAAACGCTCTTTTGTGCGCCGGATATTATCCGCTGCAAACATCTGTAACACTTTTAAATCCAGCACTCTCGCAGAGCCCGAGCGTTTCCGCAAACAGCTTCATTCGATCCGGAACGTGTTTCTGAGTAATCCGATTAAATAAAATTATTCACTCATCGTTAAATCCGCTTCTGCGTTAGATGGTATCATCACCTCGATGATTAACGCAAATTTATTATAAAAATAAAAAAAAAAAATAAAATAAATGCTCACCATTGTCCCAGGCGGCTTCTTTAGTCCTGAGAAGGGCGGCAAGACCAATGTTGTCCTTGGGCATAACTCGATTGAGCATGTGGTCCGAGCCCTCGGCGTTGGCCATTGCGAGCTGATTGAATTCCACCAGGTGTTCCTTGATCAGTGTGAACCTGCGCGGAGAAGCAAAGCGAATTAGTTCTCTCACGAGCGGAAACCGCCTTTACTTCTTTCCCACGACCTTTACTATTACAAGCTCGTATGCGAGCAAATTGAGTTTCTCCGATTGATTCTCTTTACTCTCCCGGCTTTGCGATCGAGCGATTTTATTCCTATTTCTTCGAAAGCTTCGTGCGAGATTTTTCGATTTTTCTTTTTCCAGATCAACGTTCTATAATATTCGGATCGAGGACTACACCGCCTATAGGTGACAAAGTCTACAGCCGCAATCTAAAACAATGCGATCCGGTAGATTGCGAAAGTGATGGAGCTCAGCTGCGGAACGGAAATTGAACTCGTGCGCCGGGATTTACGTCCATCGCGAATCGAAATCGACTCGCACGTAGACTAAGCGCGAACGAGAAGAAGAGACGAATCGATGTGGCCAATTTCAGGATTTCCGGTACGTATATAACACGCGGATTTGAAAAAAAGCTCCCGATAAACGAAACGCCGATTTGTCGCTGATGCTCGCGGGGTTAAAACAAAAGACGCATCTCAGGGGCACCTAACGATGTCGTTAGCGCAACGCGGAAATCGGCGCACCCCTCGATCGTTCATTACCCACTACCAAGCGCTACGCGTATGTGTGTATACACATTATGTATTCTGATAACGAGTGCGGACGCACCGGAGCCTTGTTGCTTTGTTTTGCTTGCGCGATGACGCGCTGATTCTCGAAAGAACGTTGGAGATGAATGATCCGGACGGTTAATCAGAGCCGGACAAGAAGTTGACGAAACGAGATTTTAATACATCAGCTTAATCGTTGAAAGTCAAGGATGGGAGGCAAAAAGCTTAGCGGGAAAAAAATGAATCGAACGCTCGTAAGTCGCGGGCGAGGTAATAGGGAACGTGTCTCGTTAATGGAGATGCGCGAGAGCTGCATACGGTATGAGATATCCAACGAGTCGACACTGACGTACTCATGAGTATAATTTCAATGTACTTACTTGGCAGTTCTGAAGAAAATAGCGCAGCCGTCGACGAACTTGCGATCGTTCTCGGCCATCGTTTTAGCCCTGGACTTTGGGGAGAAGATGCCGTCATAGCCGTCCATCTTGAGCTCGGGCAGAAAGAAGTTGTAAAATTGGTCCGTCTCGACCTCTTGTAGGCTGATTATATCGGCGGCGTAGTGTCTGATCTCGTCGAGGATACCCTTCTTTCGGTACTCCCATTCGAGTGCCCAGCTAGGGCAGTAGCCGTACATCTGCCGCGTCGCGTACTTGTCGCTTAACACGTTGTAGCACATTACCGTGAATATGCCTGGAACAGATATACAATCGTACATTTTTTTTTATGCTCTCTGGGAAAATAAGTACAAAGCCCGCACTGCATTCAAAATTCGAAAACGCATTAGTGTTAGAAAGCTTATAGGGACCTGCTCGGCTTCAGAGTCGGTGGGAAAAAGAAAAGCCTCGGCAGCTCTCGAGAGCCGCCGCGGAATATCCAGCCTGAGGCCTTTGGAAAAGAGCTAAAGAGGCGGATAGGAGAAGCCTAGAGCGCATATTATACGTATATACAGTATATATACACGTATACGAGGATGCGTGTCATTCCCGAGCGTGCCGTGAACCTCGAGGATAAGAGGATCAGCATAAAGTGAGCTGTCTTCTCGACGTCGCGATGTCTGCATAAATTCCGTTTGCAGCTACCGCCGGCGGCCCTATTTACGTATATAACATACATATATAATATACTCGAGCGCGCGTTCGCGCTCTTCCAGCAAATACATATAGATGCACAGCGAACCTGCTGCAGCATTCGGCTGTATAACGCCAGGAATATTACAGCTCGAAGAGCCTTTGATGTGTTTAATGCAGCTGTGTCCGCTTCTCTGTGCTACGTACAGCGTTATGTATGTACAGCGGATGAAATGGTTGACGATTTCAATGAGGTTTGCCGGGGAAACGAGCGTCGATATAAGCCGCGCCTTTGACGCAAAGTTCAGCAGCGATTTCAGCATGCAATTCGCTAATTGGACTCCGTTTGAATGGACCGTTGTACGCGGCGATTATTATTAGTCCGAGGAATTAATTGTTGTAAACGCCAAACGCTGTTTCAATTATCGGGATTGTGTAGCCGGTCAGTCACAAAAACGCGAAATACGAAGGTCATAGCATTTAACCTGAATCTCTCGCATAACCGAGTACGACAGCTCTTCTCGTCAAAGTGTAATAACATAGCTATAGCGCACACGGGGTGTTAAAAATCACATATAGACCACGAGGTAGTCGCCAACTTTTCCGCCGGGCGCAATTTCCTTTCGCCTCATTTCCCGCACGAATAACCATAGTCTCTTTGGCGATCGCACGCCGCAAGATGCAAACAGGCGTTAACCGGTGTTGGAAATATAAGCGGCGCGCTTAAGAGGTATAACGCCTTTCCATAAACGCCGGTAACGAGCCATTTGCATATACGCGACTGCGGCAGCGATGCGGCGAGAACGACACTTTCGCGCGAGCGCGTTTTCTTCCAGATGGAAGCGCAAGTTATACGCGCGCGTCGCCAAGATTTTCTTCCCTCGCGTCCCCAATTTCCAATGGAGTTTCGAGGTTGTGTTCAAGTTGCCGTGAACCCTATATATACTCGTACAGCCAAATGAACGTTTAAGCGCGGGAAAATGAGCGAATTTTCGAATGAAGCGCACCACTTTGACCTGGTTACGCGCGAATCATGTCAACTCGAGTGGAAAATACACGTCGGCGCGTTTGATTCACGGAGAATGGCCGAAGCAAGCTGCTGGAAATTTAATTTGATTCGAGCCGGCGTGAAAATCAAAACTCGACTGTCGGTTCGATCGCTTCGAAGAATGACCAACGAAAGCGCTAGTGGTTCAGGCGTTTAACGAGAGACTCTTCGAGAAAGGCATTGCTTTGACGGCAAAGTTTGTCGCGCTCGCAGCTTTCTATCTCATTCCCGCGAGAGTAGAGGTCAGGCTCGTCGCCTGTAATAAATATAGCTGAAAACGGTTGCATAATGTTACTTTGTGTAACTTCTTCCTGTAAACTGCGCCGTTTGAAGGAAAGCAGCGGCTCATGAATAAGTCATCTCTACCCCCTCTCTCGCGAGACTTCAAAGAGCTCTACGCGACTGCAGCGTCTGTGGGAAGACGAGAGATTGCGCGCGAATTCAAACAACGACTTCTTTAACGTAATGGCTGCCTCGGAAATAATGAGCTATTAGTTACGAAGGAGAGAGGGACACGCGTGCGCGCGCACGTGCTATGCTAATATGCCGAGTGCTTTTGTTATACTGTAGTGGAAATCGCCGATCTCTATTCTTTTCCATCAGTACACGTTTTAAAGTTGCCTTAAACTTCGCAGTGTCGGGCATTAAATCATCTCGAGCAGAACTATCAGCGAGAGCCTCACTTAGCCGCGCGTGTCGTGTCACGGGCTTGACCCCGACACCACACGTGCAGCCACTATACTCGCGCGCAGTATGTCAAACGCGCGTATATCCGTGCTGAATAACCCACTATACGGCTACTCACTTGTGCGAGGGAGAGAGAGTCGTGTACACAGAGGCGGGGGCGTGGCTGCGGATTTTTACGGAATTCATTAGCAGAAACATCTTATTAGGTGTGGGTGCACCGTTAGGCCGCAGCTTAATGAGATTGCGGATCGAGAGGAGCTGCACGTGACGGACGATATAATTCGCGGACGACTCCCCTGTGCGTCGACTGGTATAACGACTGCTTGTATGCCGTGCCTTCGGGATGCATCCTCGTATACACGTATATACAGAGCGAAAACGTATTTATTGCTCTGGTGGCCCGATTTAACCGAGTTTCAATTAAAACGCCTGCGTAACGTCGCTCTCGTAACTTTTTTGGCTGCCGCCGCCGCCGCGCGCGGTGTACAGTTAGTTACGCGCGCATATTGTTGACAGCTACAGGGACGCAATTATTTCCAACCAACAGGGGAATATGCTTTATAGGTTGCGTCGAGACGTAACCTCCGCGCGCATATATAGTAGTTGGCTACTGAAAAAGGCGGATACGTATACGAGTTAATTGCGCGCCGTACTCGCACGTGAGGTTATTGATTAGGGACGTCATCGTGCACGCGCTTGCAGTCTCGTTAAGTTCTTGTGTTAATACGTATAGGTAGGTATCGGTTATGTATCTGGATTGAGGAATCGGTCGCGTGATTGCGAGATGTGTTTTGCTATTAATTTATTTATGGAGAAGTCAAGTTTTGACGGCGGGAGATTCGAATTCCACGCGCGTTATTATATATAGCGATAGTACAGTGTAATACGGCTGCGTCGCTCGAGTCACATATTTACAACGAGTATCGGCAGAAGGCGAAAGAAACTTCGAGGCCGGTTTTGAGCCTACTCGCACATACATATACATCTCCGAGTTCTGCCAACGACGGCTATTGATTGTTCGTCGGTAAGCACGCGCGGCTACAATGCGCGAGTATTGCGCCCCTACGGGTGATTTACGGCTCATTAGACGTTTCGGACGCGCTAATGCTCGCTGCCGCGCGCTCGTAAATTATACACAGCGAGTGTTTTTTGACGAGCAGAGACTCCTCTATTGAAAAGCATCGAAGAGCAAAGTTTGCGAGGCGTATAATATAAACTCTCCACGGCTTCTCGCAGCTTCCGAAGGCCCTTATCTCCTGCTCGCGCGGCGCAAAGTGCTGCGCGTTATACTCGCCCGTGATGCAGCTGCGGCCATAAGGCGCGAGCTGCACTCGCCAAAGATAAGCGCGATTTTATCCCTCGCAAGCGCGATGGACGCACTCGCTTAACTTCCTCTTTCGTTGACCGGCAACGTATACGTCTCGTGCAGATGCTTCGAATCCATTTGCTTATCGCTAATGTGTAACGGCATCGGCCGCTCCGGCTACCGGCCGAACTCTCTCTTGTGTGCGGAGAGCTTATATACGTATATATATATATACGTGGATTATTGCCGCCCGGCGAGGGGCAGATCAGCCGGACGGAAGAGCGCAGTGGGAGAGTCTTTGTCTTCCCGTTGAACTGGATAAGGGGTTGCGGCTGCAACGGCTACTGACCTCGTGGGATACGTGAACGAGATTTACGTAATATGCGAGCTTCGACGGAGAGAGAATACAGTTATCTATATTTTTGTTTATTTTGTTCTCAAACTATATAGAAGCGTCGGCCCTGCAGATTAGAAGTCCACATTGGTCGTATATTTGCATTCGCTTATTCCGGAATCGAATATCGTCTGCGGTATGTGCATTCACGCGAAGCCAAACCGGTATATATACGCGCACACGCGTAGATACCGCGCTCGTGTCATTCAATCAATCATGATCGCGTTCGCTCTATAGCTCGTTCTCTCTCTGTCTCTCGAACGATAAGTGAATCGAGATTTTTGTCGCCGAGTTCAATGCGCACTAAATTCATTTAAAGAGCAGACGACGTCATATTTCTCGCGAATAAATTGACTGACGCGACCGGAAGAGGGTATACAAGCGATTAGATAAGCGTACGCGATAATGCTTTTATATTAAATATCGTTATAGAAAAGTCGAATAAAGCTCGGCTTTTTTCCGATTCGCTCGAAATAATTATGTATGAATGCATGGACAGACGGGGACGATCAAAACGCTCCTCTTTTTTCATCCTGCGATCCTCGCGTGACGCTCCGATAAACGCGCGCGGCCAGAGGCCATAAATAAAACATGCCCCGAGAGCTGCGAGCGCAAATTGAATAACTGATAAATGCATATACAGAGAGGGAGAGAGTGAGAGACGCGGAGAATTCGTCGGGCAATCCATTGACGGATTTTCATTAGATTTATTATCCGCGACGATAAAAATATTATAATTTCAGATTCGCCCTCGGCATCATTTGCATTATCGAATGGGAAATCTCTCGTTGCTGAACGCGGGGGCGACGTGCTAACCCCCCTCCCCCCCCCCGGTGTACCTTCGAGCGCATTTGCATGCTCGCGCGCGCGAATAGGGTCGAGCTTTTATATACCTTCGTTTTAAACGATTTTCCGACTCAGCTCTCCCTCTTTTTTCCTTTTAATTCCAAGAGAGATAATGGAAGGTAAAGTGAAATGACGTATAATAAACGCGAGCTAGATCGGACGCGCGGCCAATGGAATAGAATGAGCGAAAACGGCTATGTGGCAGAGGGAAAAAGCCGAGTCTGAAAATACGAGCTCTCAGCGAATTTAATTTTCCGAGATTCGAAAAAAGGCGCGCTTTCGGTAAATAAGCGACTTTGGATGATCCGATATCAAAATATCAGCTCCCTTGCGCTTTTATCGTCCCATAAATCCGAGACTGATCCGCTCGCTCGCTCGCGGGGGTTGTAATTTCACGCCGCTGCAGCGGCAGAGCTTCCAAAATTCAGCGTCTTTCGACTCACAGTAGTAATAATCTGCGCGAATCTTGTCTGAGTCGGCAATTTACGATTGGATTTCGAGTCGGGAATTTATTCGCGACTTTCCGAGTGGAATCGCGAGCTGCGAGCTTTTAATTGACCAGCTGTGCATGAGTATACTGTATAGGAAGATTAAAACGGAACGTAGGTATAGTCGTTGCGGTTTCGGAGGGTGTCTTAAGGGATTTAGGAACGCGAGCGCGATTGTTTGGCGCCGATGATGCATACTTGGTTAATTTCGCGGATTTCCAACTGGTCGTTAGGGAAATTCTCTCTTTTAGTTTCCGAATGAATGCAGGACTGCGATTATATAAACGGATTGAAAAACAATCATCCAATTACGACGAATCTCGTCGAATTAATGCCCGATCGAGAAATTCAAACGAAAGCAATCTACAGAGAGCAGTTGGATGTATCTCGCAACTGCTCATACCCCGATCGCATTCAGCGCTCGGTTATAATACACCCACACACGTCCCGCCAACGGATAGGATTAGCGATTCATCGCGCACAGAGCCGTGTACACGCAGACTACAAACGCGCAGATACGCGATGCGAGACCCCGTGACGAATGATACTCCCCCTCCCTCATATCCCTGGCAACAAAATTCAGCAGCGATATCAATGCCGTCCAGATATACCAGCAGAGGTAAAGCTGCGCAGGATGATTAATTTCTGACCATTACCCGGCCTACGGATGTACATCATAATTCGCGCTACACCACACACGCGCTCTCGGAGAGCTATAATCGGGCCGTTTCATCTGCGCGACGCATTAATTAATTCGTCGCGCCGCTGCATTATCGGCCGCCAGAGCTTTTTTTTCGGGAGCAGATTACACGACTCGGTCTTGGCTGCAGTCGCGCGCGCCGGTTAATCCATTTGAAGCGGCTTACGCGTGTGTCAGTCGCGGCCGAGTTAATCCGGGGGAAAAGTCGACTCCCGTGGATGGAAAAATTGAAAAGATTCGCGCAGTGTAACATTTCATTCTAATAAAATCAAAATTGCTCCTTTTTCTCCCCCAGAGCTCCCCCGAAAAAACAAAGAATTCGAAAACGACGAGCCAACCCTCGCAAAGCAGCCTTATCCCGTGTGCATAAAGTGCTTCGCAAGGATATCTTTCTTCTCTCTCTCTCTCCGCGGCTCTGATCTCCATAATTTATGCAGAACCGCCCAGCGACCGCTAAACGTTCGCGTAAAAGTCCGCGTGTATCATCGCGCGAAAATATTCTCTCTCCCCGCGCGGTAGCTCTTTTTTCCTCCTTTTTTAGCGCCGGCCGACAGATTTATCGCACTCGGACACTGTCGCGGTTAATGCAGCTCCTCTCTCCCTCTCTCTCTCTCTCTTTCTCTCTCTCCCGCAGCCTGCAGAAGAATGCGCGCGTATTTCTCCTCCACGTGTGTATACCAGCACTTTTGTGGCCGGCGCATCAGGTGATATTTTAGCGGATTTTCGGGTGGACGGGAAATTTATGATTTTTGATAGTAGACATTGTTTGCCTTTTCTCGCAATAAGAGAAAAATTTGATGTTCGCAGTTTAGAAGTGATTGCAAGATGTGTGCTTAGCCGATAAAATACGATTATTCGTAGACACACTTGCAGTTATAGCACGACTGGCCTATAAGCAGCAGGCCCAACAAGGAAGGACAACATAGTAGCCATGCCTCTATATGTACATTCCACGTGCACATTGTAATGAGGGTGATTGAAAGGTGCTCATGCGCCACCTATCGTCGCTACAGCCAGATATAAGAGAGTCGAGGAAAGTTCAAGCGGTGAGGGACAGGCCAGTCCAATCTGTTTTGTTTTGTTTTGTGGCATCTTGAAGCTACTATAATATATGCGAATGATTCCACAGGATCGTATACTGATACTACCGTACGTGGTGTATTTTTTGCCCTTCACGAATTTTATAACGATTGCTAAAGTAAAAGGGAAAAAAATAAAAATCTAAAGCAAAGGTAACGACAGAATCAACCAACAAGTGCAAACCGAAAAAACAACATGTAAAAGCGATCCAGAGAGCGTATAGCAGAGTGAATGATGAAGTCCAAAGTTGGCGCGGGACCAGCCAGAGCACGCGTGTAACGAATTGCAGTCAAAGCCGCCGCAACTTGAACGGCTTTCGTCCTCGCTTTTTTTTTTTTTTAACTCGCCGCGCGAGAAAGTTTTTTCCCGTCGGAAACTACTTTGCTCTGGAAAAGGGGCAGAGTCTGAGTTTGTCTTTTGCGCTCGTGTTATGTACTCACATGTTGGTCTCGATCTGTTCGGCCTGGTCAGCGGTATCCATGGTCTTTGTGGTGGATGGTTCGCCGTTACTGAAACAGGAAACAAAAGTTTTAATGAGATTTTCATTTTTTATTAGAAAATAAATGAATCTTTAAAATTTCTCTTAAATATAATGAGAAATTTTATTGCATGGTAAACTTTAAAATTTCCCGTCCTAAAATTCAAATTCAATTTTTACTTGGAAGATAAGCATCGACTGAATTACCCAGCGATCCAAAATAATTCGTCTTCCCCGGGATCTTCCGGCAGCCGATATAAAGCAGTGTACAGCCATCGCATTCCAGCGTTTTCTCGCGGTAGCTACCGCCGACTCCTACCGTATACTGCGACATGCATCGCGCATTAGCCGGTGCGCAAGTTTGCTCGTCGGAAAACAATGCGCCGCATTCCGCACTGGCTAATTATATCGGCGCCGGCTGTCGTATAAGCTCTTGGGGGTATACAAGCACTGCTGTGGACGCTGCTACCGCGGAACGGAGGAAGTGAACGTTTCTGACGGTCTTTTATAATCCCGAGCTGTCGCGCTGTCGGATTATAATTTGTTTTTTGAAACAAGTGAAGTTAGCTCAGGCGAAAATTCGAGCAGCATTTTTAAAAGCTAAACAAACAAAACGGGCCATTCCGAGGTTAAGCGCAAGAAGCCAAGCCAAGACAGCGTGAGCCCGTCGGACGGATTTTTCACCCTGATGTGTCCACTTATAAAAATCCCGACTCTCGCTTTATTCCAGCTCCTCTTCTCTGCCTCTCTTGGCCGAGTTTTAAATGCCGCGTCAGGCCAAGCGCGCGAGCTTTATGAAAATGAAGTTTTATACCGGTGAGCGCTGGCTTTCTCTCTCCGCCTTGCTTTTGTGTCCGTCTGCTGATTTCTTTTTTTGGTCTTTTTTTTTTGCCATGGGTTTAGAGTCTGGCGTTTATATGAATGATTATGATGATACAGATATGCGGGAAAGAAGGTCGAGAGATGTTTAAACTGCTGCCTTGGAATATATGCGATACGCCCTTTTCTTTATAATAGTATGCAAACGTTTATGCATAAATATAACCATGACTCGAGAGAGAGGGAAAAAATTCAATTTGTAAGAAGCCTCTCTCATCGTTTACGTTATTCAATTCATCGAAAGGGTCGATCAATTTTTACACGCCACGGCGCGAGAAATACGAGAAAAGTATCGCAAAGAAAGGAAAACCGGAAAGCAGCGCGCGGAGAAAGAGAGATTTCTCGATGAGCTTAATCGAAAAACTTTTTCGATCGCTCGTCGTCTCTCGCTCGCTCGGCGGCAGCGACATTAGAGGAAATAGGAGCCGATCGTATTTATACACAAACAGCTGAGCTTGAGCTCCAGTTCCGCTACAATACAAGCCGCCGGTGTCGCAATCTTTTCGAGCTTTTGACCGAGCGATTATCATCCCATCTCGAGTATCTCGTCGGCGCGCGTGCATACGCGGAAATATTTTAGTTTTTCTCGTAGGAGCAAACTGAATTTATTCCTCCGCCGGCACTATGTGCATATAGACAAGCTCCTTTCGCTCGACTTTTCGACGAGTCGGTAGTTAAATCGGAAAAGTTGAGGTACGCGTCGAGAGTGGAAGGTAGGAAGCGCAGCGCGTATAGAATAGATCGAACGCTGCTCGCGAGCGAAGACGTATACATATATATATATATATATATATATATATATATACCTATTCGGGGAAGGAAAATCGAATGACGTCAGCGTGCAAATAATAAAATACAAAGTTAATGGAAAAAAGTTTCGAGTCCCGCGCGGTAAAAAATTCCTTCGCTGCGCAAGCTCAGGAATGGATACAATGGCGCGTAATGAAGGAGCTGCGGATTGTATCAACGCTGCTGCTTCTGGATAGTTTTGTAAATGAATAATAGAGAGCCGAGAGAGAGAGGCGGACGGGTAATGGCGAAGTTCGAGACGCCGCGGTTTGCGGAATTTTAAATTCTGTCCTCTTGTTCTGCGCGCCGCTACAAGTTGGCACAGCTTTTTTCCTCCGCGCCCCGTAGAGAAGTGGCTGTGTTGAGCGGGAATTTTTTTAATAACTTTCCCAGCGTCGGACTGTTTGATGAAATATTTTTTTAATAAAGCGTGCGCTGTTTGATTAGCCTGAATTTTTTATATATTAATCAACGTGTATTCATCAAAAGCGGAGTGAATTTTAAAAAGTTCAACGAAAAAAGAACTTGTAAATTAAACGAGCACGTATCCCCCCCAATCTTTTCGCGAATGCATTATCGCACAGAGCGGCGCAGAGAGAAGAGACCAAGAAAGAGTCCGCGGTCCTCCATAATTCCGGAGAGAGTCGCGCAACTTTACGGTCGGTCGGCCGTGCCAAGAAGGGGCCGATATATTTCCGTGGCTGGTCCGGCTTTTGTTTCCTGCTCCTAATGCGATTGCGCGGCACTTTAAAGAATGAAACTGCGAGATAACGTCCGACTCTAGTGAGTACACGCGACTTTTCGTCTCGTTTTATTCGCCGTCCATAAAGTTGCCAGCGGCGGTTTTAGATCGTATACCGAGATGAAAGTGATTATTACGTGATTCTTTTGTCATGTGCTTTGTTGCGTAAATGTATATAAGAACGAACTCGAGCCAGAACTGAAATGAGAAAAGAGCATCGCGTGGTCTCATACATCCGGGGATGATCTCGAGAGCTTTGTCGAGACGACGCTCCATACGTAAAATCCCCCGCGAAAATAGCTCGGGATCCTGAAAAGTGTGCTTTGCTTCGCTCGAGGAATCAAGACGTTGTAGCATATTCCAAGAACATCTCGGAGCGATCCCTCCAAAAAAAAAAAAAAAAAAAAAAAAAAAA